>JASVEL010008818.1:0-215271 GCA_032618575.1 Nicotiana noctiflora
CTTGATGATCCTCATTTGCGCGAGCCGAGGGATACAAGACAAGTGGGAGGTGCCACACGGTAAACCTAGATGACTGACGTGGGTATCGAAATTGCGGTGGTCGCGTTTTACATACCCAATGTCGGAAGGGATTCGAGAGTTGATCTTAGCGGAGGCCCAGCAGTCGTGGTATTCTATTCACCTGTGCGCCCGCGAAGATGTACTCGTGATACGACAACATTATTGGTGGCGCGTAATGAAGAAAGATATCGTCGCGTATGTCGCTCGTTGTCTAAATTGTCAACAGTGAGAATACGAGCACCGCAGACTCCGGTGGCGTATTCCAGGGATTGAAATTCCCAAGTGGAAATGGGAGCGGATCACTATGGACTTCGTTATTGGACTTCCTTTGACTCAGAGGAAATTTGACGCTATTTGGGTCATTCTTGATAGGCTGACCAAGTAAGCACACTTTATTCCAGTATCTGTCTCCTACTCGTCAGAGAGGTTAGCTGAGGTTTACATTAGGGAGATTATTCGTCTCCATGGGGTGCCGCATCTATTATCTCCGATCGGGGTACGCAAGCTTACCTCGCGGTTCCGGAGAGAGCGTCCAGCGAGAGTAAGTCACCTGTGTTCCGCTGAGTACGCATTTCATCCTCGATGCTGGATGGCCAGTCCGAGAGAGACTATTCATATTCTGCAGAGGACATGCTTCGAGCCCGTATTATTGATTTCGGAGGCTCGTGGGACCAGCTCGCCATTAGCGCAGTTCGCTCCACAATGACAGCTACTCAGCCCAAGCATCCGCATGGCTCCGTACGAGGCGTTGTATGGTAGGCGATGTCGATCACTAGTTGGATGGTTTGAACCGGGAGAGGCTCGGTTGTTGGGCACAGACTTAGTTCAGGAGGCCTTGGATAAGGTCAAGACTATTCAGGAGAGATTGCGTTTAGCTCGGTCCAGGCAGGAAGACTTATGGGGATCGTAAGGTTCGAGATGTAGATTTCATGGTCGGCGAACGAGTATTGCTCCGGTGTCGCCTATGAAGGGGCGCGACGAGGTTCGGGAAGACGGGCAAGCTCACCCTAAGTATATCGGTCCATTTGAGATTCTAGACAAAGCGGGAGGGGTGGCTTACGACTAGCTTTCAGCGCCTAGCTTATCACCCGTGCATCCAGCTTTTCACGTATCTATGCTTCCGAGATACCACCGCGATCCCACACACGTGTTAGACTTCAGAGTACCGTCCAATTGGACAATGATCTATCTTACGAGGAGGAGCCGTGCGGCTATTCTAGACCGAGCAGTTCGATAGCGTGCCGAGGTCAAGAGTTATCCTTCTCCGTGCGTGTTCAACGGAGAGGCCGGCCTCCCGAGGCATCGACCCGGGAGTCCGAGTCCGATATGCGGAGCCGCTATCCACATTTGTTTCCTGACTCGGTACTTCTTTCTTTTGTCCGTTCGAGGACGAACGATTCTTTTAGAGGTGGAGATTGTGACGACCCGAAGGGTCATCACTTATTTTATTAATCATTTCGAGCTTCCGAGGCCTTGAAAACCTCATTCCATGTTGCCTCGATTTACGTGCACAATCCGAGCATGTAGCCGGAAAGATTTTGTGATAGAAAATATGAATTCTATGAGAAATGTGGATAAAAATAATATTAATATTGATATGGTTGACTTCGGTCAACATTTTTGGTAAACGGATCCCGACCCGAGATTGGATGGTCCCGAGAGGTCCGTAGGAAAATATGGGACTTGGACATGTGTCCGGAGTCGAATTCTGAGGCCTAGAGCCCAAGTTATGAATTTTTCTATGAAATTGTTTTTGATGTAATTGTTAAAGGAAATGAATTAATTGACCTTGGTATCGGGCTCGTATTTTGGTTCCGACGCCGGTACAAGTCTTAAATATGATATATGTGATTTCTGTAAAGTTTGGTGACATTCGGATATCGTTTGAGATGTTTTGGACCTTGAGTTCCAAGTTTGAAAGTTTTGAAAACCAAGAGTATGAAAATCATGAATTTGAGGCTTGATTTGATGAAAACGATGTGATATTGGCGATGTGATCGCACGAACAAGTTCATAATGTGTTTTTGAGGTTGTGCACATGTTTGGTTTGGAGCCCGGGGGGCTCGGGTAAAGATTTGATAGGCCGTTGGATTAAATTCTGAATTTTTGCACTGCTGGTTTTTCACCCAGCTGTTGGCTTCGCAATTGCGAAGCATTTCTCGCAATTGCGAAGGGGGCAGATCAAGGCAGGGCTCGCAAATGTGAACCCCGATCGCAAATGCGAAGCCCCTCATGACCCAGCCTTGTTCGCAAATGCGAACAATTGTTCGCAAATGCTAACCCTTGTCCTGCCTATGTTCGCAAATGCGAACCTGGCTTCGCAAATGCGAAGGCCCTTGAACCCAGCCTTGTTCGCATTTGCGAACATTATGTCGCAAATGCGAACCTCCCAATTATGCCTTGGCCTCGCAAATGGGAACAAAAGTTCGCATA
Source organism: Nicotiana noctiflora (assembly GCA_032618575.1). Classification (NCBI taxonomy): domain Eukaryota; kingdom Viridiplantae; phylum Streptophyta; class Magnoliopsida; order Solanales; family Solanaceae; genus Nicotiana; species Nicotiana noctiflora. The sequence goes on from JASVEL010008818.1 coordinate 2,494, forward strand.
TGCGAACTTCCCAGCCTTAGCTTATTTTTCAAACTCCGAAATTTGGTCGGGGTTCGCAATTGCGAACCCCTGCTCGCAAATGCGAACACAGAGACCTGTAAAACACGATTTTCAGTTCATTTCTTCACTTTTTACAAACCAAAAACACCCATTTGCGTTTCTTCACGAATTCCTTCTTCATCAAAACAATTGTAAGTCACTTTTTACTTAATTCTTTCAATTCCTAACATCATTAAACATGTTTTTCAATAGAAATCAAAGGTTTTCATGGTAGAATTTCTTGTTTTTATTGGAATATAGGGTTTCTCATAAATTGGGAAATTGGACCTCGAATTGAGGTCCGATTTTGAAACAAATCATATACATGAACTCGTGAGGGGATGGGTAACCGGATTTTGGTCCGAACCCCGAGTTCTGACCATGTGGGCCCGGGGTCAAAATTCACTATTCCGGGCAGAATGTTGTAAAAGTTGTAATTGGTCTTAGGAATTAGTTTGTTGAGTAGTATTGATGATATTAAATCAATCGTGTATAGATACGATTGGATTGGAGCTAAATTTCAAAGGAAAAGACATTGCCACGGATTGAATTGTTCATAAACATTCGAGGTAAGTGTTTGTTCTATCCTAGCTTGAGGGAATAGGATTATGTGCTATGTGTTATGTGATCGAGTGCGGTGTATGGGCTGTGGTGACGAGCATCCATACATTGGGGTCTAGTATGACCGTGAGTCGTTGATAATGCTTATCGTGAGACATATTTGCAGATGAATTGTTGAACCTTTGCCAGGTTGTAGAATTGTTATTGTTCTCCCTTGTCGGGACTTGTTGTGAAGATGATTATTGATTGCCCTTGTTGGGACGGTTTATAAATTACTGTTTCATTCTTTGCCCTTAACTGTGATTGTTATTTGGGTGAGGAAGAGTGATAATGCACGAAGGGTGATGCCGTGCCTTGATTTATTATTTATGCACGAAGGTTAATGCCGTGCCTTGTTATTGATTATGCACGAAGGTTAATGCCGTGCCATATTTTATTGATTATGTACGAACGGATCATGCCGTACTACGGATGCGAGACGAGAGTAAAAGCACGAAGGGCGACGCCGTGTACTTTATTTGCTTTTTTGTGAGGATGAGAGTAAAAGCACGGACGGTGATGCCGTGCAACCGCTTGCTATTCCTTGACTTGATATTACTTGTGTTTCCATTATACTTTATTTTTCCTTGTGAATTTATTAACTCTGGTTAATTGTTGAATTCTTTGAGATATTCCTTATTGTGTTATTACTTGGTTATTTCTTGTTATTCCGTGGTATACATATATATTGAATTGCACAGGTTTATGTGGGTGTCTGGTCCTAGGCTTGTCACTACTTCGCCGGGATAGGCCATGCACTTACCAGCACATGGGGTCGGTTGTGCTGATACTACACTTCTGTGCATTTTTATTGCACAGGTCCAGGTTACGATCAGGAGCAGCAACAGTAAATCGATTGTGTGAGAGTTGATCACATTTGAGACCGAGGTAGCTTGCAGACGTCCGCAGGCCCGGCGTCTCTCTCTTTATTTATGCTACTAGCTGTAGTCTCTTTGTTCCGAGACAAACAAAATTATGTTATATTTCTTTCAAACTCTTATGTGTAGTATTCAAGTAGTAGTTCGTGAGTTGGTGACTCCACTTCTTGGGTAGAGGATTTTAGTATGATTTTCACCTTGTAGTTAGTTATTTCTATTTCGATAAAGTATTCCGCACTTATTTAATTAAAGTTATGGTTTGTTGATAAATAAATTATGAAATTGTATTAAAAACAGGATAATATGAATACAGTGGCTTGCCTAGCTACCACGAGTAGGCGCCATCGCGATCCCGATGTTGGGGGAAAATCCGGGTCGTGACAGGTCCTGATGAAGTGCAAGATGCGGACGCTTCTTTACGAGGACGGCGACATTTGGGGATGTCCTCACTTATGGCCGTATGCCGAGAAGGATACAGTCCCGCCCTTAAAATATCGAGCCGGCGGACCTGTCTAGGTGGATTTCCCCAACCTCCCCCATTTTATATTTCGAATATACTTGTAATATCTGAGCGTCAATGTAATAGTTGGGCAAGGGGGCCTCTTCCCTATATAAGGAAGGGCCTCCCCCCATTAGTAGGGATCGATCAATTCTTAATAAGACAACTCTCTCTCTCTATATCACTCTTCTCTCTATTATCAACATTTCCACTGCTCACTTATTATAGATACTACATTAAACTTTATTATCTTCTTGTAAGGGCAATCTATACACACTAATCCGACGATCAATCCTCAATTTATATTACTGTTGATTCCGATTATCCCTTTATTTACATTGATTGATTCGTTCAAAGGCATTCAACAACTTTTGAGCCAAACAGGCAACATAATGGATCTTCGAGTATTCACTGTAGAGGGCTCAATGTCTAACTTATGTGTGCCAGATTCTTCACATATGTATAATAAAATTTACATATTACTATGTCGAATTTATATGGTTCATTGCCACATATACGTGGGAGTAATGTGTCATAACCCTGTATCAAATGTTGCGACATTTTGAGTGCGTCAGTGTGTTCTAGCTGTTTCATACTATAAATATTTGATGATATGTGTTTTACTCAAAAGTTGTTGGATACCTTTGAACAAATCAATCGATTTAAATAAAGGGAAAATCAAAATCAACGGTAATATATATCGAAGATTGATCGTCGGATTGGTATATACAAATTTAAATTTATGAGAAGATAATAAAATTTAATCAAGTATCAAGAGCAAATGAGTAGTAAAACAATGATAATAGAGAGAAGAATGATAGAGAGAGAAAGTTATATTATTAATGATCAGTATCCCCTTACAAATGGGGGGGACCCTCCTTTATATAGGGAAGGGGTCCCCTCGCCCATCTATTACATCGCCACAAGGGCATTACAATTATAGCGGAAATACGAGGAGGGGGAAGTTGAGGACGTCCACCTGAACAGGCCTGTCAACTTGTCATTTATGGGCGGGAGTGTATCCCATTTGGCGTGCGGTCATAAGGGAGGACATCTCCGAATGACGTCGACCTCATAAGGAGGCGTCCCCGACCAGTACTTCATTCGGGCCGGCCACGCGTATGTACAAACTAGCCTTATTTTGCATCCGATTTGTCCTCATATAGATAGTCCCTCCGCCTATTGGAGATGTGTTCGAAGCGTATCTGCGATGGGCGGATAGATCCGTCCCATGTTAAGTCCGTGCATACGTGCACACGTGGCACATTCTTCTGAACCGTCGCCTGCTGATGACGTGCGTCATAATTACTGTTGTTTTCAATGCCGGTCATAAAGGCGATTTGACGTTTCGGCTTTTCGCCTCTTTTCCGGTGCAAAAACTCTTCGAATTTCGCGCAATGGCTTATTATAAATAGAGGACAGTTTCAATACTTTCCCCTCTTTTAGATCACCAGAAATCTCTTGTCTCTAACCTTTTATTTTCACATACCTTGCAATTTATCCCTTTGTTCTTTGCATTCTTGCTATCATTTCCTTAGAGTACCAGTTAATATCTCTAAAGAAAAATGGCTAAAGTTAACCGTCGCCGGGAACCGGAAGAAGGGGAGGCTGGTTCTGGGGCTTCCCGGCAATCGAAGGGTAGCAAGAAGGTCCGAAAACCTCTTGTCTCTTTAACCGTAGAAAACCTCATCCCTCATGATCTACATGTTCGGAGGGATTTTTCCACGCCGGAGGAGACCCCTATATGGGAGAGGTCCACATACACTGTGGGCCTACTTCATGACCTCCGGGTGTCCTGCCAGGTGACGGAGACGGTGGAGATGCGTACTACGTTCACTGGTCAGGGTTCTGCGCCATCTATGAATACCCCTTCATAATGGGGTGTGGACTCCCAATTTACCCATTGGCCGCATTATGCCGATTTTACAACATTTGCCCCTCCCAGCTTACTCCGTATACGTGGAAGATCTATCGGATCTTGACGACGTATGCGGAGAGAGCTGGCGTGGACGTCTCTATCCACCACCTACTGCAGCTGTTCAGTCCCGGCTATTTAAGGGGCAAGATGCTGCAACTGAAGAATCACGGAACGAAGGGCTTAGTCGTCGAGGCGGACGATAAGCCCAACCGCTAGTTCTGGGTGAAATATTTCTACATCCGTACCTCGGACCTGGTGACGGACGCGACCGATTTTCCGGAGGCGTGGAATGATAACTGTAAGTATTGACTTGTGCTTTTAGCGTGTTTGTATTTTGCTCGCCAATATGCCATTTTTAGATGGTAATGCTTATCATTTTTTTTATGTACGTAGTGGGGGCACGCACGCCTCAATCTGTCCCTGACATAAGGTTGTGGGTGAGGGAGCTGATCCCCTACGCCGAAGAATGCAACACATGGTCTACTTTGTCCCTGAAATACGGCCTTGTCAACTGACGCTTCGTTTTATTTATTTTTCTGCAGCTTGACGTGACGTAGAGACGGAGATGTCGTACCGTTAGTTCCCCACCATCGGAAACCAAGCTCGTGATATCTGTAAAGGAGGGTCTCCTCGAAGCCGCCCAGCCCGAGGAGGGCCGGGCAGATGTAGTAGCATCCGGCGACAAAGTTGCCGAGTTCGCCGACTCGGAGCTCGACCGTGCCATCAGGGAATCTGTCTTAGCTGACATTCCTGGACCTTCTCGTTATATTCCCGAGCCGGTCATTGACAAAACGTCCGGGGCGAACATAAGGCCCTCGTCCCTTGCTGTTGAAGAGGGCGCTCCAGCGGATGATGAACCGTTGGAGCAGAAGAGGCACAGACTGCTCCATGGAAAGGGAGTGGTCGGGGAACAAAGGAAGGCGGTAACTCGCTGCCCTGAATCGAGGCCGGTCTTGATGGGCGACGCTATCCGGCCGGTGAGTGCCACGCTTCTGAGTGCGACCTAGGTGGATACTAATCCTCCGTATGCCGAGGGCGATAGCGTGCCCACTATCACCGGTGGGACCATAGACATGGGGGTAACTACCGTTGAGCCAACCTACGAACCTGCGGACGTGCCACCGCCGGAAGGTGTCGAGACGAACCCTGAGCCAGCAGACATGCCGCCGCCAAGAGGTATCGAGGCGGCCCCTGAGCTAGCTGACGTGCCGCAGCGGGAGCATGCCCGAGTGACCACGATGGAGACGAGCCGCAGCCGTCGAATCATGATCCCCACGGGGTATAACCTGTTGCTGGAGAGCAAGCAGGCCGCGACGGACATGTCCCTATTGTGCGGGGCTGCCGAAGCGGAGTCTCTAAAGACGGTGAGCGACAGAGACTTGTCTCGTCAAGTTGTTGGTGTCGTTCTGCAGGCATGACTTGATATATTGTTTGTTTTGCTTCCCTTTTGTTTTGAGGTTTTAACTTGTCTTATCTTTTTTTGGTAGACCCTTATTTTGGAGGTCGAGTGGAGCCGAAGCGATCTGAAGAAAATAGCTACCCTTCGGAAGGCATCAAAGAAGTACAAGGAGGTCCGCGAGAAGCATAATGCGCTTGCGGACAGCTTTTCCCAAGACCCAGATTTCTGCCTCCTTTGAGAGAGTGTGCAATTGCTGGAGGAACAACTGTGCAAGCAGACGGCCCAACTTGAAAGGGCGGATGCTGATCTACTGACCGCAGTGACTCGGAACGCTGAACTAGAGAGCCTTCTCTAATAGCGGGAGGGGGAACTGGATTTGGGCCGCGTAGAAATAATGGAGGCGGGTGAGCTACGTGCCAAAGTCGACACCTTGTCGGCCGAGCTTCAAGCAGTTTCGGCCAAAGCGGTAGTTCCTCAACAAGTGAAGGCCGTTGGCCTAGTTGGAGACATGTCTCGTGAAGCCCGAGACATGCTTATGTTGTAGAGGCGAGGCGGACTGTGTTCGAAGAGCTACTGGCCGCTGGCAGAGCTACCGAGGTGGAAGTTGACGAGCAGCGCCGTCTGGTCAGGACAGCTCGTGAAGCCTGTGGCTACAACCCTAATTCTCCAGTTCAGACGGGCGGCTCCTTCACTGATGATGCTGCTGCTGGGGCGGAAGGAGGTGGAAGGAGGCCTTGATAGTTGAATAGGGCTTTTGTATATTTGTAACCTGTACCCCCCCCCCTATAATTTTGTAATCATATTCTAATAAAGAAACTTTTTTATCGACTTCTCTAATCTTCTTCCTTTTCTTTTTTTTCCGTACTGTTCGGGGCGTAGCCCTCTATTTTGACCGAGGTCAACCTTATAAAAAAATGGCGAAGGCACTTTGCCTGAATCCCGGCTCAAACGAGGGCGAACACGTGCTTTGACGCCGAGGGCACTTAACCTGAGTCCCAGTTTGGGCGAGGTCGAGCTTATATGTCTTGCGTAATTAATGCTTTGACCTTCCACTTTACGTGGGAGAGGCCGTACCCTTATCCTTTAGTTGATAAGGCTTAGGCTTTCGTTTCAACTAGAGGAGGTCGTAAGCTCTCCTGTTATTATTAAGGCCTTAGCCTTTCGTGTCGACTATAGGGGGCCGTACCCTTCTCCTTTAGTTGTTTAGGCCTTAGCCTTTCATTTTAACTGGAGGAGGTCGTAACCTCTCCTGTTGTTATTAAGTCCTTAGCCTTTCGTGTCGACTGGAGGGGGGCGTACCCTTCTCCTTTAGTTGTTTAGGCCTTAGCTTTTCGTTTCAACTGGAGGAGGTCGTAACCTCTCCTGTTGTTATTGAGGCCTTAGCTTTTCGTGTCGACTGGAGGGGGTCGTACCTTTCTCCTTTAGTTGTTTAAGCCTTAGCCTTTCGTGTCGTCTGGAGGGGACAGTACCTTTCTCCTATTGTTATTCAGGCCTTAGCCTTTCGTTTATTGGAGATGGCCGTAGCCTTTCATTCATTGGAGATGGTCGTAGCCTTTCATTCATTGGAGATGGCCGTTGCCTTTCATTCATTGGAGATGGCCGTAGCCTTTCCTTAATTGGAGATAGTCGTAGATTTTCATTCATTGGAGATGGCCGTAGCCTTTCATTCATTGGAGATGGCCGTAGCCTTTATACATTATGGGTGTATCCTTTTATACATTATGGTCGTAGCCGTAGTCCCTGTGAAGCGCCATTCGTGCCGGTTGGCGGTACGTTTGGCGTATCAGAATAACCTTACAAATGATTCCGGGCATCTCCTTCGTCGCCTCATTAAAAACCTGTGACGACCCGGCCCGTCGTCACGGTAATTACCACCCCGTTATGTTGTAAATACATGTTTTATGATTTTATATCAATGTTAAAGTCTATCGGAAGAGTTAGGAGTGAGTTGGATTGAAAATGAGGCATATAGCCTTTGTGAAGGAACTTGAATAAGGAAAGTCAACCCGGAGTTGACTATTTGTTAGAGGGCTCGGAATCGGATTCTGATGATTCGGTTAGTTCCGGGAGGTGATTTGTGACTTAGGGGAGCGATCGGAATTGAATTTGGAGGCCCGTGTAGAAATAGGCTTGAATTGGCTAAGGTTGAATTTTGGCGAAATCCGAACGGTAGGTGATATTTTGATCCGGGAGTCGGAATGGAATTCCGACAGCTGCAGTAGCTTCGTTAGGTGATTTTGGATGTGCCTGCAAAATTTCAGGTCATTCGGACGTCGTTTGGTCGGGTTTTTGATTGAATGTGCAATTTGGGATGTTTTAAGGAATTTAGGCTTGAATTCGATGCGAATTATGAGTTTTGATGTTGTTAGACGTGTTTTGAGGATTTGAGCAAGTTCGAATAAGGTATTAAGATGTGTTGGTATGTTTGGATGAGGTCCCGGGGGCCTCGGGGTGTTTTCGGATGGTTAAACGGGAGAAAAATCATGGAAATTTCAGGTTGAGAGTTCTGGTTCTGTCATTTTCGCTCCTGCGGAAATGCGGTCGCAGGAGCGAGTCCGCAGAAGCGGATAAGGGAGCGCAGAAGCGCTGGGATCGCGGAAGCGGAAAGGAGCCGCAGGTGCGGCACCGCTGAAGCGGATATTGAGCCGCAGAAGCGGCCAAGGGCTAAGGGGGGAAGTATCGCAGAAACGGAAGGCTAGCCGCTTAGGCGGGTCCGCAGAAGCGGACACTTAGCCGCAGAAGCGGAAATTTCCGCAGGAGCGGTCGAGGCTTCGCAGAAGCGGACGCGCAGAGGCGGTCCGTATGTCGCAGAAGCGGAAATGGCCGGCTAGGCCTGGAACCGCAGAAGCGACCCTTTGGTCGCGGATACGGAAGCGTAGAAGCGGAAAATGTCCCGCAGAAGCGAAAATCGCTGTAAGTAAGTGTATCAGAAGTTAGAAAAATTTCAGAAACATTTTAACATTTGGGGGTCTCGGCTTAAGGGCGATTTTGGGCGATTTTGAGGAGGAAATCAAGGGAAATCATCAGGTAATCAACTATGAACTCATATTATGATTAGTATCGATAATATCATGCAATTATATCATGAAAATGGAAGAATTTGGGGTAATTATGGAGGATTTAGCCCTAGTCTTGGACTTTAGAAAATCAAGGTTTTGAACGGGCAAATGGAGTCCGATTTTGGTAAAATTGATATGCTTAGACTCGTATTGAGACGAGGGTTCCGGAAATGTGAATTTCGTAAATTTTCGGAATGTGGGCCCGGGGCTCGGGTTTTGACAACTTTGGGAATTTTGATGTAAATTGAGTTGTATTGATTGGGTGTCGTCCCATTGGCCTAATTTGTTGTGTTTCTACCGTATTTGATCAGATTCTACGCGTGCGGAGCTTGATTCTCATGGCAAGGGCATTGCGGAGTAGTCATCGCGCCGTATTGAGGTGAGTAATAGATGTGGGTGATGACCAGCGGGTTCGAAACCCCGGTATACCACTTTGTGACGCCGTATAGCGGCGAGACACGCACACTCTTGAGAGTGCGGGGTCGATCATGAACTGGAGACTACATATTAGTCCAACCTGTCGATATTATATTATTGGCTATTCTAGAGCCGTCGAACCTCCTTCTCGGATGGTTGTATATATATATATTGTGATAATGGCCACTCTTGAGCCGAGGAACCCCTTCTCGGGCGGTTGATTATACATGTGGGCCGTGAGCCAGTTATTGGATCCCGCGAGGATCGTTATCATTGTCTTATCACATAGACATGCTAGTTTACTACTAGTCCGTAGCTATTTTTGTTATTATGCTAATTCCAATCTCTGGAACTTGATATTACTGTTTTCCAACTGAAAAATGATAAAAGAGTTTTCAAAAAAAAAACTACTTTTGAGCCTGTGAGGCTGTATCTGCATATTAGCTGACTAGTAGTGGATCGGGCTGCACGCCGCAGCGAGATATATGTTGGATCGGACTGCACGCCGCAGGAATATCTCTATGAGATGTGCTTGGGCTGTAGGAGCCCCTCCGGAGTCCGAACCCCCACAGTGAGCACGGGTACCCAAAATTGGAGTCGGGCTACACGCCGTAGCGGTCATATCACGCATTGCATTGCATTTAGCTACATCTCTGCTAGCCGTTATGCTATTTATTGGTATTTGTCGGTACAGGTACAGTGAATATTGATTCTATGACAGGGTAGCCGATTATAGCTTTACATAGTGCTTTATTGCGGATTTCTTATCTCGCGCCGTCTTACCCTTGTTTATTACCACCGAGTCCGGCAGGTACTTATTTTACTCCCCGCACCTTGTGTGCGATCCGGTACCTCTCAGCAGTCCTGGTCCGGTAGCTGTACGAGGCGATTTCTGTGGATAATCGAGGTAGCTGCAGAGTCCGCAGGACCTGATATTCCTTCCTACTGTCTTTTAATTTCGTATTTTCTATTTCTTTTCGCACTTGGTATCATGTAAAAACACTATTACACTTATGCTGTCTGTAGAGGCTCAGGACTCTTGACCCCTCGGTCTTTGGGGAGTTGTACTGTTTGGGACTTGGTTCCCTGGTTTGATATTTTTATTATTGCTGACTTATAAATTGTTATGCTTAAATGGGATAAGGCGAGCTCATAGCTCCGTAATTGTTGTTGATTGGTCGGGCTGGCCTAGCAGTGTGCTGGGCGCCATCACGACCGGGTTTGGGGTCGTGACAAGTTGGTATCAGAGCCTAGGTTTACTAGGCCTCATGACTCTTGATCCGGTTAGTAGAGTCTTGTGAATTGGTACGGGGACGCCTGTACTTATCCTCGGGAGGCTGCGAACCTTTAGGAAACACTTCACTTTTCTTGAACTCTATCGTGCGATCTTGTTGTTCTGAGAACTGAACTTTTGTATTCTATTCTCTCGCAGATGGAGAGAAAGCGAGCATCAGGACGAGGTGGACGACCTCCATTGCCACCTGCTAGAGGCCGTGGGCGCGATCGTGCTAGAGGTAGAGGTCGGGCAGCTGAGGCAGTGCCAGCTGACCCGCGTGTTGTACCTGTTCAGGAGCAGCCCCACTGGTTGATGCTCCAGTAGCCCCAGTTCAGGCCCAGACTGTATCTATTGCTATTCCTGGTCTTCAGGAGACTCTTGCCCAGATATTATCGGTGTGTTCCGGTTTGGCTCAGGTAGTATCAGCTACCGCTACTGCAGCGACATCTCAGACAGGGGGTGGTCAGCAAACCCCTGCAGCTCGCACACCTGAGCAGGTTGTTCAGGGACTTCAGATGCCAGAGGCGGTCCCCGCTTAGGTGGTTGCACCAGTTATTCCTCCAGCTGCACCAGCTCTAGAGCAAATGGTTCAGGCTATGCCCGACGATGAGCAGCATCATCTAGAGAGATTTGGCAGACTCCAACCACCCTATTTCAGTGGCACTGAGGGCGAGGATGCCCAGGGTATCTTAGATAAGTGTCAGAGGATGCTATGTACAGCTGGTATTCTTGAGTCCAGTGGGGTTTCATTCACTACTTTTCAGTTTACTAGTCCCGCATTTGATTGGTGGGAAGAGTTTGAGAGGCACAGGCCTACAGGAGCAGCACCTCTCACATGGCAGCAGTTTTCTACTCTCTTCCTAGAGAAGTATGTACCCCAGTCCCATCGCGAGGAGCTTCGTCGCCAGTTTGAGTGGTTGGTTCAGGGCGACATGTCAGTGACCCAGTATGAGCTTAGATTCACGCAGTTGGCTAGGCATGCCACATGGATGACCCCTACTGATAGGGAGAGGATCAGGAGGTTCATTGATGGCCTCAAATACTCCATCTGCATTCTTATGACCAGAGAGAGAGTTCTGTCGTCATCATTTGTGCAGGTTGTGGATATGGCATGCTCCATTGAGGCGGATCGTTGCCGAGAGAGGGAGGAGCGGGAGGCCAAGGGGCCTCGTGGTTCTAGTAGCTTCAGTGGTGCTCCATCTAGAGGGAATTTCCAACAGGGCAGAGGTCTCTCATCTAGACCTTCTCATTCAGACCGCCCGGAGCAGAGTGGAGGTTCTTATGGTCGTGGTCTATAGGGATTTTAGCAGGGTCAGCCTTCGCTTAGTGACCTCCCACCCCAGAGTGCAGCACCTACTTCTTCAGCCCAAGGTTCTTCTACGGCGAGGGGTTCCCTTCAGTCCTCTTCTCCAGCGCCACGTAGGGCAGGACTCAGCAGAGGGATCAGCCCTCCTCTTCAGCACCATCTCAGTCTAGTGAGGTGGAGATCAGTCTTCTCGTAGTCGCCCCAGAGGCGAGGAGAGATCTGGTGGAGGCCAGGCATGGTTCTATGCTCTTCCTGACAGGCGTGATGCAGTTGCCTCTGATGCAGATGCCTCTGTTCTATTTGATCCAGGGTCCACATATTCTTACGTGTCCTCTTATTTTGCACGTCATTTGGGTGCGACTCGTGGTAGTCTTGAATTACTCGTTCATGTATCCACCCCCGTGGGTGATACGATTGTTGTGGATCATGTCTATAGATCCTGTGTTATATCTATTGGGGGTCTGGAGACCCAGGCAGATTTGTTATTGTTGGGTATGGTGGACTTTGATGTTATATTGGGTATGGACTGGTTGTCTCCGTATCATGCGATATTGGACTGTCATGCTAAGACAGTTACATTGGCCATTCCTGGTATTTCTCAGATTGAGTGGCGGGGTTCGACAGATTTCGTCCCTAGGCGTGTTATTTCGTTCTTAAAGGCTCAGAAAATGGTTGAAAAAGGGTGTTTATCGTACTTAGCTTTTGTGAGAGATGTGGGAACTGCGTCTCCTAGCATTGATTTTGTACCTGTTGTGAGGGATTTGCCAGATGTATTCCCCTCAGACCTGCCGGCATGCCGCCGGACAGGGATATTGATTTTGGCATTGACTTGGTGCGGGCACTCAGCCCATATCCATTCCTCCTTATCGAATGGCACCAGCCGAGTTGAAAGAACTGAAAGAGCAACTTCAAGAACTTCTGGATAAGGGTTTCATCCGTCCTAGCGTGTCTCCGTGGGGTGCGCCGGTATTATTTGTTAAAAATAAAGATGGTTCCATGCGAATGTGTATTGATTATAGGCAATTTAACAAAGTGACAATGAAGAAAAAGTACCCTCTACCGCGCATAGATGATTTGTTTGATCAGTTACAGGGTGCGAGGGTGTTTTCTAAGATCGATCTTCGTTCGAGCTATCATCAGTTGAAGATCAGAGACTCAGATATTATGAAGACTGCATTCAGGACCCGATATGGTCATTATGATTTTCTTGTAATGTCGTTTGGGCTGACCAACGCCCCAGCAGCATTTATGCATCTGATGAACAGTGTGTTCATGCCTTATTTGGATTCATTTGTGATCGTGTTCATTGATGACATTCTAGTCTACTCCCGTAGTCAGGAGGAGCATGCTCAGCATTTGAGTATTGTGTTGCAGAGATTGAAGGAGGAGAAGCTATATGCTAAATTCTCCAAGTGCGAGTTTTGGCTCGAGTCCGTAGCATTTCGGGGACATGTGGTGTCTCGTGATGGTATTCAGGTTGATCAGAAAGAAGATAGAGGCGGTGCAGAGTTGGCCTAGACCGTCCTCGCCTACAGAGATCAGGAGCTTTCTTGGCTTGGCGGGATATTATTGCCGGTTTGTTCAGAGATTTTCATCCATTACTTATTCTTTGACTAAATTGACTCAGAAGGGTGCACCATTCGTGTGGTCGAATGAGTGCGAGGAGAGCTTTCAGAAGCTCAAGACAGCTTTGACCACAGCTCCAATATTAGTGTTGCCACCAGCTTCAGGTTTATATATTGTATATTGTGATGCCTTAAGAGTGGGGATAGGTTGTGTGTTGATGCAGGAAGGAAAGGTAATTGCTTATGCTTCTCGGCAGTTGAAGCCGCATGAGAAGAACTATCCTGTTCATGACTTGGAGCTAGCCGCCATTGTTCATGCCTCGAAGATTTGGAGGCACTATTTGTACGGTGTGTCTTGTGAGGTGTATACCGACCATCGTAGTCTCCAGCACTTCAAACAGAAAGACCTTAATTTGAGACAGCGGAGATGGCTGGAGTTGCTGAAGGATTATGACATTACTATATTATATCATCCGGTAAAGGCCAATGTGGTGGCCGATGCATTGAGCCGGAAGGCGGTCAGTATGGGGAGCTTGGCATATATTCCAGCTGAGGAGAGGCCATTTGCTTATGATGTTCAGGTGCTAGCCAATCGGCTAGTGAGGTTAGATATTTCGGAGCCCAGCAGGGTATTGGCTTGTGTTGTATCTCGGTCATCTCTATATGATCGTATTCGTGAGCGCCAGTACGATGATCCACATTTGGCTGTCCTGAGGGACAGAGTTCAGCATGATGATGCTAGAGATGTCACCATTGATAGTGACGGCGTATTGAGGATGCAGGGCCGGATATGTGTGCCCAATGTTGATGGCCTTCGTGAGTTGATTCCGGAGGAGGCCCATAGCTCGCGGTATTCTATCCATCCAGAAGACGCGAAGATGTATCAAGATTTGAAACAACGCTATTGGTGGAGAAAGATGAAGATGGACATTGTCAGACATGCATCACGGTGCCTCAACTGTCAGCAGGTTAAGTACGAGCATCAGAGGCCCGATGGTGTATTTCAGCGCATTGTTATTCCTGAGTGGAAATGGGAGAGGATCACTATGGACTTTGTTACCGGACTCCCTCGGACGGCGAGGAAGTTTGATTCTGTATGGGTGATTGTGGATAGACTGACCAAGTCAGCTCACTTCATTCCAGCTAGTACTACCTACTCATCGGAGCGGTTGGCATCGATCTTTATTCGAGAGATTGTTCGGTTGCATGGAGTCCCAGTGTCTATCATATCCGACAGGGGTACTCAGTTCACTTCTCAGTTTTGGAGAGCATTTCAGCGAGAGATGGGTACACGGGTCGAGTTGAGTACAGCATTTCACCCCCAGACAGACGGACAGTCTGAGCGCACTATTCAGATCTTCGAGGATATGTTGCGAGCTTGTGTGATTGATTTTGGTGGTTCGTGGGATGAATTCCTACCACTTGCCGAGTTTGCCTACAACAACAGCTTTCGGCCGAGTATTCGTATGGCCCCGTACGAGGCATTGTATGGCAGCGATGTAGATCCCCCGTGGGATGGTTTCGAGCCCGGCGAGGTTAGATTGATAGGGACCGAGTTAGTCCGGGATGCTCCGGATAGAGCAAAGTTGATCACAGAGAGGCTTCGTACAGCACAGCCCCTCGTTCGAAGAGTTATGCGGACCGTAGAGTTCGAGAGTTGTCTTTCATGGTCGGTGACAGAGTATTGTTGAAGATTTCACCTATGAAGGGTGTCATGAGGTTTGGGAAGAAAGGAAAGTTGAGTCCCAGGCACATTGGTCCTTTTGAGATACTCAGGAGAGTTGGAGAGGTGGCATATGACTTAGCCTTGCCGCCCAGCTTATCCAGCGTTCATCCAGCATTCCACGTGTCTATGCTCCGAAAGTACATTGGAGATCCGTCTCATGTATTGGACTTTCAGTACCATTCAGCTTGATGGTGATCTATCCTACGATGTGGAGCCTATTGCCATTTTGGGACGTCAGGTGAGAAAACTGAGGTCTAAGGAGATTGCATCAGTTAAGGTTCAGTGGAGAGGTCGACCCGTGGAGGAGGCCACTCGGGAGATCGAGCGGGAGATGCGGAGCAGATATCCTCACTTGTTTGAGACTTCAGGTATGTTTCTTGACCCGCTCGAGGACGAGCGTTTGCTTAAGAGGGGGAGAATGTGACGACCCGGCCCGTCGTCACGGTAATTACCACCCCGTTATGTTGTAAATACATGTTTTATGATTTTATATCAATGTTAAAGTCTATCGGAAGAGTTAGGAGTGAGTTGGATTGAAAATGAGGCATATAGCCTTTGTGAAGGAAACTTGAATAAGGAAAGTCAACCCGGAGTTGACTATTTGGTTAGAGGGCTCGGAATCGGATTCCGATGATTCGGTTAGTTCCGGAAGGTGATTTGTGACTTAGGGGAGCGATCGGAATTTGATTTGGAGGCCCGGTGTAGAAATAGGCTTGAATTGGCTAAGGTTGAATTTTGGCGAAATCCGAACGGTAGGTGATATTTTGATCCGGGAGTCGGAATGGAATTCCGACAGTTGCAGTAGCTTCGTTAGGTGATTTTGGATGTGCCTGCAAAATTTCAGGTCATTCGGACGTCGTTTGGTCGGGTTTTTGATCGAATGTGTAATTTGGAATGTTTTAAGGAATTTAGGCTTGAATTCGATGCGAATTATGAGTTTTGATGTTGTTAGACGTGTTTTGAGGATTTGAGCAAGTTCGAATAAGGTATTAAGATGTGTTGGTATGTTTGGATGAGGTCCCGGGGCGCCTCGGGGTGTTTTCGGATGGTTAAACGGGAGAAAAATCATGGAAATTTCAGATTGAGAGTTCTGGTTCTGTCATTTTCGCTCCTGCGGAAACGTGGTCGCAGGAGCGAGTCCGCAGAAGCGGATAAGGGAGCGCAGAAGCGCCGGGATCGCGGAAGCGGAAAAGAGCCCGCAGGTGCGGCACCACTGAAGCGGATATTGAGCCGCAGTAGCGGCCAAGGGCTAAGGGGGAAGTATCGCAGAAACGGAAGGCTAGCCGCTAGGCGGGTCCGCGTGTGCGGACACTTAGCCGCGTGAGCGGAAATTCTCCGCGGAGCGGTCGAGGCTTCGCAGAGCGGACGCGCGAGGCGGTCCGTATGTCGCAGAGCGGAAATGGCCGGCTAGGCCCGGAACCGCGGAAGCGACCCTTCGGTCGCGGATACGGAAGCGTAGAAGCGGAAAATGTCCCGCAGAAGCGAAAATCGGAGTTAAGTGTATTCGAAGTTAGAAAAATTTCAGAAACATTTTAACATTTGGGGGTCTCGCCTAAGGGCGATTTTGGGCGATTTTGAGGAGGAAATCAAGGGAAATCATCGGTAATCAACTATGAACTCATATTATGATTAGTATCGATAATATCATGCAATTATATCATGAAAATGGAAGAATTTGGGGTAATTATGGAGGATTTAGCCCTAGTCTTGGACTTTAGAAAATCAAGGTTTTGAACGGGCAAATGGAGTCCGATTTTGGTAAAATTGATATGCTTAGACTCGTATTGAGACGAGGGTTCCGGAAATGTGAATTTCGTAAATTTTCGGAATGTGGGCCCGGGCTCGGGTTTTGACAACTTTGGGAATTTTGATGTAAATTGAGTTATATTGATTGGGTGTCGTCCCATTGGCCTAATTTATTGTGTTTCTACTTATATTTGATCAGATTCTACACGTGCGGAGCTTGATTCTCGTGGCAAGTGCATTGCGGAGTAGTCGTCGCGCCGTATTGAGGTGAGTAATAGATGCGGGTGATGACCAGCCGGTTCGAAACCCCGGTATACCACTTTGTGACGCCGTATAGCGGCGAGACACGCACACTCTTGAGAGTGCGGGGTCGATCATGAACTGGAGACTACATATTAGTCCAACCCTGTTGATATTATATTATTGGTTATTCTAGAGCCGTCGAACCTCCTTCTCGGACGGTTGTATATATATATATTGTGATAATGGCCACTCTTGAGCCGAGGAACCCCCTTCTCGGGCGGTTGATTATACATGTGGGCCGTGAGCCACTTATTGGATCCCGCGAGGATCGTTATCATTGTCTTATCACATAGACATGCTAGTTTACTACTAGTCCGCAACTATTTTTGTTATTATGCAAATTCCAATCTCTGGAACTTGATATTACTGTTTTCCAACCGAAAAATGATAAAAGAGTTTTCAAAAAACTACTTTTGAGCCTCGCGAGGCCGTATCCGCATATTAGCCGACTAGTAGTGGATCGGGCCGCACGCCGCAACGAAGATATATGTTGGATCGGACCGCACGCCGCAGCGGATATCTCTACGAGATGTGCTTGGGCCGTAGGAGCCCCTCCGAGTCCGAACCCCCACAGCGAGCACGGGTACCCAAAATTGGAGTCGGGCTACATGCCGTAGCGGTCATATCATGCATTGCATTGCATTTAGCTACATCTCTGCTAGCCGTTATGCTATTTATTGGTATTTGTCGGTACAGGTACAGTGAATATTGATTCTATGACAGGGTAGCCGATTATAGCTTTACATAGTGCTTTATTGCGGATTTCTTATCTCGCGCCGTCTTACCCTTGTTTATTACCACCGAGTCCGGCAGGTACTCATTTTACTCCCCGCACCTCGTGTGCGCATCCGGTACCTCTCGACAGAAGGATCCGCAGAGCCGTACGAGGCGACATCTCGTGGGATATACGAGGTAGCCGCAGTCCGCAGACCCGATATTCCTTTCCACCGTCTTTTGATTTTGTATTGACATTTCTTTCCGCACTTGGTATTTTGTAAACCTTTACACACTCATGTTCAATAGAGGCTCATGACTCTTGACCCTTGGTCTATGGGAGTCGATGTATTATGGGACTTGGTTCCCCGTTTTCGTTACATATATCGCTGTTGTTTCTTGAATTAATTTGTTTAAACGGGTTAAAGAGAGCTTCTAGCTCCGTGGTTGATATGGATTGGTCAGGCTGGCTTAGCAATGTACTGGGCGCCATCACGACCGGATTTGGGGTCGTGACAAAACCTCTCCGAGAAAACCCAATTGGTATAAAACTCGGATGAGGGAAAAAGAGTACGTCTTGGGGGGTGCCTCTTAGAAGTGGAAACATTTGAGGTGTGAGATATTCCAGTTGTTTTGGAGTATCTTTCGATCCATGGTCTCCAGCTTGAAGGAGCCCTTGTCTGCTGCTGCGATGATTTTGTAGGGCCCGTCCCAATTTGTGCCCAAGTTCCCCTCGTTGGGATCTTTGGTTGCCAGTGTTTTTGGCTTTTAGCACTTAGTCGCCTGTCTTGAGTAGACGTATTTTTGTCCTTTTGTTGTAGTATCTCTCGACCTGCTGTTTTTGGGCCACTAACCTGATGTGGGCCATTTCTCTTCTTTCTTCGGCCTCGTCCAAGTCTTGTAGTCGGCTTGTGTCGTTCTCATCTCCGCTTGTGTTCGAGTATCTGAGACTTGGTTCGCCAACTTCGACTGGTATGATGACGTCGGTTCCGTAGACTAGTGAGTAGGGAGTCTCTCCTGTGGAGGATTTTGGGATGTTCTATGTGCCCATAATACTTCTAGTAGCAGCTCAGGCCACAATCCCTTGGCGTCTTCAAGTTTTTTCTTCAGGATGTTTAATATGGTCCTGTTGGATAATCCCGTTTGGTCGTTGGCGGCTGGGTGATATGGCGTTGAGATTATTCTTTTGATGTGCCATTTGTCGAAAAAGTCGGTAGTCTTTGTCCTATGAACTGTCATCTGTTGTCGCACGTTATTTCTTAGGGAATGCCGAAGCGGCATATGATGTTCTTCCAGATGAAGGCTATGACTTCTTGCTCGCGGATTTGGGCATAGGCGCCTGCTTCTACCCACTTAGAAAAGTAGTCAGTTAAAACTAATAAAAAGTGTAGCTTTCCTCGTTCGGAAGGCGGCGGTCCGACTATATCCATTTACCATTTGATGAAGGGCCATGGGGAAGTGACCGAGTGGAGGGGTTCCCCCGGCTGATGTATCATGGGAGCGAACCTTTGGCAATTTTTGCATCGCCGGACGTAGTCTGCCGCATCTTTTTTCATGGTGGGCCAATAGTAATCGGCCTATATCAGGCACCGTACGAGTGCTCGATTTCTCGTATGGGCACCGCAATGACCCTCGTGGACCTCTTCTAGTACCGGAGTCGTTTGGTTGGGCCCTAGGCACTTGGCCAGGGGTCCTCCAAAAGTTCTTTTGTAGATATCATCGTTCATCAGGCAGTATCTTGCTACCTGTGTGCGAAGCGTCCCGAGTTATATATAGAGAGAATACCTCGCCGTGATCGATGGAGGAATGCATAAGGGTGATGGTGCTCCCTTTGCTCAGGTTAGTGGCCGCTGCGGCCAGTTTGGCCAGCCCGTCGGCTTCGGTGTTGTGTACCCTACGAACTTGTTCGAAGCGACATTCGTCGAATTGGGCCATCAGTTTACAGACCTCGGCTTGATATATTTGTAACCTTTGCTACTTGATCTGGTAAGTCCCGGCGACTTGATTTATCACAAGTTGCGAGTCGCAATGCAGGATCAGTCGGCGGGCCCCGTATTTGGCGGCTAATTTCAAACCTGCAATAACAGCTTCGTACTCCGCTTCTGTGATGACCCAAAGGGTTATCACTTGTTTTATTAATCATTTCAAGTCTTGAAATACCTCATTTATAGTTGCCTCGATTTGCATGCACAAACCAGGCGCGAAGCTGGAAAATTTTTATGTTGAAACAT
Source organism: Nicotiana noctiflora (assembly GCA_032618575.1). Lineage (NCBI taxonomy): Eukaryota > Viridiplantae > Streptophyta > Magnoliopsida > Solanales > Solanaceae > Nicotiana > Nicotiana noctiflora. Next base: position 22,170 of record JASVEL010008818.1, read on the forward strand.
ATGAAATAAGTGGAAACATTTGATGAATTTTGATATTAATATTAATATGGTTGACTTTGGTCAACATTTTTGGTAAACGGACCCGGACCCGTGATTTGACGGTCCTAGAAAATCCGTAGAAAAATATGGAACTTGGGCGTGTGCCCGGAATTGAAATCCGAGGTCTAGAACCCCGGTAAAAGAATTTTTCTATTAAATTGTTTTCTGAAAATGTTTAAGGAAAATGAAACTGAAATTTAATTAAAAAGTAATGGTATCGGACTCGTATTTTGGTTCGGACGCCCGGTACTGTCATATATGTTGGTTAAGCGCTTCCTGTAAAGTTTGGTTGAAAACGGACGTCGTTTGACGTGTTTCGGCTTTAAATTGGAATTTGGGAGTTATGAAATTTTGAATGAAATCTTGAGTTTTAAAGCTCAAATCATTGATTTTGATGTTATTTTGGCGATTTGATCGCGCAAGCAAGTTCGTATGATGTTTTTAAGTCAATGTACATATTTTGTTTGGAGCCCCAAGGGCTCGGGTGAATTTTCGATAGGCCACGAGATCAATTATTCATGTTAGAAAGTTGCTGTCAGCACCTGATCTGCAGAGTTGGGAAATGCGAACAAATGTTAGCAAATGCGAATTCGTTAATGCGAACAAAAGTTGGCAAATGCTAATTCGCAAATGCGAACAAAAGTTAGCAAATGCGAATTCGCAAATGCGAACAAAGTTAGCAAATGCGAACAAAAGTTTGCGAATGCGAACTTCCCAGTTTTGTGCCTTGGTTCGCAAATGCGAACAAAAGTTCGCAAATGCGAACTTCCCAGTTTTGCCTTGGCTTCGCAAATGCGAACAAAGGTTCGCAAATGAGAACTTCCCATCCTTGGCTTATTTTTCAAATTCCAGAATTTGGTCGAGGTTCGCAATTGCGAACCCCTGCTCGCAAATACGAACACAGAGACCTGTAAATCACGATTTCCAGCTTCATTTTTCATATTTTACAACCCAAAATGTCCATTGGCAATTTTTCACGAACTCCCTCTTCTCCAAATCATTGGTAAGTCAACTTTTACTCAATTTCTTCAAACTTTAACATCATCTATCATGTTTTCCTCTACAATTTAAGGGTTTTCATGGGTAAAAATGGGGGATTTGGGTAGAACTTAGGTTTTCATAAAAATTGGGATTTTGACCTCAATTTGAGGTCCGATTTGAGAACAAATTAAATATTAGAACTCATGGATGATTGGGTGAATTTATTTTGGTTCGAAACTCAGGTTTTGATCATGTGGGCCCGGGGTCGATTTTCACTATTCCGGGCAGAATGTTATAAAAATTATATTTGGCCATATGAACTAGGTTGTTGAGTAGTATTGATGATATTAAATCAATTGTGTATAGATACGATTGAATTAGAGCCAAATTCAAAAGGGAATTGCATTGCTACGGATTGAGTTGTTCGTAAACTTTCGAGGTAAGTGTTTGTTCTATCCTAGCTTGAGGGAATAGGAATTGAGTTTATGTGTAATTTGATATGTGGACTCCAACGTATAGGCATGGTGGCGAGTATCTATACGTTGGGGGTCGAGCATGACCGCGAGTCTTAAAAATGGATTAAATTCTTATTAATCCTAAGTGATTATGTGAAGGGAAATTATTAATGGTTTTATACCGGTAAAATACATATAGATTGTTGATTAAAGAGTTATTGGTGTTACATCGGTAATAGAGATAAATTGCCGAATCATTGTCATTTATTGGTTTTATACCGGTAAAGTACATATAAATAGTTGATTAAGAGTTATTGGTATTACACCGGTAACAGAGGTAAATTGTTGATTCATTATCATTTATTGGTTTTATACCGGTAAAGTACATATAAATTGTTGATTAAGAGTTATTGGTATTACACCAGTAACGGGGATGTATCATTGATTTATTATCATTTATTGGTTTTACACCGGTAATATAATATTGTTGAAGTGAAGATTATTGGTTTAATACCAGTAACACTTTTATACATTCACTGTTGATCAGAGATTATTGGCTTAATGCCGGTGATATATATTATTAAAGAATTTTGGGATCATGTGGCGCGCCGACCACTTATATGATAAGAAATGGGATCGTGTGGCACGCCGACCACAAAGTGATTTGAATCTTGGCATTGGCCATAGTTGCCGGTAGCCTATTGTTACATTTGGGAGCGGGTGGTATGCCTACCACAAGATATAGCTATTGTTACATTTGGGAGCGGGTGGTACGCCTACCACAAGATATACATATTGTTACATTTGGGAGCGGGTGGTACCCTTACCACAAGATATAGCTAGTGTTACATTTGGGAGCGGGTGGTATGCCTACCACAAGATATGAAATGAAAAATGAATTGAGACATGAAAGTAAGATTTATTTTGTTGACTAGATTACTCCGGATATTGTGAGTTATTGACTGTTATTTTAGAATAGATTCTTCCCATATAAACATTCGATAATGTTTTCTGCTGTTGTATATGTATATATATTTCAATTGTATAGGTTTATGTGGGTGACTGTCCTTAGTCTCGTCACTACTTCGCCAGGATAGGCCAGACACTTACCAGCACACGGGGTCGGTTGTGCTGATACTACACTCTGCGCTCTTTTTGCACAGATATAGGTTACGGACAGCAGCATCGGCAGTAGCACGATTGTGGATATTCCGACTACTGAGACTACGAGGTAGCCTTGCAGGCGTTCGCAGGACCCGTTGTCTCTTCTATCTATGTATTTTATTCTGTTATCTCATGTATTTGAGATAAACAGTTTATAATTCTTTCAGACAAATTGTGTGTATTATTCTTAGAAGTTCGTGAGTATTGTGACACCAGTCTTGGGTAGTATATCATGTTAGAGTTTTCTGTATCATATTTGATAAAATTGACTAAGTCTTCTGCTAAGTTTAATTATTCTGCTGTAATTATTTGATTTTATTCAAAGTCTTAAGAAGAGAATTGTAACTAAGAAAAAATGTAAGTAACAGTTGGCTTGCCTAGCTTCCACTAGTAGGCGCCATCATGACTCCCGATGGTGGGAAATCCGGGTCGTGACAAGTTGGTATTAGATCACTAGGTTGCACAGGTCTCACAACTCACGAACAACCTTAGTAGAGTCTGAGGGACGGAGACGTCTGTATTTATCCCCAGAGGCTACAGAGTTAGGAAAATTCCCTTCATTCTTTCCTATCGTGCGAGTTTGTTCTTCAAATGTTAAGTTGAATCTCTACTCTTGTCTTCCCACGAATGGCGAAGGCATGTACTACTTCTTCAGCCGACAATGGCACAGGCTGGTGATAGATCAACGATGCCTTCATAAGTTTTACGGAGTTTCGGATAAGTTTCACCAAACTCTTCGCTATCTCCTTCAGTGGTGTATCTTTTGAGAACCCAAGGTAATTTATTAACTGTTGCTATGAGATATTGCAGAACGCGGGAATAGTTGAAGGTGAGAGGGTTGATTCTACTGTGTTTCAGGTAGCGAGTGAAGTAGTTGAAACATAATGTATTTACTAACCGGATGTGGTTTTAATGGACCTTGACGTTTGGTTGATTTATTTGAAGTTGTGAAGGATAATTATTGTGGACTATCAGATGTTGTGACTTTGACTTATAGCCAAAAGGGGGAAATCCACTATTAGTGAATGGATCGAATGGCCATGTGTTATGTTAGTTTTGGCTTGGAATGTATGGTATGGAAAGGTCCCCCAAATAAATTATGCATATTTGAGGTTTAGTACTCTGCAGGGGGTAAGAATCAACCCAAAGAATAATAAAGAGTATATGAGCAAATGGGGTAGTTCAACAGTGTCCGAATATGTCGTCATGTTCAATAAGTTAGCTAAGCCTCAAAGGAATTTTTGTGAAAGTGGCAGATTGGAGAAATATAATTTACGAAGGCACTCAGGCTACGTGCCCCGTTGCAGTTAATACTCAGCTCACATGACCAGCCAGAGTTAATGGTCAGGATGTTAGAGGCGGAGGTGAGACTCCTAGAGGTGGAGATCTAGTTGTTGACATAATTTCTATGGTGTGACTAAGGTCACTACACCATATGATGTTATCACATGTACAATTCTGATTGTTATAAAAGGAACATTTTTCCTCAATTTGATTTGATCTTTGAAGAATTGAGGCAAGTCCTCTTAATATGCTCCGCTCATGAGTGAGCTTCGTAATCATCAAATTTACTTATGTGAATACTCACGCTGTGCTATTAAATGGAGATAATTATCTCTATTATTATGTATTGGACACTAGGAATATTGATGGGGTCAAAAGTGACTTTATATTAATTATTACAATGGGAATTGATGTAATTCCTGAAATAACTATTTCCAATGGTTAAATTGTATACCCTGTCGGTATGAGGGTTCTTTTATGCCGTGATACTCTTTGATGGACAATAGTTGAAAAGAAGAAAGAAAGGAAATGAAAAACATCAGTGGCACAATGTGCAAATACTTGTGATTTAGAGTGGAGGATGAGATCCTCAAATTTTTTGTATAGCGTGAAAATATTTGTTTTAAAAAAAATGAGCTGCAAGTTGCGGTGAATATTATATGAGGACAAGGTCCTGGTGGTGAAAAGTTTGTGTTTAAAATTTTCCCTTTCTGGAAATAAAAAATCTAGCATAATATCCTAAATTTGAGCCATGCCTGTTAGGATTATTTGACAATCCTTGCATAGTTTCTATTCATATTTAGCCATTCCTATTTTGTGACCGTTGAGTTCTAGACTTTGAGATGAGCACCAGGTAAGGATAAATATGACTCATTAATTGGGGAAAGTAATCATGAGGTTTCCATACCTCATTGTGAGTAAAGTGGGAGTTTTGGAATAAGATATTTGATAACAGGGTTAATTGACAATGTTGTAATTTAAGAACAACTCTTATGGCCAGACTTCAGAGTCATGGATATATGAATACGTATGAGGTGTTCGTGCCTTATTTAGACTTGTTCGTTGTAGTCTTCATTGTTTCCATATTGACCTACTCCTGTAGTCAGGAGGAGCATGCACAACATCTCAGAGTGACTTTGCAGACTCTGAAAGATAGCCAACTATATGCAAAATTTTCAAAGTGTGAATTTTGGCTAAGTTCAGTTGCATTCCTGGGTCATATTGTGACGGCAGCAGGTATTCAGGTTGATCCGAAGAAGATTGAGGCTGTTAAGAACTGGCCTAGACCGACATCAGCCATAGAGATTCGGAGTTTCTTGGGATTAGCGGGTTATTATCGGCGATTTGTGGAGGGGTTTTCATCTATTGAAACCACACTGACCAGATTGACACAGAAGGGTGTTCATGGTCCGATGAATGTAAGGCGAGCTTTCAAAAGCTCAAGACAGCCTTGACCACATCACCGGTATTGGTTTTACCCACAGGTACGGGACCTTATACTATTTTTTGTGATGTTTCCCGTATCGGGCTTGGTGCAGTATTAATGTAGGATGGCAAGGTTATTGCCTATGCTTCGAGGCAGCTGAAGATTCATAAAAAGAACTATCCAGTGCATGATCTAGAATTGGCGGCGATTGTTCACGCATTGAAGATCTTGAGGCATTATTTGTATGATGTAGCATGTGAAGTATACACCGATCATAAGAGTCTTCAATATTTGTTTAAACAGAAAGAGTTGAATTTGAGGCAGAGAGGGTGGCTAGAATTGCTGAAAGATTATGATGTCACCATTTTATATCATCCGGGAAAAGCAAACGTGGTGGCCGACGCTTTGAGTAGGAAGTCAACCAGTATGGGCAGTCTTGCTTATATTCCAGTCAATCAGAGGCCACTTGCTTTGGATGTCAGTCCTTGGCCAACCGATTTGTGAGATTGGATATTTCTGAGCCTAGTCGAGTACTAGCTTGCACGATCGCTCGCTCTTCATTATTGGAGCGTACCCATGATCAACAATATAATGATTCTTATATATGTGACCTTAGAGACACAATTCAGCGAGGAGGTGCTAAACAGGTCACCTTAGATGCTGATGGGATCCTAAGGATGCAAGGGCGCATTTGTGTGCCAAATGTTGATGGGCTTAGAGAATTGATTCTAGAAGAAGCTCAAAGTTCGCGGTATTCTATTCATCCAGGCGCAGCGAAAATGTATCAAGATTTGCGGCAACATTATTGGTGGCGCATAATGAAAAAGGATATTGTGGCATATGTGGCACGATGTCTTAATTGTCAGCAGGTTAAGTATGAACATCAAAAACCTGGCGATTTATTTTAGAGAATTGAACTTCCTGTATGGAAGTGGGAGCGAATCCCGATGGACTTCATTTTTGGACTTCCGATGACTCGGAAGAAGTTTGATGTTGTTTGGGTGATTGTGGATAGGCTGACCAAGTCAGCTCATTTTATTCCTATTGCCACTACCTATTCATCCGAGAGGTTAGCCGGGATTTATATCAGGGAGATCGTTCGCCTTCATGGTGTGCCTATCTCTATTATTTCAGATCGAGGTGCACAGTTTACCTCACTTTTCTGGAAGGCGGTTCAACGAGAGTTGGGCACACAAGTTCAGCTAAGTACACCATTTCATCCCCAGACGGATGGTCAGTCCGAGAGGACTATTCAGATATTGGAAGATATGCTTCGGCGTGTGTTATTGATTTTGGAGGTTCGTGGGATCAATTCCTGCCTTTGGCAGAGTTTGCTTACAATAATAGCTATCAATCGAGCAATCAGATGGCTCATTATGATGCCTTGTATGGTAGGCGGTGTCGTTCTACGATTGGATGGTTTAAACCAGGAGAAGCTCGGTTATTGGGTACGAATTTAGTTCAGGAGGCATTAGATAAGGTCAAGATTATTCAAGATAGGCTTCACACAGCTCAGTCTAGACAAAAGAGCTATGCAGATCGCAAGGTTCGAGATATAGCTTTCATGATTGGGGAGCGAGTATTGCTCTGAGTGTCGCCTATGAAGGGCGTGATGAGATTTGGAAAGAAGGGCAAACTTAGCTCTAGGTTTATTGGCCCATTCGAGATTCTTGATCGTGTGGGAGAAGTGGCATATAAACTTGCCTTGCCACCTAGTTTATCAGCTTTGCATCCAGTGTTTCATGTGTCCATGCTTCGGAAATATCACGGCGATCGATCGCACGTGTTAGATTTCAGCACTGTCCAATTGGACAAAGAACTATCATATGAGGAGGAGCCGGTAGCTATTCTAGATCGGCAGTTTCGACAGTTGAGGTCGAAGAATTTTCCTTTTGTGCGAGTTCAGTGGAGGGGACAGCCTCCCAAGGCATCGACCTGGGAGTCCGAGTCTGATATGCGGAGCCGCTACCCACACTTGTTTCCTGACTCAGGTACTTCTTCTTTTGTCCGTTCGAGGACGAACGGTTGTTTTAGAGGTGGAGATTGTGACGACCCAAAGGGTCATCACTTGTTTTCTTAATCATTTCGAGCTTCTGAAATCTTAAAAACGTCATTTATAGTTACCTCGATTTGCATGCGCAATCCGGGCGCGAAGCTAGAAAATTTTTATGTTGAAACATATGAAATATGTGGAAAATTTGATAAATTTTGATATTAATATTGATATGGTTGACTTTGGTCAACATTTTTGGTAAACAGACTCGGACCCGTGATTTGACGGTCCTAGAAAATCCATAGAATAATATGGAACTTAGGCGTGTACCCGGAATTGAAATCCGAGGTCTAAAACCCCGGTAAAAGAATTTTTCTAATAAATTGTTTTATGAAAATGTTTAAGGAAAATGAAACTGAAATTTGATTAAAAAGTAATGGTATCGGGCTCGTATTTTGGTTCCGACGCCCAGTACAGGTCATATATGTTGGTTAAGCGCTTCCTGTAAAGTTTGGTTGAAAACGGACGTTCTTTGACGTATTTCGGCTTTAAATTGGAAATTTTGGGAGTTATGAAATTTTGAATGAAATCTTGAGTTTTAAAGCTCAAATCATTGATTTTGATGTTATTTTGGCGATTTGATCGCGCGAGCAAGTTCGTATGGTGTTTTTTCAATGTACATATTTGGTTTGGAGCCCCGAGGGCTCGGGTGAATTTTGGATGGGCCACGAGATCAATTTTTCATGTTAGAAAGTTGCTGTCAGCACCTGCTCTGCAGAGTTGGGAAATGCGAACAAATGTTAGCAAATGTGAATTCGCAAATGCGAACAAAAGTTAACAAATGCAAATTCGCAAATGCGAACAAAAGTTAGCAAATGCGAATTCGCAAATGCGAACTTCCCAGTTTTGTGCCTTGGTTCGCAAATGCGAACAAAAGTTCGCAAATGCGAACTTCCCAGTTTTGCCTTGGCTTCGCAAATGCGAACTTCCCATCCTTGGCTTATTTTTCAAATTCCAGAATTTGGTCGGGGTTCGCAATTGCGAACCCCTGCTCGCAAATGCGAACACAAAGACCTGTAAATCACGATTTCCAGCTTCATTTTGTCATATTTTACAACCCAAAACATCCATTGGCGATTTGTCACGAACTCCCTCTTCTCCAAATCATTTGTAAGTCAACGTTTACTCAATTTCTTCAAAATTTAACATCATCTATCATGTTTTCATCTACAATTTAAGGGTTTTCCTGGGTAAAAATGGGGGATTTGGGTAGAACTTAGGTTTTCATAAAAATTGGGAATTTGACCTCAATTTGAGGTCTGATTTGAGAACAAATTATATATTTGAACTCATGGATGATTGGGTGAATTTATTTTGGTTCGAAACTCGGGTTTCGATCATGTGGGCCTGGGGTCGATTTTCACAATTCCGGGCAGAATGTTATAAAAATTATATTTGGCCATATGAACTAGTTTGTTGAGCAGTATTGATGATATTAAATCAATTGTGTATAGATACGATTGAATTGGAGCCAAATTCAAAAGGGAATTGCATTGCTACGGATTGAGTTGTTCGTAAACTTTTGAGGTAAGTATTTGTTCTATCCTAGCTTGAGGGAATAGGAATTGAGTTTATGTGTAATTTGTGATATGTGGACTCCAACGTATAGGCATGGTGACGAGTATCTATACGTTGGGGGTAGAGCATGACCGTGAGTCTTAAAAATGGATTAAATTCTTATTAATCCTAAGTGATTATGTGAAGGGAAATTATCATTTATTGGTTTTATACCGGTAAAATACATATAGATTGTTGATTAAAGAGTTATTGGTGTTACATCGGTAACAGAGATAAATTGCTGAATCATTGTCATTTATTGGTTTTATACCGGTAAAGTACATATAAATTATTGATTAAGAGTTATTGGTATTACACCGGTAACAATGGTAAATTGTTGATTCATTATCATTTATTGGTTTTATACCGGTAAAGTACATATAAATTGTTGATTAAGAGTTATTGGTATTACACCGGTAATGGGGATGTATCGTTGATTTATTGTCATTTATTGGTTTTACACCGGTAATATAAATATTGTTGAAGTGAAGATTATTGGTTTAATACCGGTAATACTTTTATACATTCACTGTTGATCAGAGATTATTGGCTTAATGCCGGTGATATACATTATAAAAGAATTTTGGGATCGTGTGGCGCGCCGACCACTTATATGATAAGAAATGGGATCATGTGGCACGTCGACCACAAAGTGATTTGAATCTTGGAATTAGCCATAGTTGCCGGTAGCCTATTGTTACATTTGGGAGCGGGTGGTACACCTACCACAAGATATAGCAATTGTTACATTTGGGAGCGGGTGGTACGCCTACCACAAGATATAGCTATTGTTACATTTGGGAGCGGGTGGTACGCCTACCACAAGATATAGCTAGTGTTACATTTGGGAGCGGGTGGTACGCCTATCACTAGATTACTCCGGATATTGTGAGTTATTGACTGTTATTTTAGAATAGATTCTTCCCTTATAAACATTCGATAATGTTTTTTGCTGTTGTATAGGTATATATATTTCAATTGTACAGGTTTATGTGGGTGACTGGCCTTAGTCTCGTCACTACTTCGCCGGGATAGGCCAAACACTTACCAGCACATGGGGTCGGTTGTGCTGATACTACACTCTGCACTCTTTTTACGCAGATACAGGCTACGGGCAGCAACATCGGCAGTAGCACGATTGTGGATATTCCGACTACTGAGACTACGAGGTAGCCTTGCAGGCGTCCGCAGGACCCGTTGTCTCTTCTATCTATGTATATCATTCTGTTTTCTCATGTATTCGAGATAAACAACTTATATTTCTTTCAAACAATTGCGTGTATTATTCTTAGAAGTTCGTGAGTATTGTGACACCAGTCTTGGGTAGTGTATCATGTTTGAGTTTTCTGTATCATATTTGATAAAATTGACTAAGTCTTCTGCTAAGTTTAATTATTCCGCTGTAATTATTTGATTTTATTCAAAGTCTTAAGAAGAGAATTATAACTAAGAAAAAATGTAAGTAACAGTTGGCTTGCCTAGCTTCCACTAGTAGGCACCATCATGACTCCCGATGGTGGGAAATCCGTGTCGTGACAACTTCGTTGTTAGTCATCTCGGAGTTTCGTATGGACTGGCGAATGACCTCGCCCGTAGGGACCTCGAGAACAAGTCCCGATCCCGAGTGGAAATAATGTCGCTCATATTATCCACATTGTACTATGTGACAATTAATATACAATGCTTCATTCATAAACTTTATAATATACTTAAAATCAATGTTTACCCTATAACTGTTTGCAAATGAAGATATTAGTTATCACATATACTATACACTCTTCTTTCAGCACGTTTAATTAACTGATAATTGTAGTCCCAAATTATAAGTAATTTAAAACTGTAATTACTGTATTAGTGTATGATTTCTAGGGTATACTCATGTCACGACCCGGATTTTTCCCCCAATATCGGGATCGTGATGGTGCCTACTCGTGGTAGCTAGGCAAGCCACTGTATTCATACTATCCTGTTTTTAACACAATTTTAATTAAATAAATGCGGAATGTTTTATCAAAATGGAAATAACAATTCATAAGGTGAAAATCATACTAGAATCCTCTACCCAAGACGTGGAGTCACCAACTCACAAACTACTATGGAATACTACACATAAAAGTCCGAAAGAAATATAACACAATTCTGTTTGTCTCGGAACAAAGAGACTCCAGCTAATAACATAAATAAAGAGAGAGACGCCGGGCCTGCGGACGTCCGCAAGCTACCTCGGTCTCAAATATGATCAACTCCCACGCAATCTATTTACTGCTGCTGCTGCTCCTGATCGTAACCCGGACCTGTGCAAAAACGCACAGAAGTGTAGTATCAGCACAACCGACCCCATGTGCTGGTAAGTGCCTGGCCTATCCCGGCGAAGTAGTGACAAGCCTAGGACCAGACACCCACATAAACCTGTGCAATTTAATATCTACGTATACCACAGAATAACAAGAAATAACCAGGTAATAACATAACAAGAAATATCTCAAAGAATTCAACAATTAACAACATTAAATAAATTCACAAGGATAAGCAAAGTATAATGTAAACACAAGTAAAATCAATTCAAGAAATAGCAAGCAGTTGCACGCGGCATCACCCTTCGTGCTTTTACTCTCATCCTCACCAAATAAACAAATAAAGTACACGGCATCATCCTTCGTGCTTTTACTCTCATCCTCACATCCATAGTACGGCATGATCCTTAGTACATGGTTCAATAACAGGGCACGGCATGATCCTGTCACGACCCCAAATCCGTTCGTGATGGCGCCCAGCACATTGCTAAGCCAGCCTGACCAATCCATATCAACCACGGAGCTAGAAGCTCTCTTTAACCCATTTACACAAATTAATTCAAGAAACAACAGCGATATATGTAACGAAAACGGGGAACCAAGTCCCATAATACATCAACTCCCATAGACCAAGGGTCAAGAGTCATGAGCCTCTACTGAACATGAGTGTATAAAGGTTTACAAAATACCAAGTGCGGAAAGAAATGTCAATACAAAATCAAAAGACAATGGGAAGGAATATCGGGTCCTGCGGACTCTGCAGCTACCTCGTATATCCCACAGATGTCGCCTCGCACAGCTACTGGATCACTGCTGAGAGGTACCCGGATCTGCACACAAGGTGCAGGGAGTAAAATGAGTACTGCCAGACTCAGTGGTAATAAACAAGGGTAAGACAGCGCAGATAAGAAATCCGCAATAAAGCACTATGTAAAGCTATAATCAGCTACCCTGTCATAGAATCAATATTCACTGTACCTGTACCAACAAATACCAATAAATAGCATAACAGCTAGCACATGTAGCTAAATGCAATGCAATGCATGATATGACCGCTACGGCGTGTAGCCCGACTCCAATTTTGGGTACCCGTGCTCACTGTGGGGGTTCAGACTCCGGAGGGCTCCTACAGCCCAAGCACATCTCATAGAGATATTCCTGCGGCGTGCAGTCCGATCCAACATATATCTCGCTGCGGCGCACAGCCCGATCCACTACTAGTCGGCTAATATGCAGATACAGCCTCGCAGGCTCAAAAGTAGTTTTTGAAAACTCTTTTTATCATTTTTCAGTTGGAAAACAGTAATATCAAGTTCTAGAGATTGGAATTAGCATAATAACAGAAATAGCTGCCGACTAGTAGTAAACTAGCATGTCTATATGATAAGACAATGATAACGATCCTCGCGGGATCCAATAACCGGCTCACGGCCCACATGTATACTCAACCGCCCAAGAAGGGGGTTCCTCGGCTCAAGAGTGGCCAATATATATATACATATATGCAACCATCCGGGAAGGAGGTTCGACGGCTCTAGAATAGCCAATAATACAATATCAACAGGTTGGACTAATATGTAGTCTCCAGTTCATGATCGACCCCGCACTCTCGAGAGTGTGCGTGTCTCGCCGCTATACAGCGTCACAAAGTGGTATACCGGGGTTTCGAACCCGCCGGTCATCACCCACATCTATTACTCACCTCAATACGGCGCGACGACTACTCCGCAATGCCCTTGCCACGAGAATCAAGCTCCGCACGTGTAGAATCTGATCAAATACAGTAGAAACACAACAAATTAGGCCAATGGGACGACACCCAATCAATACAACTCGATTTACATCAAAATTCCCAAAGTTGTCAAAACCCGACTTTCGATACGCTTGTCGAAAAATCACGAAAGTCACATATTCGGAACCCTCATCTCAATACGAGTCTAAGCATATCAATTTTACCAAAATCGGACTCCATTTGCCCATTCAAAACCTTGATTTTCTAAAGTTCAAGACTAGGGCTAAATCCTCCATAAATTACCCCAAATTCCTCCATTTTCATGATATAATTGCATAATATTACCAATACTAATCATAGTTTAAGTCCATAGATGATTACCTGATGATTTCCCTTGAATTTCTCTTCAAAATCGCCCAAATCGCCTCTAAAGCCGAGACCCAAAATGTGTGAAATGTTCTGAAATTTTTCTAACTTCCGATACACTTACTTACAGCGATTTTCGCTTCTGCGGAAGAATTTCCGCTCCTACGCGTCCGCTTCTGCGGAGACTCGATCGCTCCTGCGGATATTTCCGCTTCTGCGGCTAGGCGTCCGCCTCTGCGGACTCGCCTAAGCGGCTTCCTTCCGCTTCTGCGATGGCCGCTTCTGCGGCTCCCTGCCCGCTCCCGCGTTTCCGCTTCAGCGGAAAATGCTCCGTTTCTGCGGTGCCCAGCGCTTCTGCGCTCCTGGTCCGCTTCAGCGCACCCGCTCCTGCGCCCAAAATTCCGCAGGAGCGGAAACAACAGAAGCAGTGCACCAGTTCTGCAATTTTCCATGTTTTTCTCCCGATTAACCATCCGAAAACACCCCGAGGCCCCCGGGACCTCATTTAAACACACCAACACATCCTAATTCCTTATTCGAACTTGTTCCAATCATAAAAACACCATCCTAAACATCAAAATCACCAATTAACCACGGATTCAAGCCTAAATTCCTTAAAACATTCCAAATTACACATTCCATCAAAAACCCGACCAAACGACGTCCGAATGACCTGAAATTTTGCAGGCACATCCAAAATCACCTAACGGAGCTACTGCAACTGTCGGAATTCCATTCCGACTTCCCGATCAAAATCTCACCTACCGTTCGGATTTCGCCAAAATTCAACCTTAGCCAATTCAAGCCTATTTCTACACCGGTTCTCCAAATTCAATTCCGATCGCTCCCCTAAGTCACAATTCACCTCCCGGAACTAACCGAATCGTCAGAATCCGATTCCGAGCCTTCTAACCAAATAGTCAACTCCGGGGTTGACTTTCCTTATTCAAGTTTCTTTCACAAAGGCTATATGCCTCATTTTCAATCCAATTCACTCCTAACTCACCCGATAGACTTTAACATTGATGTAAAATCATAAAACATGTATTTACAACATAACGGGGTGGTAATTACCGTGACGACGGGCCGGGTCGTCACATTCTCCCCCTCTTAAGCAAACGCTCGTCCTCGAGCGGGTCAAGAAACATACCTGAAGTTTCAAACAAGTGAGGATATCTGCTCCGCATCTCCCGCTCGACCTCCCAAGTGGCCTCCTCCACGGGTCGACCTCTCCACTGAACCTTAACCGATGCAATCTCCTTGGACCTCAATTTTCTCACCCGACGACCCAAAATAGCAATAGGCTCCACATCATAGGATAGATCACCATCAAGCTGAATGGTGCTGAAATCTAATACATGAGACGGATCTCCAATGTACTTCCGGAGCATAGACACATGGAATACCGGATGAACGCTGGATAAGCTGGGCGGCAAGGCCAACTCATATGCCACCTCTCCAACTCTCCTAAGTATCTCAAAAGGACCAATGAACCCGGGACTCAACTTCCCTTTCTTCCCGAACCTCATGACACCCTTCATTGGTGAAATCTTCAACAATACTCTGTCACCAACCATGAAAGACAACTCTCGAACTCTACGGTCCGCATTACTCTTCTGACGAGACTGTGCTGTACGAAGCCTCTCCTGGATCAACTTTGCTCTATCCGGAGCATCCTGGACTAACTCAGTCCCTATCAATCTAACCTCACCAGGCTCAAACCATCCCACGGGGGATCTACACCGCCTGCCATACAATGCCTCATACGGGGCCATCTGAATACTCGACCGATAACTATTGTTGTAGGCAAACTCAGCAAGTGGTAGGAACTCATCCCACGAACCACCAAAATCAATCACACAAGCTCGCAACATATCCTCCAAAATCTGAATAGTGCGTTCAGACTGTCCGTCTGTCTGGGGGTGAAATGCTGTACTCAACTCAACCCGCGTACCCATCTCTCGCTGAAATGCTCTCCAAAACTGAGAAGTGAACTGAGTACCCCTGTCGGATATGATAGACACCGGGACTCCATGCAACCGAACAATCTCTCGAATAAAGATCGATGCCAACCGCTCCGACGAGTAGGTGGTACTAACTGGAATGAAGTGAGCTGACTTGGTCAGTCTATCCACAATCACCCATACAGAATCAAACTTCCTCGCCGTCCGAGGGAGTCCAGTAACAAAGTCCATAGTGATCCTCTCTCCCATTTCCACTCAGGACTATCAATGCGCTGAAATACACCACCGGGCCTCTGATGCTCGTACTTAACCTGCTGACAGTTGAGGCACCGTGCTACATGTCCGACAATGTCCATTTTCATCTTTCTCCACCAATAGTGTTGTTTCAAATCTTGATACATCTTCGCGGCTCCTGGATGGATAGAATACCGCGAGCTATGGGCCTCCTCCCAGAATCAACTCACGAAGGCCATCAACATTGGGCACACATATCCGGCCCCGCATCCTCAATACGCCGTCACTATCAATGGTGACATCTCTAGCATCATCATGCTGAACTCTGTCCCTCAGGACAGCCAAATGTGGATCATTATACTGGCGCTCACGAATACGATCATATAGAGATGACCGAGATACAACACAAGCCAATACCCTGCCGGGCTCCGAAATATCTAACCTCACTAGCCGATTGGCTAGCACCTCAACATCATAAGCAAATGGCCTCTCCTCGGCTGGAATATATGCCAAGCTCCCCATACTGACCGCCTTCCGGCTCAAAGCATCAGGCCACCACATTGGCCTTCCCCGGATGATATAATATAGTAATGTCATAATCCTTCAGCAACTCCAGCCATCTCCGCTGTCTCAAATTAAGGTCTTTCTGTTTGAACAAGTGCCGGAGACTACGATGGTCGGTATACACCTCACAAGACACACCGTACAAATAGTGCCTCCAAATCTTCAATGCATGAACAATGGCGGCTAGCTCCAAGTCATGAACAGGATAGTTCTTCTCATGTGGCTTCAACTGCCGAGAAGCATAAGCAATTACCTTACCTTCCTGCATCAACACACAACCTATCCCCACTCTCGAGGCATCACAATAAACGGTATACGAACCTGAAGCTGATGGCAATACTAACACTGGAGCTGTGGTCAAAGCTGTCTTGAGCTTCTGAAAGCTCTCCTCGCACTCATCCGACCACACGAATGGTGCACCCTTCCGGGTCAATTTAGTCAATGAAGAAGCAATGGATGAAAATCCCTGAACAAACCGGCGATAATACCCCGCCAAGCCAAGAAAACTCCTGATCTCTGTAGCTGAGGACGGTCTAGGCCAACTCCGCACCGCCTCTATCTTTTTCTGATCAACCTGAATACCATCACGAGACACCACATGTCCCATAAATGCTACGGACTCGAGCCAAAACTCGCACTTGGAGAATTTAGCATATAGCTTCTCCTCCCTCAATCTCTGCAACACAATACTCAAATGCTGAGCATGCTCCTCCTGACTACGGGAGTAGACTAGAATGTCATCAATGAACACAATCACAAATGAATCCAAATAAGGCCTCAACACACTGTTCATCAGATGCATAAATGCTGCTGGGGCGTTGGTCAGCCCAAACGACATCACAAGAAACTCAAAATGACCATATCGGGTCCTGAATGCAGTCTTCATAATATCCGAGTCCCTGATCTTCAGCTGATGATAGCTTGAACGAAGATCGATCTTAGAAAACACCCTCGCACCCCGTAACTGATCAAACAAATCATTTATGCGCGGTAGAGGGTACTTGTTCTTCACTGTCACTTTGTTCAATTGCCTATAATCAATACACATTCGCATGGAACCATCTTTCTTATTAACAAATAATACCGGCGCACCCCACGGGGACACACTAGGACGGATGAAACCCTTATCCAGAAGTTCTTGAAGCTGTTCTTTCAATTCTTTCAACTCGGCCGGTGCCATCCGATAAGGAGGAATGGATATGGGCTGAGTGCCCGGCACCACGTCAATGCCAAAATCAATATCCCTGTCCGGCGGCATGCCCGGCAGGTCTGAGGGGAATACATCTGGGAAATCCCTCACAACAGGTACCGAATCAATGCTAGGAGACTCAGCTCCCACATCTCTGACAAAAGCTAAGTACGATAAACACCCTTTTTCAACCATCTTCTGAGCTTTTAGGAATGAAATAACACGGCTAGGGACGAAATCGGTCGAACCCCGCCACTCAATCTGAGAAATACCAGGAATGGCCAACGTAACTGTCTTAGCATGACAATCCAATATAGCATGATACGGAGACAACCAGTCCATACCCAATATAACATCAAAGTCCACCATCCCCAACAATAACAAAGCTGCCTGGGTCTCCAGACCCCCAATAGATATAACACAATATCTATAGACATGATCCACAACGATCGTATCACCCACGGGGGTGGATACATGAACAAGCAAATCAAGACTACCACGAGTCGCACCCAAATAATGTGCAAAATAAGAGGACACGTAAGAATATGTGGACCCTGGATCAAATAGAACAGAGGCATCTCTGTGACAGACAGAAATGATACCTGTAATCAAAGCATCGGAGGCAACTGCATCACGCCTGTCAGGAAGTGCATAGAACCGTGCCTGGCCTCCACCAGATCTCTCCTCGCCCCTGGGGCGACCACGAGAAGACTGACCTCCACCTCTACTAGCCTGAGATGGTGCTGAAGAGGAGGGCTGATCCCTCTGCTGAGTCCTGTCCCTATGGAGTCGAGGGCACTGTCTCCTCATGTGACCAAACTCACCACACTCATAACATGCACCCGGTGCCGGAGAAGGGTACTGAAGGGAACCCCTCGCCGCAGAAGAACCCTGGGCTGAAGAAGTAGGTGCTGCACTCTGGGCTGGGAGGGCACTAAGTGATGACTGACCCTGCTGAAACCCCTGTCAACCACGACCATAAGAACCTCCGCTCTGCTCAGGGCGGCCTGAATAAGAAGGTCTAGATGAGCGACCTCTTCCCTGTTGGAAATGCCCTCTAGATGGAGCACCACTGAAACTACCAGAACCACGAGGCCTCTTGGCCTCCCGCTCCTCCCTCTCTCGGTGACGATCCGCCTCAATGGAGCGTGCCATATCAACAACCTGCTCAAAATATGATGACACAACTCGCTCTCTGGTCATAAGAATGCGGATAGAGTAGTTGAGGCCATTAATGAACCTCCTGATCCTCTCCCTATCAGTAGGGATCATCCACGTGGCATGCCTAGCCAACTATGTGAATCTAAAGTCACAGAACATGTCGCCCTGAATCAACCACTCGAACCGGCGACGTAGCTCCTCGCGACGAGACCGAGGTACATATTTCTCTAGAAAGAGAGTAGAGAACTGCTGCCATGTGAGAGGTACTGCTCTTGCAGGCCTACGCCTCTCAAACTCCTCCCACCAATCAAATGCGGGACCAGTGAACTGAAATGTAGTAAATGAAACTCCGCTGGACTCAAGAATACCAGCCGTACGCAGCATCTTCTGACACTTATCCAAGAAACCCCGGGCATCCTCGCCCTCAACGCCACTGAAATGGGGTGGCTGAAGTCTACCAAATCTCTCAAGACGACGCCGCTCGTCATCGGGCATAACCTGAACCATATGCTCTGGAGCTGGAGCTGGTGCACCTGGAGGAATAACCGGTGCAACCACCCGAGCGGGGACCGCCTCGGCGTCCGAAGTCCCCGAACAACCGGGTCAGGTGCGCGCTGCAGGGTCTGCTGACCACCCCCCGACCGAGATGTCGCTACCGTAGCGGTAGCCGAAACTACCCGAGCCAAACCGGAACACACCGATAATATCCGAGCAAGCAGTCCCCCGAAGACCAGGAATAGCAATAGATATAGTCCGGCCCCGAACCGGGGACCGCTGGAACATCAACCACCGGGGGCCGCTCCCGAACCGGAACAACAGGCGGGTCGGCCCGGCACCGCCCGCCCGCCCTACCTCTACTTCTAGCACGACCGCGCCCACGGCCTCTAACAGGTGGCAACGGAGGTCGTCCACCTCGTCCCGATGCTCGCGTTCTCGCCATCTCTGCGAGAGAATAGAATATAGAAGTTCAGTTTTCAGGATAACAAGATCGTACGACGTAGTTCAAGAAAAGTGAAGTGTTCCCTAAAGGTTCGCAACCTCCCGAGGATAAGTACAAGCGTCCCCGTACCGATCCACAAGACTCTACTAACCGGCTCAAGACTCACGAGGCCTAGTAAACCTAGGCTCTGATACCAACTTGTCACGACCCCAAATCCGGTCGTGATGGCGCCCAGCACATTGCTAAGCCAGCCCTGACCAATCCATATCAACCACGGAGCTAGAAGCTCTCTTTAACCCATTTAAGCAAATTAATTCACGAAATAACAGCGATACATGTAACGAAAACGGGAACCAAGTCCCATAATACATCAACTCCCATAGACCAAGGGTCAAGAGTCATGAGCCTCTACTGAACATGAGTGTATAAAGGATTACAAGATACCAAGTGCGGAAAGAAAAGTCAATACAAAATCAAGACAGTAAGAAGGAATATCGGGTCCTGCGGACTCTGCAGCTACCTCGTATATCCCACAGATGTCGCCTCGCACAGCTACTGGATCACTGCCGAGAGGTACCTGGATCTGCACACAAGGTGCAGGGAGTAAAATGAGTACTGCCAGACTCAGTGGTAATAAACAAGGGTAAGACAACGCAGATAAGAAATCCGCAATAAAGCACTATGTAAAGCTATAATCAGCTACCCTGTCATAGAATCAATCTTCACTGTACCTGTTCCAACAATTACCAATAAATAGCATAACAGCTAGCAGATGTAGCTAAATGCAATGCAATGCATGATATGACCGCTACGGCGTGTAGCCCGACTCCAATTTTGGGTACCCGTGCTCACCGTGGGGGTTCAGACTCCGGAGGGGCTCCTACAGCCCAAGCACATCTCATAGAGATATTCTTGCGGCGCGCAGTCCGATCCAACATATACCTCGCTGCGGCGTGCAGCCCGATCCACTACTAGTCAGCTAATATGCAGATACAGCCTCGCAGGCTCAAAAGTAGTTTTTGAAAACTCTTTTATCATTTTTCAGTTGGAAAACAGTAATACCAAGTTCCAGAGATTGGAATTAGCATAATAACAAAATAGCTGCGGACTAGTAGTAAACTAGCATGTCTATATGATAAGACAATGATAACGATCCTCGCGGGATCCAATAACTGGCTCACGGCCCACATGTATACTCAACCGCCCAAGAAGGGGGTTCCTCGGCTCAAGAGTGGCCATTATCACAATATATATATATATGCAACCATCCGAGAAGGAGGTTCGACGGCTCTAGAATAGCCAACAATACAGTAACAACAGGTCGGACTAATATATATAGTCTCCAGCTCATGATCGACCCCGCACTCTCAAGAGTGTGCGTGTCTCGCCGCTATACAGCGTCACAAAGTGGTATACCGGGGTTTCGAACCCGCTGGTCATCACCCACATCTATTACTCACCTCAATACGGCGCGACGACTACTCCGCAATGCCCTTGCCACGAGAATCAAGCTCCGCACGTGTAGAATCTGATCAAATACAATAGAAATACAACAAATTAGGCCAATGGGACGACACCCAATCAATACAACTCGATTTACATCAAAATTCCCAAAGTTGTCAAAACCCGACTTTCGGTACGCTTGTCGAAAAATCACGAAAGTCACATATTCGGAACCCTCATCTCAATACGAGTCTAAGCATATCAATTTTACCAAAATCGGACTCCATTTGCCCATTCAAAACCTTGATTTTCTAAAGTTCAAGACTAGGGCTAAATCCTCCATAAATTACCCCAAATTCCTCCATTTTCATGATATAATTGCATAATATTACCAATACTAATCATAGTTTAAGTCCATAGATGATTACCTGATGATTTCCTTGAATTTCTCTTTAAAATCGCCCAAATCGCCTCTAAAGCCGAGACCTAAAATTTGTGAAATGTTTTGAAATTTTTTTTCTAACTTCTGATACACTTACTTACAGCGATTTTCGCTTCTGCGGAATATTTTCCGCTCCTATGCACCCGTATCCGCGACCAAAGGGTCGCTTCAGCGGTTCCAGGCCTAGCCGGCCATTTCCGCTTCTGCGATCGAAGGGCCGCTTAAGCGGGTCCGCTTCTGCGGAAACATCCGCCTCTGCGAACCATTGTCCGCTTCTGCGGTCTCGCCCAAGCGGTCATATGTTCGCTTCTGCGGAACATGCCCCCCCTTCTCCCCTTCGCTTCTGCGGTCACTGGCTCCTGCGCCCAAAATTCCGCAGGAGCGGAAACAACAGAAGCAGTGCACCAGTTCTGCAATTTTCCATGTTTTTCTCCCGATTAACCATCCGAAAACACCCCGAGGCCCCCGGGACCTCATTTAA
This sequence comes from Nicotiana noctiflora, assembly GCA_032618575.1. Lineage (NCBI taxonomy): Eukaryota > Viridiplantae > Streptophyta > Magnoliopsida > Solanales > Solanaceae > Nicotiana > Nicotiana noctiflora. Next base: position 43,939 of record JASVEL010008818.1, read on the forward strand.
ACACACCAACACATCCTAATTCCTTATTCGAACTTGTTCCAATCATAAAAACACCATCCTAAACATCAAAATCACCAATTAACCACGGATTCAAGCCTAAATTCCTTAAAACATTCCAAATTACACATTCCATCAAAAACCCGACCAAACGACGTCCGAATGACCTGAAATTTTGCAGGCACATCCAAAATCACCTAACGGAGCTACTGCAACTGTCGGAATTCCATTCCGACTCCCGGATCAAAATCTCACCTACCGTTCGGATTTCGCCAAAATTCAACCTTAGCCAATTCAAGCCTATTTCTACACCGGCCTCCAAATTAAATTCCGATCGCTCCCCTAAGTCACAATTCACCTCCCGGAACTAACCGAATCATCAGAATCCGATTCCGAGCCTTCTAACCAAATAGTCAACTCCGGGTTGACTTTCCTTATTCAAGTTTCTTTCACAAAGGCTATATGCCTCATTTTCAATCCAATTCACTCCTAACTCACCCGATAGACTTTAACATTGATGTAAAATCATAAAACATGTATTTACAACATAACGGGGTGGTAATTATCGTGACGACGGGCCGGGTCGTCATGATCCTTCGTGCATAATCAATAAATAAACATGGCACGGCATTAACCTTCGTGCATAAATAAGTAAACATGGCACGGCATCACCCTTCGTGCATTATCACTCTTCCTCACCCAAATAACAATCACAGTTAAGGGCAAAGAAAGAAACAGTAATTCATAAACCGTCCCATCAAGGGCAATCAATAATTATCTTCACAACAAATCCCATCAAGGGAGAACAATAACAATTCATCTGTAATATATCTCAAAATAATCATTTTCCAACGACTCACGGTCATACTAGACGCCAGTGTATGGATGCTCGTCACCACAAGCCCATACACCGCACTCGATCACATAACACATAACACATAATCATATTCCCTCAAGCTAGGATAGAACAAACACTTACCTCGAATGCTTATGAACAATTCAATCCGTGGAAATGTCTTTTCTTTCAATTTGGCTCCAATCCAACCGTATCTATACACAATTGATTTAATATCATCAATTCTACTCAACAAACTAATTCTTAAGACCAAATACAACTTTTACAACATTCTGCCCGGAATAGTAAATTTCAACCCCGGCCCACATGGTCGGAATTCGGGGTTAGGACCAAAATCCGGTTACCCATCCCCCCACGAGTTCATGTATATGATTTGTTCCAAAATCGGACCTCAATTCGAGGTCCAATTCCCCAATTTATGAAAAACCCTATTTTCTAACAAAAACAAGAATTCTACCATGAAAATCATTGATTTCTTATGAAAAACATGTTTAATGATGTTAGGAATTGAAAGAATTAAGTAAAAAGTGACTTACAATCATTTTGATGAAGAAGAAATCCTTGAAGAATCGCAAATGGGTGTTTTGGTTTTGTGAAAAGTGAAGAAATGACTGAAATTCGTGTTTTTCAGGTCTTTGTGTTCGCATTTGCGAACATGGGTTCGCAATTGCGAACCCCGACCAATTTCTAGAGTTTGAAAATAAGCTAAGGCTGGGAAGTTCGCATTTGCGAACATTTGTTCGCATTTGCGAACACTGGTAGACAAAGGGATGTTCGCATTTGCGAACTAATGTTCGCATTTGCGAACACATGCTGTATAAGGCAGTGTTCGCATTTGCGAACAATGGTTCGCATTTGCGAACAATGGTTCGCATTTGCGAACCAAGGCAGTATGGGAAATGTTCGCATTTGCGAACTATTGTTCGCATTTGCGAACATAGGCAGCACTGGGGACCTTCGCAAATGCGAACAATTGTTCGCATTTGCGAACAAGGCCGGCTTCGCATTTGCGATCAAGGTTCGCATTTGCGAGCCTTGCCTTACACTGTCCCCTTCGCAATTGCGAGAAATTCTTCGCAATTGCGAAGCCAACAGCTGGGTGAAAAAAACAGCAGTTCAAAATTCAGAATTTCATCCAACGGCCTATCAAATCTTTACCCGAGCCCCCCGGGCTCCAAACCAAACATGTACATAACCTCAAAAACACATTATGAACTTGTTCGTGCGATTACATCGCCAATATCACTTCGTTTTAATCAAATCAAGCCTCAAACTCATGATTTTCATACTTTGATTTTTAAAACTTCTTAACTTGGAACTCAAGGTCCAAAACATCTCAAACGACATCCGAATGTCACCAAACTTTACAGAAATCACATATATAATATTTAAGACTTGTACCGGGCGTCGAACCAAAATACGAGCCCGATACCAAGGTCAATTAATTTATTTCCTTTAATAATTACATCAAAAACAATTTCACATAAAAATTCATAACTTGGGCTCTAGGCCTCGGAATTCGACTCCGGACGCATGTCCAAGTCCCATATTTTTCTACGGACCTCTCGGGACCATCCAATCTCGGTCCGGATCCGTTTACCAAAAATGTTGACCGAAGTCAACCATATCAATATTAATATCATTTTTATCCAAATTTCTCATAGAATTCATATTTTCTATCACAAAATCTTTCCGGCTACATGCTCGGATCGTGCACGTAAATCGAGGCAACATAGAATGAGGTTTTCAAGGCCTCGGAAGCTCGAAATGATTAATTAAATAAGTGATGACCCTTTGGGTCGTCACAATCTCCACCTCTAAAACAACTGTTTGTCCTCGAACGTACAAGAGAAGGAAGTACCTGAGTCGGGGAACAAATGTGTGTAGTGGCTCCACATATCAGACTCGGACTCCCAGGTCGATGCCTCAGGAGGCTGACCTCTCCACCGAACACGCACAGAAGGATAACTCTTTGACCTCAACTGTCGAACCTGCCAGTCTAGAATGGCCACTGACTCCTCCTCGTAGGATAGATCATTGTCCAATTAGACAGTACTTAAGTCTAACACATGTGTGGGATTGCCGTGGTATCTCTGAAGCATAGATACATGGAAAATTGGATGCACAGCTGATAAGTTAGGCGGCAAAGCTAATCTATAAGCCACCCCTCCCACTCTGTCTAAAATCTCAAATGGACCAATATACCTAGGGATGATCTTGCCCTTCCTTCCGAACCTCATCACGCCCTTCATAGGCGACACTCGGAGCAATACTCGTTCACCAACCATGAAATCTACATTTCGAACCTTACGATCCGCATAAGTCTTCTGCCTGGACTGAGCTGAACGCAATCTCTCCTGAATAGTCTTGACCTTATCCAAGGCCTCCTGAACTAAGTCTGTACCCAACAACCGAGCCTCTCCCGGTTCAAACCATCCAACTGGTGATCGACATCGCCTACCATACAACGCCTCATACGGAGCCATCCGGATGCTAGATTGGTAACTGTTATTGTAGGCGAACTCTGCTAATGGTAGAAACCGGTCCCACGAGCCTCCAAAATCAATAACACAGGCTCGAAGCATGTCCTCTAGAATCTGAATAGTCCTCTCGGGCTGGCCATCCGTCTGAGGATGAAATGCTGTACTCAACTGAACCTGGGTGCCTAACTCCCGCTGGACCGCTCTCCAGAACCGCGAGGTAAACTGCGTTCCCCGATCAGAGATAATAGATACCGGCACCCCATGGAGACGAACAATCTCCCTAATGTAAACCTCCGCTAACCTCTCCGACGAGTAGGAGACAGATACTGGAATAAAGTGTGCTGATTTGGTCACCCTATCAACAATGACCCAAATAGCATCAAATTTCCTCCGAGTCAAAGGAAGTCCAGTAACGAAGTCCATAGTGATCCGCTCCCATTTCCACTCGGGAATTTCAATCCTTTGGAACACACCACCAGGTCTCTGGTGCTCATATTTCACCTGCTGACAATTTAGACACCGAGCGACATACGCAACGATATCTTTCTTCATTCTGCGCCACCAATAGTGTTGCCGCAAGTCCTGATACATCTTCGCGGCGCCTGGGTGAATAGAATACCGTGAACTGTGGGCCTCTCCTAAGATCAACTCTCGAATCCCTTCGACATTGGGCACACAAACTCGACCCTGCAATTTCAATACCCCATCATCATCTAGGTTTACCTGTGTGGCACCTCCCCGCTGTACTGTATCTCTCAACTCACGCAAATGAGGATCATCAAATTGCCTCTCACGGATACGCTCTAATAAGGAAGAACGAGCGACCGTGCAGGCTAACACCCTGCTAGGCTCAGAAATGTCTAATCTCACGAACCGGTTGGCTAAGGCCTGGACATCTAGAGCTAATGGTCTCTGATTGACCGGAATATATGCAAGACTACCCATGCTGGCATACTTTCTACTCAATGCATCGGCCACCACATTGGCCTTACCCGGGTGATATAATATAGTAACATCATAGTCTTTTAGCAACTCTAACCATCTCCGCTGTCGTAGATTCAACTCCTTCTGTTTGAACAAGTAATGTAGGCTTTTGTGATCAATGTACACCTCACATGTCACACCATATAGATAACGCCTCCAGATCTTTAAGTCATGAACCACTGTTGCTAACTCAAGATCATGAACTGGATAATTCTTCTCATGTATCTTTAACTGCCTTGAAGCATAAGCGATAACCTTACCATCCTGCATCAATACCGCTCCAAGCCCCTGTACGAGATGCGTCACAATAAACTGTATAAGGCCCTGTACCTGTAGGTAGTACCAACACCGGTGCGGTGGTCAAGGCCGTCTTGAGCTTCTGAAAGCTCGCCTCACACTCCTCTGACCACTGAAACTGGACACCCTTCTGGGTCAACCTGGTCATCGGGGCTGCAATAGAAGAAAACCCCTCTACGAAATGACGGTAGTAACCTGCTAATCTCAAGAAACTCCGTATCTCAGTCACTGAAGCTGGTCGAGGCCAATTCTAGACTACCTCAATCTTCTTTGGGTCTACCTGAATACCTTCCACTGATACAATGTGACCCAAAAATGCTACCGAACTCAACCAGAACTCACATTTAGAAAATTTGGCATATAGTTGGTTATCTTTCAGAGTCTGAAGTACCACCCTGAGGTGCTGCTCGTGCTCTTCCTAGCTGCGGGAGTATACCAGGATGTCATCTATAAAGACTATCACGAACAGATCTAAGTAAGGCCTGAATACCCGATTCATCAACTCCATGAATGCTGCCGGGGCATTGGTCAACCCGAAGGACATGACCAAGAACTCATAATGCCCATATCTAGAGCGAAAGGCTGTCTTAGGAATGTCAGCCGCCCTGATCTTCAGCTGATGGTAGCCTGACCTCAAGTCTATCTTAGAGAATACCCTCGCTCCCCGGAGCTGGTCAAACAAATCATCAATCCTCGGCAGTGGATATTTATTTTTGATAGTCACCTTGTTTAACTGCCGGTAATCAATACACATCCGCATCGAGCCATCCTTCTTCTTTACAAATAATACAGGTGCTCCCTATGGGGAAATACTGGGCCTGATAAAACCCTTCTCAAGAAGGTCCTGCAACTGATCTTTCAACTCTTTTAACTCCGGCGGGGCCATACGATAGGGTGGAATAGAGATGGGCTGAGTACCCGGTGCCAGATCAATACAAAAATCAATATCCCTGTCGGGTGGCATGCCCGGCAGGTCTGAAGGAAAAACCTTCGAAAACTCCCGTGCAATAGGGACCGACTCAATGGAAGGAACTTCTGCGCTGGAATCATGAACATAAGCCAAATAAGCTAGACACCCCTTCTCGACCATACGTCGAGCCTTAACATAGGAAATAACAGTGCGAACGGAGTGGCTCGAGGTACCTTTCCACTCTAGTCGGGGTGATTCTGGCAAGGCTAAGGTCACCGTCTTAGCATGACAATCAAGAATAGCATGGTATGGGGACAACCAGTCCATCCCCAATATGACATCAAAATCTACCATGTCCAAGAGCAAACAGATCAACACGGGTCTCAAGACCCCCAAATATAACTACGCACGAACGATGCACCCGATCGACTACAATGGAGTCACCCACTCGTGTAGCCACATAAACTGGAATATCCAGAGCATAGCTGGGCACAACCAAATACGATGCGAAGTAGGAAGACACATAGGAATATATAGATCCAGGGTCAAATAATACCGAAGCACCTCTCGCCACACACAAGAATAGTACCCGTAATCACAGCATCCGATGCCTCTGCCTCTCGGCTCCGGCCGGTAAAGCATAGAATCGGGGATCCGCACCTCCCCTCCGAGCCGCGTCTCTAGGACGACCATCAACCGGCCGACCTCTACCTCTCGCCGGACGGTCTCCACCTCTACGGTCTCGACCTCCACCTCTATAACCTCTACCCCCGCCTCCGGCCGGCTGGGCAGGCCGAGGTCAGCTGGGGCCTCGAATCATAGGACGAGGACCTCGCCGCCGAGAGTTGCCCGCCGCTATAGGGCAATTCCCGATAAAATGACTCGGGTCACCACAACCGTAGCAACTCTTAGTCTGATAGGGATGCTGGCCCCGACGACCCGAATGGCCTCCACGAACACTCCGAAGAGGCCGAGCATTAATAGGAGACCGGTCCGAATAAGCGGAATGAAAAGGCCCGGAGGATCGGCCTCTATCAAAGGATTCTCTCCTACCACAGGAAGAACCACCAAACCTACCCGAATGACGAGGCCTCTTATCTAAAGAATAACCGCCTCCCCTAGCAAGAGCCATCTCAACTCTGCGTGCTGCATTGGCTGCCTCCTGAAATGATATGTCACTCCCCACGCCCATAGCCATCCGGAGTCTAATCGGCTGATTAAGCCCATCTATAAACCTGCGGACCCTCTCCCGCTCCGTGGGAAGTATCACCACTGCATGACGAGCCAAATCGACAAATCTCGTCTCATACTGTGTAACTGTCATAGTGCCCTGACGGAGGCGCTCAAACTGCCTCCGAAGTACATCCCGCTGAGTAGCAGGGAGAAACTTCTCCATAAATAGTTCCGCAAACCGGTCCCATGATAAAGCTGGGGACCCTGCTGGTCGAGTCAGGCAATAATCTCTCCACCAAGTCTTGGCGGATCCTGCAAGTCTGAAGGTACAGAAGTCAACTCCGTTTGTTTCCACGATCCCCATAGTCTTGAGAATCTCATGGCAACTGAATAAAAAGTCCTGAGGATCCTCTGATGCGGCTCCACTGAATGTAGTGGTAAATAGCTTGGAGAACCGATCAAGCCTCCGTAACGAATCAGAAGTCATGGCCGCTCCATCACCGGCATGAGCTGTGGTACCTGAATGAGTGGCCACAGCTGGCCGAATTACTGGTGCCTGAGGCTGAGGAGCTACTGGCTCCGGAGTATGGGCAATAGGAGTCTGGGCCCCTCTTCCAGCCTGAGAAGTGGCTGGGGCAACTGATAATAAACCCGCTCTGGCAATGCTGTCCATGAATCCTACTATTCTGACCAAAGCATCCCGGAGATCCGGGTAAATAAAGCCTCTCCTGGGACCTGAGCTGGGCCCACTGGAGCTGCTGGAACCGGAACCTCCTCGTCAATCTCAATATGAGGCTCCACCTCTCGGGTAGCTGCCTGGGGCTGAGCTCTACCCCTACCACGGCCTCTGATACGGCCTTGGCCCCTGCCCCCTCACGGGAGCTGCCTGGGGCTCGGGCTGCTGGTCAGCGGACGAAGAAGCGCGTGTCCTTACCATCTGCGAAAGGACAGAATAGAAATTCAATCGGTATTTGAGGAACAAGTCGCACGACAAGAAAGAACAAATGAGAGACTCTTTCCTAACTCAATAGACTCTGGAGGACAAGTACATACGTCTCCGTACCTACCTCTCAAACTCTACTAAGCTTGTTCGTGAGTGGTGAGACCTATGTAACCTAGAGCTCGATACCAACTTGTCACGACCCGGATTTTTCCCCCAATATCGGGATCGTGATGGCGCCTACACGTGGTAGCTAGGCAAGCCACTGTATTCATACTATCCTGTTTTTAACACAATTTTAATTAAATAAATGCGGAATGTTTTATCAAAATGGAAATAACAATTCACAAGGTGAAAATCATACTAGAATCCTCTACCCAAGACGTGGAGTCACCAACTCACAAACTACTATGGAATACTACACATAAAAGTCTGAAAGAAATATAACTCAATCCTGTTTGTCTCGGAACAAAGAGACTCCAGTTAATAACATAAATAAAGAGAGAGACGCCGGGCCTGCGGACGTCTGCAAGCTACCTCGGTCTCAAATATGATCAACTCCCATGCAATCTATTTACTGCTGATGCTGCTCCTGATCGTAACCTGGACCTGTGCAAAAACGCACAGAAGTGTAATATCAGCACAACCGACCCCATGTGCTGGTAAGTGCCTGGCCTATCCCGGCGAAGTAGTGACAAGCCTAGGACCAGACACCCACATAAACCTGTGCAATTTAATATCTACGTATACCACAGAATAACAAGAAATAACCAGGTAATAACATAATAAGAAATATCTCAAAGAATTCAACAATTAACAACATTAAATAAATTCACAAGGATAAGCAAAGTATAATGTAAACACAAGTAAAATCAATTCAAGAAATAGCAAGCAGTTGCACGGCATCACCCTTCGTGCTTTTACTCTCATCCTCACCAAATAAACAAATAAAGTACACGGCATCACCCTTCGTGCTTTTACTCTCATCCTCACATCCATAGTACGGCATGATCCTTCGTACATGGTTCAATAATAGGGCACGGCATGATCCTTCATGCATAATCAATAAATAAACATGGCACGGCATTAACCTTCGTGCATAAATAAGTAAACTTGGCACGGCATCACCCTTCGTGCATTATCACTCTTCCTCACCCAAATAACAATCATAGTTAAGGGCAAAGAAAGAAACAAGTAATTCATAAACCGTCCCATCAAGGGCAATCAATAATTATCTTCACAACAAGTCCCATCAAGGGAGAACAATAACAATTCACCTGTAATATATCTCAAAATATCATTTTCCAACGACTCACGGTCATACTAGACGCCAGTGTATGGATGCTCGTCACCACAGCCCATACACCGCACTCGATCACATAACACATAACACATAATCCTATTCTCTCAAGCTAGGATAGAACAAACACTTACCTCGAATGCTTATGAACAATTCAATCCGTGGAAATGTCTTTTCTTTCAATTTGGCTCCAATCCAACCGTATCTATACACAATTGATTTAATATCATCAATTCTACTCAACAAACTAATTCTTAAGACCAAATACAACTTTTACAACATTCTGCCCGAAATAGTGAATTTCAACCCCGGGCCCACATGGTCGGAATTCGGGGTTAGGACCAAAATCCGGTTACTCATCCCCCCACGAGTTCATGTATATGATTTGTTCCAAAATCGGACCTCAATTCGAGGTCCAATTCCCTAATTTATGAAAAACCCTATTTTCTAACAAAAACAAGAATTCTACCATGAAAATCATTGATTTCTTATGAAAAACATGTTTAATGATGTTAGGAATTGAAAGAATTAAGTAAAAAGTGACTTACAATCATTTTGATAAAGAAGAAATCCTTGAAGAATCGCAAATGGGTATTTTGGTTTTGTGAAAAGTGAAGAAATGACTCAAATTCGTGTTTTTCAGGTCTTTGTGTTCGCATTTGCGAACATGGGTTCGCAATTGCGAACCCCGACCAATTTCTGGAGTTTGAAAAATAAGCTAAGGCTGGGAAATTCGCATTTGCGAACATTTGTTCGCATTTGCGAACACTGGTAGACAAAGGGATGTTCGCATTTGCGAACTAATGTTCGCATTTGCGAACACATGCTTTATAAGGCAGTGTTCGCATTTGCGAACCAAGGCAGTATGGGGAATGTTCGCATTTGCGAACTTTTGTTCGCATTTGCGAACATAGGCAGGCACTGGGGACCTTCGCAAATCCGAACAATTGTTCGTATTTGCGAACAAGGCTGGCTTCGCATTTGCGATCAAGGTTCGCATTTGCGAACCTTGCCTTACACCTGTCCCCTTCGCAATTGCGAGAAATTCTTCGCAATTGCGAAGCCAACAGCTGGGTGAAAAAACCAGCAGTTCAAAATTCAGAATTTCATCCAACGGCCTATCAAATCTTTACCCGAGCCCCCGGGCTCCAAACCAAACATGTACATAACCTCAAAAACACATTATGAACTTGTTCGTGCGATCACATCGCCAATATCACTTCGTTTTAATCAAATCAAGCCTCAAACTTATGATTTTCATACTTTTGATTTTTAAAACTTCTTAACTTGGAACTCAAGGTCCAAAACATCTCAAACGACATCCGAATGTCACCAAACTTTACATAAATCACATATATAATATTTAAGACTTGTACCGGGCGTCGGAACCAAAATACGAGCCCGATACCAAGGTCAATTAATTTATTTCCTTTAATAATTACATCAAAAACAATTTCACATAAAAATTCATAACTTGGGCTCTAGGCCTCGAATTCGACTCCGGATGCATGTCCAAGTCCCATATTTTTCTACGGACCTCTCGGGACCATCCAATCTCGGGTCCGGATCCGTTTACCAAAAATGTTGACCGAAGTCAACCATATCAATATTAATATCATTTTTATCCAAATTTCTCATAGAATTCATATTTTCTATCACAAAATCTTTCCGGCTACATGCTCGGATCGTGCACGTAAATCGAGGCAACATAGAATGAGGTTTTCAAGGCCTCGGAAGCTCGAAATGATTAATTAAATAAGTGATGACCCTTTGGGTCGTCACAACTCATAAAAGTTTCCGCCTGAAAATATTATAGACCTTCATAAGACCTATATTAGCATATATATTTCAAGGACAGAACCCATATAGAATACCCAATATCAGATGAGAGTGTATTACTTACGCGTCTATATAATAAATGAGAGATTGAGTGACATGGTATATGTTGTCATAACTAATAGATTATGACTACTATTCTGGGTTTATACTCATAGTCCAATTATAGATTTGGTTATATGTTAAATTTATATTTTTCATGTTATCTCTTACTAATTTAAGTTTTTTTTATTATTTTTTTTAATGCTTAGGAAGAAAATGTGTAAGATTGACACGATCGGTTGGGAGATGATAACTTCCACTTTTCATAATTATGTAAATAAACAGTCCTGCAGGATACACTCGAATTATACTCATAGACCGGATTAGGGGTAATCAATTCATTACGGGATAATTTCATATGGGGACGAATTCAATAATGATAATTTCTTTTGAATTTTCATTGATATCCTAGACAAGTTCAAATCTCCTCAAAACAGATGCCACCTTCATGCGCCTAGGATGTTGAGAACTTAAATCAATTGTGATATTCATAATCGCCAATGAAGTTCAAGTATATTATGTTGGAACTAAGTTTTAATACCGTGAGAAAAATGATTTCATTCCTGATACAAGTTTACCGATTGTATAAAAATGTTTGAGGTTCATGTCACATATACATATGTCAAAGTTTCATAGATTCTTGAAATCTGTTGTAATAAAATGTAAAAACAGATTGTGACATGTCACGCTTACCAAAAATAATACATATACCGATTAGTATAATACTTCATTGAGATTGTTTAGAACGTAATAAACTCAAACTATTAATGATAGTTTGGTGCCACTGTGCCTCAAAAATATCGAGCCCGAAACACATACGTAAGTAATTTGTACAATTAAGTTATCAAAAAATATAAATTTAAATTATATAAAAAAATATAGCATTTGAACATAATATAGCATATAAATTTAAATTTAAAATATAGCATTTGGACTTATGTGGTTGTCGTAGGCCGATGACGTATTTCTCTTTAAAAGATTCTTGTACATTGGACCATATTAGGGGGGTGAGGCGGTCATATACGATTGTACGATAAGCGTATATGACTATTTCAATAACCATTCATCATAGTTTATGTGGTTATGGCAATTATAGCTGGGTTCAAATAACTAGAATATTAGTTGATGTTGTCTATACTCAGACATTTCATTTCTTACCGTGTAAATGAACCCGTATAGCTCACTTGATACGTTCATGGCCAAAAGAACTGTGAACGTATGAGACTCATGAGGTATATTACTTAGAGATGTAAGGGGCATATTTGATAATATGATTTCATGAATATATATTTTATTGGTATAGATGCCCTGGTTGTGAAACATTATAATATCCCTGATTGGGTCAAATCTATTATGACTAAGATGCATCTATATGTGGCCCTTAGAAAATCCTAAGTGTAGATAAACGTACAAGGGTTAATTCATATTTTCCCTTGGAATAATTATAATCAAACCCAGCGAAACCAACCCTTGTTGTGAGTCTGATTTGTTTATCATAATTATATATAAGTGCTCTCCAATTATCAACATAAATTTAATCATATACTATGCCCCAAACATAGACGGAAAGTATATTATAAACGGTATTGATATGTCAAAAGTGTATAGAGCAAAACTATCCTCAGTATAAAATGGATGGTTTTATATAGTCATATTGTGCAACGAAATACTACAACTTGATTACAATATGAGCAAAACACTATATTGTTTAGAGTTGTCCCCAATTATTACTAAAGATCGTGATATGAATGGACTATGTTATGTCACCGACACTTATAAATAATAGCACATAACAGATACACACAATATTAGGGAATAATGCCTGGAAGTTATAATGCTCTTATAAAATTTCCATTGCACAATTCAATTATAATATATAATACTTCATTTAGTGGTTCATTCATATGATTTCCATTGTTTAATATTTTTGTCTACTATTTTTTTTTTAATATAATAGAAGATATATATTTTATTACTCTTAAACTATCTTTTTATTTTATATTTTATCATATTGTTCTCAATAATACTATCTGAATTTTGATGAATAAAGTCTCTATTAAATTAAAGTGAATTGTATAGCCATTGAATAACATCTTTACGCTGTATTTTTTATTATTATATTATCCACTACTTTCTTTTTGCAATATGATAGAAGATATATATTTTATTACTCTTAAAATATCTTTTTATTTTAAATTTTATGTTATTGTTCTCAATAATAATATCTGAATTTTGATCAATAAAGTCTCTATTAAATTAAAGAGAGATTTAATAAATATACTACATCACCGATATATGCTGTTTAAACCAATTCACAATCTTCTAATCATTTCATACGTATATATTAAAAAATGAAATAGTAATTTAATAGTATGATACCCCAATAGAACTAGTCCTTGAAATAGTTATCTTTTACATTAAAATTTGGAAAGACTAACCTTAGCTCTCCAATATAGTATAAATATACATCACCGTTAGGATGTACATAATCATTTTATAACTGTAAACTGAGCGTGGTATTTAAGAGTATCAAATAGGATACATCCTCACTAATTAGTTCAATTGCTCCTAAATATATTGGTTTATATACTTGGACTAATATAGACGTCTTTTAGTGTATGGGCTACTCCCTATAGTCTTTTACTCAAGTGTTCTTTTAACACGTATTATGATACTCCTCTCCTTACAGTTTATACAATTGGAATTTCAAGAAGTAAGAATCCCCAATGGGTTTATATCTCAAGGGTATTCATTATGAGAATGAATTCAAGGTGACTAATACGATAAATAGGAGTATTGCTTTAGTTAATGTCCCTAGTATATCCTAGGTTGACTGTGACGACCTGGCCCGTCGTCACGGGAATTACCACCCCGTTGTATTGTAATTACATAATTCAGACTTTTATATCAGTGTTAGAGTCTATCGGGGGAGTTAGGAGTGAATTGGATTGGAAATGAGGCATATAGCCTTTTTGGAGGAAACTTGAATAAGGAAAGTCAACCCGGAGTTGACTATTTAGTTAGAGAGCTCGGAATCGAATTCTGATGATTCAGTTAGTTCCGGGAGGTTAATTGTGACTTAGGGGAGCGATCGGAATTGAATTTGGAGGCCCGGTGTAGAAATAGGCTTGAATTGGCTAAGGTTGCATTTTGGCGAAATCCGATCGATAGGTGAGAATTTGATCCGAGAGTCGGAATAGAATTCTGATTGTTGCAGTAGCTCCGTTAGGTGATTTTGGATGTGCTTGCAAAATTTCAGGTCATTCGGAGGTCGTTTGGTCGGGTTTTTGATCGAATGTCGATTTCGGAAGTTTCGAAGAAACTTAGGCTTGAATCCGTGCGTAATTGGTGATTATGATGTTTAGGATGGTGTTTTTATGATTGGAACAAGTTTGAATTGTGTTATGGAGTATGTTAGTGGTTTTCGTTGGGGTCCCGGGGGCCTCGGGATGAATTCTGGGGTCCAAACGGATCATTTTTGGCCTAAGACAGCAGCTGAATTGCTGCTGTATCTGCAGAGGATATTCCTTCATCGCGTTCGTGATGAAGGGAACGCGTCTGCGAAGGGTATCAAAGTTGTTCATCGCGTTCGCGATGTGCTGGACACGAACGCGTAGGTCCAGGACCGGAGGCATCGCGTTCGCGGGAGGTTTGCACGCGTCCGCTTAAGGTCAGGCTTGGGAAGCATCGCGATCGCGAAGGAGTGAACGCGTTCGTGTAGGTGTGAAGGGTTGGTCATCGTGTTCGCATGAGCGGTGACGCGGACGCGTAGAAGAAAATCCGGGCGGTTGAAATCTGTGCTTCGCGAACGCGTGACTGGGTGTCGCGTTCACGGTGGGTGGACGGAGCAGAGCATCGCGTTCGCGTGAGTCCTGTCACGAACGCGTAGAAGAAGGGTCTCTGGCAGTGAAGTTAAAACCAGAACCGGACAGTCGCGGGTTTAATACCCAAAACCTCCATTTTTGAGTTCCAAGAGAAGAAATTGACGGGAGATTGCCGGGAAATCATCGGGGTTTCGTTGGAGGTAAGTTTTGTGGCTTAATTACATCATTTTAACATGAAATCCTTGGTTAAATCCCTGTAAATGGAAGATTAAAGGTGGGTTTGAGCCCTAGGCCTAAATTAAAGAAAAACACTGATTTGAGTGGGCAAATGGAGTCCGATTTTGGAAAATTTTATATGCCTAGACTCGTATCGAGATGAGGATTCCGAATATGTGATTTTTGTAATTTTTCGACAAGTGTACCAAAAGTCGGGTTTTGACAACTTGTGTGTTTTGATATAATTTGGGTTATTTCGAATGAATTGCGTGAAATTAGCATATATTGATGCATTCTCTATGATTTTGAGCAGATTTGGCATCCGAGGAGATTGATTTGCGAGGCAAGCATAAGGCGGATTGAAGCCTCTACCGGTTCGAGGTGAGTGGTGGTAGTAAACAATGTACTGAGGGTTTGAAACCCCGTACTAGCACTTCACAGTGCTATGTTGAGATGAGACACACGTCTTGAGACGAGTGTGGTGACATTGTGATTGGGGACTTGGACTTGGTCCTTCCCGGCTAATAGAATACTGTGTTGTATGACTGCTAATGATATTATAACTGTACAATTGGACTAATGGCCAAGTTTGGGGCCTTGTGCCGATCTGTAGAGCGTTAGGGAACCTATAGAGCTAGGTGACCCGTATACCGTGTTGGAAACATTCACTCAGCCGTAGCTCTAGCTGTATAGCATAATATGAGCTAGTACTAGATGTGTACATTGAGAGATATTATCTAGGGTGGGATTCCCTGTTCTAGCTGAGTGGGCCTAAAGGGCCAAGTCTATACCTATTGAGATAGTTAGGGTCAAGGACCCATTTTGAGATGTTATATTGGGCCTAGAACGCCAAGTCTATATTGACTGAGACAGGGTCCAGGACCCACTGTGATATATTATATTGGACCTGAGAGGCCAAGCACATATTGACTGGGATAGGGTCGAGGACCCATTACGAGGTATCATATATATATATACCTGTATTGGATCGGACTGCACGCCGCAGTAATATACATGTAATACACATGTGGGACGGACTGCACGCCGCAGTATTATTGCGCTCGGGCTGTAGGAGCCCCTTCGGAGTCTGAGTCTGCACACATTCTCAGTGAGCACTGGTGTATATTATGGGATCGGGCTGCGCGCCGAAGCAGTATAAATATATATACATATAAATATTGGATCGGACTACACGCCGCAGTAATACATGTGTGGATCGGGCTGCACGCCGCAGTATAATAGTGCTTGGGCCTAGGGAGCCCCTCCGAAGTCTATATACACCCCCAGTGAGCGCCATCGACGTTAAATGGAGCGGGCTGTGCGCCGCAACGGTATATTTATTGGAGCGGGCTGCACGCCGCAGCATTATACTTAATCATATCCTACTATCTACTTAAATACTTATACATTATAGACATAAGTATGTGTCTTTATATGTTGAGATGGCCGTACACCATAGGGGTACGAGTGAGGGTAGGTTGAGTGTGGAATCTTGTAGAGATAAACGTAGATTGGAGGTTAGAGTACTACTATAGTGATGACGTACCTGTGAGGGTTGCCTTAGAACTGCTAAGTGATAACACAGGAGTTCTTACCTTCAGTTATTATTTATTATTGTTACTCACTGAGTTGAAATATACTCACCCCACTCCCCTGCACTTTCTGTGCAGATCCACAGGTGCCCGAGAGCAGCTGAGACATTGTAGCTGCTGATCCTTGTCTACTTTTGCGGAGATTACGAGGTAGCTGCCAGCGTCCGCAGAGCTTGTTTTCTCCTTCTTTATCATCTTATTGATTTCCTATTTGCCTAGACTTGGTTGTATTAGGATGCTATTTTGTAGAGGCTCAGTCTCGTGACACGACGATATGGTTGGGGACCGTATTTTGTATGTTTTAGATTACGTTTATCACCTGATATGAGCATTTACTGTTTAAGTTTAATTTGATTAATAACTGGCTGGTTTAAAGGATGATATGGTCGGGCTTTCCTAGCATTGTGTTGGGCGCCCTCACGACTAGGGTTTGGGTCGTGACAAGTTGGTATCAGAGCCTAGGTTAATAGGTCTCGCGAGTCATGAGCCGGTTGGTAGAGTCTCACGGATTGGTGCGGGGACGCCTGTACTTATCCTCGGGAGGCTGCAAACCTATTTAGGGAAAGTTTCAATTCTTGGAATTCTTGTCGTGCGATTACTTTTGACTGGATCTGAACTTTGACATTCTATTCTCTCGCAGATGGCGAGAACTCGATCATCCGGACGTGGAGGACGACCACCACTACCACCTGCTAGAGGCCGTGGACGCGGCCGTGGTCGCGGCAGAGTTAGGGCAGCTGAGGCAGTGCCAGCTGACCCACAGCCCCCAAGTTGCTGAGGCTCCAGCAGCGCCAGTTCAGGCACCAGCTGTGCCCATTGTCATTCCCGGTCTACAGGAGACCCTGGCTCAGATACTAGCAGTTTGCACTGGCCTGGCACAGGCGGTTTCAGTTATTACTGCAGCAGCTGCATCAGGGACCGGGGGTGGTCATCAGACACCCGCCGCACGCACTCCAGAGCCAGCAGTGCAGGGCTTGCAGACACCAGAGGCTCCTCCAGTTCAGCATGTGGTTCCGGTTCAGCCAGCAGATTAGAATTAGGGGGACAGGGTCCCAGCTATGAAGGACGATGAGCAGCGTCATCTCGAGAGGTTCACCAGGTTATCTCCTCCAGTGTTCACAGGTGCTCCGGGAGAGAACGCCCAAGGTTTTCTGGACAAGTGACGTCGGATGCTTCGTACGGCAGGGATCTTGGAGTCCAGTGGGGTATCATTCACTACCTTTCAGTTTCAGGGGCCAGCCTTCGCTTGGTGGGAGGCTTATGAGCGCCGCAGGCCGGCAGGGGCAGCACCACTATCATGGCCGGAGTTCTCCACCATGTTCTTGGAGAAATGGGTGCCTCGATCTCAGATAGAGAAGATGCGTAGGCAGTTTGAGGGTCTCCGTCAGGGGGACATGTTAGTGTCAGAGTATGAGATCAGGTTTACAGAGTTGTCCAGATATGCACCGTGGTTGGTTCATTCCGACAGAGAGAGGATTGGGCGCTTTGTGGACGGCCTCATTTATCCCATTCGTATTCTGATGACTCGGGAGAGGTCTTTGAGTAATACATTTGAGGATGTTGTGGATATTGCTCGCGACATAGAGACAGATCATCGCAGGGAGCGGGATGAGAGGGAGGCCAAGAGGCCTCGAGGAGCAGCCTAGTTCCGGTCGGCACTCGGACCGCAGGCCGCAGTCGCGCGAGCCGAGGTCGCTCTTTCGTGTCTTCGTAGTCGGGTCGCTCAGGATCATCGCGGATGGTCTCCTAGACAGGGTTATCGTGGTTCGCACCGCAGCCGCCCATCTCTCGGTGCCATGCCGCCCGGAGTTCTTCGCAGTGCCGCATCCGCTCGTGGTTCATCTCGGCCCGGCTCATCGACCGGCCACTCCGCCGCCGCAGGTCCTTATCGGTCCCGGCACCCAAAGACCGGGGAGTTGCTACAAGTGCGGAGAGTTTGGGCACCACCGTAGGGAGTGTCCCCGTCTTGTTTCCGGATCTTATCAGCAGAGGGGGCAGCCCTCGTCATCCGGTCCTTCTACTTCAGCACCCGCCCCGCCAGCTAGGGGTGAGGGTCAGACAGCTAGGGGTCGCTCTCGAGGGGAGGCCGATCAGGCGGACAGGCTAGATGCTATGCTTTTCAGGGCCGATCTGAGGCCGTTGCTTCCTGATGCTGTCATTACAGGTATTATTTCAGTCTGCCACAGAGATGCCTCAGCATTGTTTGATCCCGGTTCTACTTATTCTTATGTGTCTACATATTTTGCTCCTCATTTGGGCACGACCCGAGGGAGTCTTGAGCCTGCCAGTGCATGTATCTACCCCGGTAGGGGATACTATTTTTGTGGACCACATATACCGGTCTTGTTTGGTCACTATTGGAGGTCTGGAGACCCGAGTAGACCTGTTGCTTCTCAGCATGATTGATTTTGATGTTATATTGGGCATGGACCGGCTATCTCCATGTCATGCTATTCTGGACTGTCATGCTAAGACAGTCACTTTGGCTACGCCGGGCATTCAGAGGATCGAGTGGCGAGGCACGACTGAGTATGTACCTAGCAGGGTAATATCTTTCCTCAAGGCCCAACGAATGGTCGGGAAGGGATGTCTCTCTTATTTAGCATTTGTGCGGGAGGTCGAGGCCCAGACTCCTAGTATTGATTCTGTACCTATTGTGAGGGATTTCCCAGATGTATTCCCCTCAGACCTGCCGGGCATGCCGCCGGACAGGGATATTGATTTTGGTATCGATTTGGTGCCGGGCACTCAGCCTATTTCTATTCCTCCATATCGGATGGCACCAGCTGAGTTGAAGGAATTGAAGGAGCAGCTCCAGGAACTCCTAGATAAGGGGTTCATTCGGCCGAGTGTGTCGCCGTGGGGTGCACCGGTCCTGTTTGTTAAGAAGAAGGACGGATCTATGAGGATGTGTATTGACTATAGGCAGCTAAACAAAGTAACAATGAAGAATAAGTATCCTCCGCCTCGTATTGATGATTTATTTGATCAGCTCCAGGGAGCTAGGGTGTTCTCGAAGATTGATCTTCGTTCAGGCTACCATCAGCTGAAGATTAGAGAGTCTGACATTATGAAGACTGCATTCCGGACCAGATATGGTCACTATGAGTTCCTTGTGATGTCTTTTGGGCTGACCAACGCCCCAGCAGCATTTATGCATCTGATGAACAGTGTATTCAGGCCGTATCTTGATTCATTTGTGATTGTGTTCATTGACGACATTCTAGTCTACTCTCGTAGCCAGGAGGAGCATGCTCGGCACTTGAGTATTGTGTTGCAGAGATTGAGAGAGGAGAAGTTGTATGCCAAGTTCTCCAAATGTGAGGCATGGCTTGAGTCCGTGGCATTCTTAGGGCACGTGGTGTCCTGTGATGGTATTCAGGTAGACCCGAGGAAGGTCGAGGCAGTGCAGAGTTGGCCCAGACCGACCTCAGTTACTGAGATCCGTAGCTTTCTGGGATTGGCAGGGTATTATCGCCGATTCGTTCAGGGGTTCTCTTCTATTGCTTCACCCTTGACTAGATTGACTCAGAAGGGTGTTCCTTTCTTATGGTCCGAGGAGTGCAAGGAGAGCTTTCAGAAGCTCAAGACAGCACTGACCACAGCACCAGTCTTAATTCTACCGACAGCTTCAGATTCTTATACTGTATATTGTGATGCCTCAGGAGTTGGCATTGGTTGTGTGTTGATGCAGGCGGGTAGGGTCATTGCTTATGCTTCTCGTCAGTTGAAGCCCCACGAGAAGAACTACCCTATTCATGATTTGGAGCTAGCAGCCATAGTTCATGCTTTGAAGATTTGGAGGCATTACCTGTATGGTGTCTCCTGTGAGGTGTTCACGGATCATCGCAGCCTTCAGCACTTATTCAGACAGAAGGACCTTAATTTGAGTCAGTGGAGGTGGTTGGAGTTGCTTAAGGACTATGATATCACTATTTTGTATCATCCGGGGAAGGCCAACGTGGTGGCCGATGCCTTGAGTCGGAAGGCGGTTAGCATGGGCAGCTTAGCTTTCGTCCCAGTTGGGGAGAGGCCATTTGCTTATGATGTTCAGGCTCTTGCCAATCGGCTAGTGAGATTAGATATTTCGGAGCCGAGTCGGGTGTTGGATTGTGTTGTTTCCCGATCTTCCTTATATGATCGCATCAGGGAGTGACAGTATGATGACCCACATTTGCTTGTCCTTAAGGACAGAGTGCAGCATAATGATGTTAGAGATGTGACTATCGACAGTGATGGTGTTCTGAGGATGCAGGGCCGTATATGCGTGCCCAATGTTGATGGTTTGCGGGAGTTGATACTTGAGGATTCACACAGTTCGTGGTACTCTATTCACCCAGGTGCCGCAAAGATGTACCAAGACTTGAGACAGCACTATTGGTGGAGAAAGATGAAGATGGACATTGTCAGACATGTAGCACGGTGCCTCAACTGTCAGCAGGTTAAGTACGAGCATCAGAGGCCCGGTGGCGTATTTCAGCGCATTGATATTCCTGAGTGGAAATGGGAGAGGATCACCATGGATTTTGTTACTGGACTCCCTCGGACAGCGAGGAAGTTCGATTCTGTTTGGGTGATTGTGGATAGGCTGACCAAGTCAGCTCACTTTATTCCAGTTAGCACTACCTACTCATCGGAGCGGTTGGCAGCGATCTTTATTCGGGAGATTGTCCGATTGCATGGAGTCCCAGTGTCTATCATATCCGACAGGGGTACTCAGTTCACTTCTTAGTTTTGGAGAGCATTTCAGTGAGAGATGGGTACGCGGGTTGAGTTGAGCACCGCATTTCACCCCCAGATAAACGGGCAGTCTGAGCGCACTATTTAGATCCTGGAGGATATGTTGCGAGCATGTGTGATTGACTTTGGTGGTTCGTGGGATGAGTTCTTACCACTTGCCGAGTTTGCCTACAACAACAGTTACCAGTCGAGTATTCAGATGGACCATACGAGGCATTGTATGGCAGATGGTGTAGATCTCCCGTCGGATGGTTTGAGCCTGGTGAGGATAGATTGATAGGGACTGAGTTAGTTCAGGATGCTCCGGATAGAGCAAAGTTGATCCAGGAGAGGCTTCGCACAGCACAGTCTCGCCAGAAGAGTTATGCAGACCGTAGGGTTCGAGAGTTGTCTTTCATGGTTGGTGATATAGTATTGCTGAAGGTTTCACCCATGAAGGGTGTCATGAGGTTCGGGAGGAAAGGGAAGTTGAGTCCCAGGTATATTGGCCCTTTTGAGATACTCGGGAGAGTTGGAGAGGTGGCATATGAGTTAGCCTTGCCACCCAGCCTTATCCAGCGTTCATCCAATATTCCATGTGTCTATGCTCCGGAAGTACATCGGAGATCCGTCCCATGTATTAGACTTCAGTACCATTCAGCTTGATGGTGATCTATCCTATGATGTGGAGCCTATTGCTATTTTGAGTCGCCAAGTAAGGAAGTTGGGGTCGAAGGAGATTGCATCAGTTAAGGTTCAGTGGAGAGGTCGACCCGTAGAGGAGGCTACTCGGGAGGTTGAGCAGGAGATGCGGAGCAGATACCCTCAGCTATTTGAGACTTCAGGTATGTTTCTTGACCCGCTCGAGGACGAGCGTTTGCTTAAGAGGGGGAGAATGTGACGACCCGGCCCGTCGTCACGGGAATTACCACCCCGTTGTGTTGTAATTACATAATTCATGCTTTTATATCAGTGTTAGAGTCTATCGGGGGAGTTAGGAGTGAATTGGATTGGAAATGAGGCATAAAGCCTTTTTGGAGGAAACTTGAATAAGGAAAGTCAACCCGGAGTTGACTATTTAGTTAGAGAGCTCGGAATCGAATTCCTGATGATTCGGTTAGTTCCGGGAGGTGAATTGTGACTTAGGGGAGCGATCGGAATTGAATTTGGAGGCCTGGTGTAGAAATAGGCTTGAATTGGCTAAGGTTGCATTTTGGCGAAATCCGATCGATAGGTGAGATTTTGATCCGGGAGTCGGAATGGAATTCCGACAGTTGCAATAGCTCCGTTAGGTGATTTTGGATGTGCTTGCAAAATTTCAGGTCATTCGGAGGTCGTTTGGTCGGGTTTTTGATCGAATGTCGATTTCGGAAGTTTCAAATAAACTTAGGCTTGAATCCGTGCGTAATTGGTGATGATGATGTTTAGGATGGTGTTTTTATGATTGGAACAAGTTTGAATTGTGTTATGGAGTATGTTAGTGGTTTTCGTTGGGGTCCCGAGGGCCTCGGGATGAATTCGGGGGTCCAAACGGACCATTTTTGGCCTAAGACAGCAGCTGAATTGCTGCTGTATCTGCAGAGGAAATTCCTTCATCGCGTTCGCGATGAAGGGAACGCGTCCGCGAAGGGTATCAAAGTTGTTCATCGCGTTCGCGATGGGCTGGACGCGAACGCGTAGGTCCAGGACCGGAGGCATCGCGTTCGCGGGAGGTTTGCACGCGTCCGCGTAGGGTCAGGCTTGGGAAGCATCGCGATCGCGAAGGAGTGAACGCGTTCGCGTAGGTGTGAAGGGTTGGTCATCGCGTTCGCGTGAGCGGAGACGCGGACGCGTAGAAGAAAATCCGGGAGGTTGAAATCTGTGCTTCGCGAACGCGTGACTGGGTGTCGCGTTCGCGATGGGTGGACAGAACAGAGCATCGCGTTCGCGTGAGTCCTATCGCGAACGCGTAGAAGAAAGGTCTCTGGCAGTGAAGTTAAAACCAGAACTGGATAGTCGCGGGTTTAATACCCAAAACCTCCATTTTTGAGTTCCAAGAGAAGAAATTGACGGGAGATTGCCGGGAAATCATCGGGGTTTCGTTGGAGGTAAGTTTTGTGGCTTAATTACATCATTTTAACATGAAATCCTTGGTTAAATCCCTGTAAATGGAAGATTAAAGGTGGGTTTGAGCCCTAGGCCTAAATTAAAGAAAAACACCGATTTGAGTGGGCAAATGGAGTCCGATTTTGGTAAATTTTATATGCCTAGACTCGTATCGAGATGAGGATTCCGAATGTGTGATTTTTGTAATTTTTCGACAAGTGTACCAAAAGTCGGGTTTTGACAACTTGTGGATTTTGATATAATTTGGGTTATTTCGAATGAATTGCGTGAAATTAGCATATATTGATGCATTCTCTATGATTTTGAGCAGATTTGGCATCCGAGGAGATTGATTTGCGAGGCAAGCGTATGGCGGATTGAAGCCTCTACCGGTTCGAGGTGAGTGGTGGTAGTAAACAATGTACTGAGGGTTTGAAACCCCGTACTAGCGCTTCACAGTGCTATGTTGAGATGAGACACGCGTCTTGAGACGAGCGTGGTGACATTGTGATTGGGGACTTGGACTTGGTCCTTCCCGACTAATAGTATACCGTGTGTTATGACTAATAATAAGTTTATAATTGTGCAATTGGACTAATAGCCATGTTTGGGGCCTTGTGCCGATCTGTAGAGCGTTAGGGAACCTATAGAGCTAGGTGACCCGTATACCGTGTTGGAAATATTCACTCAGCCGTAGCTCTAGCTGTATAGCATAATATGAGCCAGTACTAGATGTGTACATTGAGAGAGATTATCTAGGGTGGGATTCCCTGTTCTAGCTGAGTGGGCCTAAAGGGCCAAGTCTATACCTATTGAGATAGATAGGGTCAAGGACCCATTTTGAGATGTTATATTGGGCCTAGAAGGCCAAGTCTATATTGACTGAGACAGGGTCCAGGACCCACTGTGATATATTATATTGGACCTGAGAGGCCAAGCACATATTGACTGGGATAGGGTCAAGGACCCATTACGAGGTATCATATATATATATACCTATATTGGATCGGACTGCACGCCGCAGTAATATACATGTAATATACATGTAATATACATGTAATATACATGTGGGACGGACTGCACGCCGCAGTATTATTGCGTTTGGGCTGTAGGAGCCCCTTCGGAGTCTGAGTCTGCACACATTCTCAGTGAGCACTGGTGTATATTATGGGATCGGGCTGCGCGCCGCAGCAGTATAAATATATATACATATAAATATTGGATCGGACTGCACGCCGCAGTAATACATGTGTGGATCGGGCTGCACGCCGCAGTATAATAGTGCTTGGGCCTAGGGAGCCCCTCCGAAGTCTGTATACACCCCCAGTGAGCGCCGTCGACGTTAAATGGAGCGGGCTGCGCGCCGCAGCGGTATATGTATTGGAGCGGGCTGCACGCCGCAGCATTATACTTAATCATATCCTACTATCTACCTAATTACTTATACATTATAGACATAGGTATGTGTCTTTATATGTTGAGATGGCCGTACACCGTAGGGGTACGAGTGAGGGTTGGTTCGGTGTGGAATCTTGTAGAGATAAACGTAGATTGGAGGTTAGAGTACTACTATAGTGATGACGTACCTGTGAGGGTTGCCTTAGAACTGCTAAGTGATAACACAGGAGTTCTTACCTTCAGTTATTATTTATTATTGTTACTCACTGAGTTGAAATATACTCACCCCACTCCCCTGCACTTTCTGTGCAGATCCACAGGTGCCCGAGAGCAGTTGAGACATTGTAGCTGCTGATCCTTGTCTACTTTTGCGGAGATTTCGAGGTAGCTGCCAGCGTCCGCAGAGCTTGTTTTCTCCTTCTTTATCATCTTGTTGATTTCCTATTTGCCTAGACTTGGTTGTATTAGGATGCTATTCTGTAGAGGCTCGGTCTCGTGACACCACGATATGGTTGGGACCGTATTTTGTATGTTTTACATTTCGTTTATCACCTGATATGAGCATTTACTGTTTAAGTTTAATTTGATTAATAACTGGCTGGTTTAAGGGATGATATGGTCGGGCTTGCCTAGAATTGTGTTGGGCGCCCTCACGACCAGGGTTTGGGTCGTGACATTGACATAATAACTTGTACCGTATATGATATTAATGTCCTAACGGTCAATTAGGTTAAATGCCTAAGCATGGTCATATTAATGTATGGTTTAGAACATTATCAACCATACATTATGACCTGTATTATTGAATATTAAATCAGTCCACACACCCAAATGCGGATTACTAAGATATGTGGTAGTGACGTCAAACTTCTCAATCGTCGCTGAAAAACATAGTTCATTCCTTCATGTGACTCCATTTAACCAGTAGATTAATATAAAATTAATTAATATATTAATAATATAACCAACCCATTTATTCCTAAATTAACCTCATTGGATGTGCAATGTATTATAATATTGTTGATCACATTGACCAATTTAAAAAAAACCCGTTTAACTTGCGCTATAAATTCATGGTGGGTGGATCTTGCGATCGTGAATGAATAAGACTAACAAATCATGATTAATACAGTAAAATTTTAACAAATCATTTTATTGTCTAATATACATTGCCTGGTTTTGAAATCTCATGTAGCACCCCCGAGTGGTTGACTGCGGGAGTGAAGATATTGCGGAGAACTTTAAATTTTGAGCCTAAGGGGTGGGACAATTTCATTTGCATATCATCAAATATAATCCCTTTTGTTTATTAATAGTACCCACTCATTTTAATTATTTGAATTTAAACCAATAATTAGTAAGAGTCATTAGGTAATCACCGTTTATCCGTAATTGTGCTAGCAATAATAGTATCAGCACGACATGTTATCACTTGTATCAAAATTCGTAATTAAATCGAGTTCAAAAAAGTCTTCTGTGACACATGTATCAAACATTTATCAAACATGTATCACGTGTATCTCACACACATATATACATGAATATACATGTGATATATAATTGATACAAATATGATACATATGTGATACACAAATGATACACAGTGTGATATACATATCGTTTTTTTTCAAGTTCAGCTTTTACTTCGAATTTTTAATTCAAACCACCTCAAAAATATCATACGAAAATACAAGTTTTAGGGATTGTATTACATTACTCCCAATCTGTTAGTAAATATGGTACTAAAGTTTTCTATAGGGTGTAAAAATTTCTTATAAAAACACACACATATTCTACTATATAGATAGATGCGGAGAACACCTTAAAGAAGGAAAAAGCTTGGAGAGAATACGAGCTTCCTTTTCTTCTTCAAATTAGTTTACCCATCTTCATTAAATACTTATATGATATCACATATGAGTATTTGCAATTACTTTGTTAATTATTACCTATATAACCACTGTGAAATATCACCCTTGAGAATACTATATATAAGTATGAGCACTAATTAAAGGAAAAATACACATTTTCAGATTACTTGATACATGAAAAATCATATATCAATTTTCTTAACTTAAAAAAGTATATGTATACCTTGTCCATTCAGATATACGTGGAAGTGGTTAAAAAATGGAAGTTATCATCTCCCAACCGATCGTGTCAATCATACACATTTTCTTCCTAAGCATACTAAATAAAATAAAAAACTTAAATTAGTAAGAAATAACTTGAAAAATATATATAAGTGTATGGTGAGGATAATTTTGTCTTAAATAAATTAATTTTCTGCTTCTTCTTCTCGAAAGAAGCTAGAATTTTCTGCTTCTTTTCAAAACCAGAAAAACTGCTTATGTTGCAGGTAAAAATTACTTTTTTGTATTGACCAAACAACTCAATTTTTTTAAAAAGTACTTTTTTTTGGGGGAGGGAGGAAGGTACTTTTGGGCTTCGAGAACCCAAAAGTACTTAAGATAATCATACATTAATTTGATTATTATGCCAAATGGACTTATGTGGTTGTCGTAGGCCGATGTGTCCTAGTATATGAATGAAATCATATTCATAGACGGTCAATTACTAAATAACAACCACGATATATAATATTTAAAGACGGTCAATTACGATTGTAGTCATAGGATATTCCGTTTATATATTGTGGTTGTTATTTAGTAATTGACAGTAAATGATTATGATTTCATTCATATACTAGGACGCATCGGCCTACGACAACCACATAAGTCCACGATCTTACTGTTTGGTGGCATATCAAAGCTATAAGATATGTTTTTATTCCCTGTACTACGGTGCTTAATCGTGGACCAAACAGTAAGACTTTGAATTGTATTAGTCCAATACTTTTATCATATCAAAATATTGTTATGATAATATTTTGTTATTATTATGTATGATTAAGCTATATTGCTTGTTTATTTAATTCTCAGGTGGCACCCCCGAGTTGTTGAGTGCGGGAGTAAAGATATTGCGGAGAACTTTAAATTTTGAGCCTAAGGAGTGGGAGACATTTGTGTGCAGCAGGCTAGACCCAACCATCCACGACAACTCACTCCCTCTTCACCGGGCTATACTAATAGCATCAATTATGGCGGGTACTCGATTAACATCGATTAATAGGTAATACTCCTTCTTAGCTCGAATCCGGAGTCTATACACCTTAGTGAAATGATTTGGAGTATTCTTAAAATGATTTTAAGAATAACCACTTCGTACTCAAAAATCTAAAATTTAGTAGAGTAATGTATTAAATAGTATATGCACACCTTAGTGAAATGATTTGGGTTATTATTGTGAATCAGAATTGTGAGCACGTGATTTTTGCCCTATAAGAGAAATACTCCAAAAAATTCAAAATAAAATAATTTTTTATGTGCTTGCAATTGTTGTGAATTTTATTCTTCTTGTAATATTTGCATTTATCTATGTCTATTTATTTATTTAAATAAATAAAAAATATAAAAATATGTTGCATTTGTATATAAAATTCAAATTTATACTTAGGAATAATTATGTTTATTTTACAATAATATATAATCTGAAAAATATGTATTTTTGCATTTTTAGCATTTAATATCCAATTTGTGCGATTTTATTTTAATCAACATTTAATATGTGTGATAATTATTATTATGAGTTAATTAGTGCTTTTAAGATAATTTTGGTTTTATAATTTAATCTTAACATTTTTTTTAATTTATTTCATAATAAATAATTTTTTTTTAAATAGAGAAAACAAATTTGGAATTGAGTCTTTTCTTAAATTTTAAACCTAAGCCCAAACTTATTCTACCCAACCCAAAACCCATAACCCAAACCCATAACCCATCTACACTTCTATACACTATTCAAACAAACCCTAAACCTAACATAACACACATAATACAAAAAAGGCTCCACCTTAACTATTCATTCTCTTCTTCCTTCTTCTTCCTCTTACCACATTGCCGCCGACCCACCTCCACTTCCACGAGCCTGTGCTTCGTTAACGGTAATGTTACGGCCATCAAGTTCCTAACCGTTCATCCCTTCGATTGCATCCCTCATGCATTTCTCATCCATAAAGGTAACAAAACCGAATCCTCTAGATCTGCCAGTTTTGTAACGACCCGGCCCGTCGTTATGGGAACTTCCACCCCGTTACCTTGCATTTACATATATTATGCTTTTAAATCAGTATTTTATAATATATCGGGTGAGTTAGGAGTGATTTGGATTGAAAATGAAACAAATAGCATGTTTGAAGAAAGCTTGAATATGAGAAGTCAACCAAGAGTTGACTATTGAGTTAGAGTGCTCGGAACCGAATTCTGATGATTCGACTAGTTTCGGGGGATCATTTATGACTTAGGAGAGCAATCGGAATTGAATTCGGAGGTCCGGTGTAGATTTAGGCTTGAATTGGCGAAGGTTGAATTTTGACGAAAACCGGATGGTAGGTGATACTTTGGTCCGGGGGTCGGAATGGAATTTCGACAATTTCTGTAGCTTCGTTATGTGATTTTGGATGTGTCTGCAAATTTTCAGGTCATTCGGACATCGTTTGATCGGGTTTTGGATTGAATGTTAGTTTTGAATGTTTTGAATGAACTTAGGCTTGAATTCGTGTGTAAATGGTGATTTTGATGTTTAGTATGGTGTTTTTATGATTGGAACAAGTTCGTATCGTGTTTTGGAGTATGTTGGTGGTTTTCGTTGGGGTCCCGGGGTCTCGGGATGAATCCGGGGGTCCAAACGGACCATTTTTGGAAAAAAATGAGAAGGCTGGTTGTTGTCATAAACAGGTTTTTGCTCTCCGCGATCGCGGGGAGGGGGACGCGATCGCGTAGGGTTGGGGGCTAGGCCATCGCGATCGCAGGATCACCAGTCGCGATCGCGTAGAGTTAACCGCGTGGCCATCGCGATCGCATGAGCATCTACGCGATCGCGTAGAAGAGAAATAGGGTCCAGGGAAAATTGTGCTACGCGATCGCAGGAATAGAGACGCGATCGCGTGAAGCCGGATAATTGAACATCGCGATCGCGTGAGGCGAGTCGCGATCGCGTGAGTCTGGATTTTTGAACATCGCGATCGCGTGAGGCCGAAATTTTTTTTGAACATCGCGATCGCGTGAGTAGAGTCGCGATCGCGTAAAGAAAATGGGTCTGGCAGAGAATTAAATCACAGAACAGAGAGGTTACGGGTTCATTAACCCAAAACTCAATTTTGAGCCCTGGAGAGAAGAAAACTCGAGGAAATCACTAAGAAGTCATCGGGTATTCGTCGGAGGTAAGATTCTTGACTCAAAAACATCATTTTATGGTAGAATTAACATCAATCTTCATGAAATTGGGTTGAAATCTTGAAGAAATGTGGCCTAAATATTCAAAACGGGAGTTTTGGATTTGGAAGGCCAGTTGAACTCCGATTTCGATAAATTTTATATGCACGGACTCGTGGCGAGATGAGGATCGCGTTGGTACTAATTTCGAAATTTTCCGAGCCGTGGGCCCGGGGTCGAGTTTTACCAACTTAGTGTATTAATGCGAATTTCATGTAAATTGAAATGGGTTATGATTATTTGACCCGTATTTGATATAATTATTGTGGTTTGACTAGATTCCACGCATGAGGGAGCTAAATTCAAAGGAAAAGGCATCGCGGACGAGTCTACGACCGGCTAGAGGTGAGTAGTTTGTGTATATGGCAGCCTGAGGGTTCGAAACCCCGGCTTAGCACATTGTGACGCTAGTAGGGCGTGGCTCGCACACCGTGGCAGGTGCGGGATTGATTGTGACCGGGGATTGAGACTTGGTCCATCCCGGATATAAATAATATGCTATTAGTGTTGGAAATACACTGTATTTGATATGTTTGTGGGTGTAAGCCTTGTTTGGGGCCTTGTGCCGATCTCTAGCGTCCTTAGAGGACAATATTTATGTGATAGCTATAATTGCTTAAATCACTGATCTCAGTCCTGGAAATTGAAATCACACTTTTGAAATGTTAAGTCACCGGTGTGACGACCCGACCCGTCGTCACGGGAATTACCACCCCGTTATGTTGAAATTGTATCTTTTATGCTTTTATATCAGTGTTAAAGTCTATCGGGCGATTTAGGAGTGATTTGGATTGAAAATGAGGCATATAGCCTTTTTGAAGGAGACTTGAATAAGGAAAGTCAACCCGGAGTTGACTTTTTGGTTAGAGGGCTCGGAATCAGGTTCTGATTATTCGGTTAGTTCCGGGAGGTGATTTGTGACTTAGGGGAACGATCGGAATTGAATTTGGAGGCCCGGTGTAGAAATAGGCTTGAATTGGCTAAGATTGAATTTTGGCGAAATCCGAACGGTAGGTGAGATTTTGATCCGGGGTCGGAATGGAATTCCGACAGTTGCAGTAGCTCCGTTAGGTGATTTTGGATGTGCCTGCAAAATTTCAGGTCATTCGGACGTCGTTTAGTCGGATTTTTGATGGAATGTGCAATTAGGAAGTTTTGAAGAAATTTAGGCTTGAATCCGTGTGTAATTGGTGATTTTAATGTTTAGGATGGTGTTTTTATGATTGGAACAAGTTCGTATCGTGTTTTGGGGTATGTTGGTGGTTTTCGTTGGGGTCCCGGGGGCCTCGGGGTGTTTTCGGATGGTTAAACGGGAGAAAATGTGGAAAATTGCAGGTTTTGACTCTGGTTCTGTTGTTTTCGCTCCTGCGGAAATGGGGGCGCAGGAGCGAGTCCGCAGGAGCGGACGAGGGGGCGCATGAGCGCTTGGCTTCGCAGAAGCGGAAATCTTTCCGCTGAAGCGGCGTCGCAGGAGCGTAGAGGAGACCGCAGAAGCGGGATTTGCCAAGAGATGGGAAGTCCGCAGAAGC
The DNA here is from genome assembly GCA_032618575.1 of Nicotiana noctiflora. NCBI lineage: Eukaryota > Viridiplantae > Streptophyta > Magnoliopsida > Solanales > Solanaceae > Nicotiana > Nicotiana noctiflora. The sequence goes on from JASVEL010008818.1 coordinate 75,453, forward strand.
GGAAGGACGATCGCATAGGCGAGTCCGCAGAAGCGGACTCTTGATCGCAGAGGCGGAAAGGACCGCAGGGGTGGAAGAATTTCCGCAGAAGCGGACCCGCAGGAGCGGTCCGTGTATCGCAGGAGCGAAAATGGCCAAATGGGCCTGGGTTCGCAGAAGCGACCAATTGGTCGCAGAAGCGGTTCCGCAGGGGCGGAAAATAGTTCACAGAAGCGAAAATCGCAGTGAGTTAAGTGTATCAGAAGTTAGAAAATTTCAGAAACATTTCACACATTTGGGTCTCGCTTTAGAGGCGATTTGGGCGATTTTGAAGAGAAACTCAAGGGAAATCATCAGGTAATCAACTATGGACTTAAACTATGATTAGTATTGATAATATTATGCAATTATATCATGCAAATGGAGGAATTTGGGGTGATTCATGGAAGATTTAACCCTAGGCTTGAACTTTAGAAAATCAAGGTTTTGAATGGGCAAATGGAGTCCGACTTTGGTAAAATTGATATGCTTAGACTCGTATTGAGATGAGGGTTCCGAATATGTGACTTTTGTAATTTTTCGACAAGCGTACCGAAAGTCGGATTTTGACAACTTGGGAATTTTGATGTAAATTGAGTTGTATTGATTGGGTGTCGTCCCATTGGCCTAATTTGTTGTATTTCTACCGTATTTGATCAGATTCTACGCGTGCGGAGCTTGATTCTCGTGGCAAGGGCATTGCGGAGTAGTCGTCGCGCCGTATTGAGGTGAGTAATAGATGTGGGTGATGACCAGCGGGTTCGAAACCCCGGTATACCACTTTTTGACGCTGTATAGCGGCGAGACACGTACTCTCTTGTGAGTGCGGGGTCGATTGTGATTTGGGACTATGACTTAGTCCGACTTGTTGATACTGTATTATGATATTAGGCTATTCTTGAGCCGTCGAACCTCCTTCTCGGATGGTTGCATATTATATATTGTGATAATGGCCACTCTTGAGCCGAGGAACCCCCTTCTTGGGCGGTTGAGTATACTTGTGGGCCATGAGCCAGTTATTGGATCCCGCGAGGGTCGTTATCATTGTCTTATCATATTGACATGCTAGTTTACTACTAGTCCGCAACTATTTCTGTTATCATGTTATTTCCAAATCTCTGGAACTTGATATTTCTGTTTTCAACTGAAAAATGATAAAAGATGTTTCAAACTACTTTTGAGCCTGCGAGGCTGTAATTGCATATTAGCTGACTAGTAGTGGATCGGGCTGCGCGCCGCAGCAGTACATATGTCGGATCGGACTGCACGCCGCAGTGATATTGTGCTTGGGCTGTAGGAGCCCCTCCGGAGTCTGAACCCCCACAGTGAGCACGGGTACCCAAATTGGATCGGACTACGCGCCGTAGCGGTCATATCATGCATTGCATTGCATTTAGCTACATCTCGTAGTTGTTATACTGTTTTGCTCGTACTTGTTGGTACAGGTACAGTTGATATTGGTTCTGTTACAGGGTATTTGATTACAACTTTACATACTGCTTTATTGTGGATTTCTTGTCTACGCTGTCTTACCCCTGTTTATTACCACTGAGTCTGGCAGTACTCATTTTACTCCCTGCACCTTGTGTGCAGATCTAGGTACCTCTGAGCAGTCCTGATCCGGTAGTTGTTCGAGGCGACTTCTATGGGATAATCGAGGTAGCTGCAGAGTCTGCAGGACCCGATATTTCTTCCTCTCTTGATTTTGTATTGACTTTTCTTTCCGCACTTGGTATCTTGTAAACCTTTATACACTCATGTTCAATAGAGGCTCATGACTCTTGACCCTTCGGTCTATGGGAGTCGATGTATTATGGGACTTGGTTTCCCGTTTTCGTTATATGTATCGCTGTTATTTCGTGAATTAATATGCCTAAATGGGCTAAAGTGAGCTTCTAGCTCCGTGGTTGATATTGATTGGTCAGGCTGGCTTAGCAATGTGCTGGGCGCCATCACGACCGGATTTGGGGTCGTGACAAGTCGGTATCAGAGCCTAGGTTTACTAGGCCTCATGAGTCTTGAGCCGGTTAGTAGAGTCTTGTGGATCGGTACGGGGACGCCTGTACTTATCCTCGGGAGGCCGCGAACCTTTAGGAAAACTTCACTTTTCTTGAACTCTGTCGTGCGATCTTGTTGTTCTGTGAACTGAACTTCTATATTCTATTCTCTCGCGATGGCGAGAACGCGAGCATCGGGACGAGGTGGACGACCTCCATTGCCACCTGTTAGAGGCCGTGGGCGAGGTCGTGCTAGAGTTAGAGGTAGGGCAGCTGAGGCAGTGCCAGCTGACCCGCCTGTTGTACCAGTTCAGGAGCAGCCCCCAGTGGTTGATGCTCCAGCAGCCCCAGTTCAGGGCCAGACTGTATCTATTGCTATTCCTGGTCTTAAGGAGACTCTTGCTCAGATATTATCAGTATGTTCCGGTTTGGCTCAGGTAGTTTCAGCTACCGCCACCGTAGCGACATCTCAGTTAGGGGGTGGTCAGCAGACCCCTGCAGCTCGCATACCTAACCCGGTTGTTCAGGGACTTCAGACGCCAGAGGCGGTCCCCGCTCAGGTGGTTGCACCGGTTATTCCTCCAAGTGCACCAGCTCCAGCTCTCCAGAGTATATGGTTCGAGCTATGCCCGACGACGAGCAACGTCGTCTCGAGAGACTGGTAGACTTCAGCCACCCCATTTCGCGGGCGCTCGAGGGCGAGAATGCCCGTGGTTTCTTGGATGTTGTCGAACGATGCCGCGTACGGCCGGTATTCTCGAGTCCAGCCGGAGTTTCAATTACTACCTTTCAGTTCACCGGTCCCGCATTTGATTGGTGGGAAGATTTTGAGAGGCGTAGGCCTGCAGGAGCGGCACCTCTCACATGGCAGCAGCTCTCTACTCTCTTTCTAGAGAAATATGTACCTCGGCCTCATCGCGAGGAGCTACGTCGCCGCTCGAGTGGTTGGTTCAGTGGCGACATGTCCGTGACCCGACATGAGCTCGCATTCGTCACGCTGGCTGAGCATGCCACATGGATGATCCCTAATGATAGGGAGAGGATCGGGAGGTTTATCGATGGCCTCAACTACTCTATCCGCATTCTTATGACTAGAGAGAGAGTTTTGTCATCATCTTTTGAGAAGGTTGTTGATATGGCACGCTCCATCGAGGCGGATCGTCGCCGAGAGAGAGGAGCGGGAAGACAAGAGGCCTCGTGGTTCTGGCAGCTTCAGCGGTGCTCCATCTGGAGGGCATTCCCGGCAGCACAGGTCGCTCATCTAGACCTTCTCATTCGGGCCGCCCGCAGCAGAGCGGAGGTTCTTACGGTCGTGGTCGACAGGGGTTTCGGCAGGGTCGGTCATCGCTTGGTGCCCTCCCAGCCCAGAGTGCAGCACCTACTTCATCAGCCCAGTGTTCTTCTGCGGTGAGGGGTTCCCTTCGGTCCCCTTCTCCAACGCAGGTGCATGTTATGAGCGTGGTGAGTTTGGCCACATGAGGAGACAAGTGCCCTCGACTCCGTAGGGACAGGACTCGGCAGAGGGATCAGCCCTCATCATCGCGACGCATCTCGCCCAATAGATGGCGGAGGTCGGCCTTCTCGTGGACGCCCGTGGGCGAGGAGAGATCCGGTGGAGGCCGTGCACGTTTCTATGCACTTCCCGACAGGCGTGATGCGCTTGCCTCCGATGCAGTGATTACGGGTATCATTTTTGTCTGTCACAGAGATGCCTCTACTCTATTTGATCCAGGGTCCGCATATTCATACGTGTCCTCTTACTTTGCACATCACTTGGGTGCGATTCGTAGTGGTCTTGATTTACCTGTTCATGTATCCACCCCCGTGGGTGATACGATTGTCGTGGATCATGTCTATAGATCCTGTGTTATATCTATTGGGGGTCTGGAGACCCAGGCAGATTTGTTATTGTTGGGTATGGTGGACTTTGATGTTATATTGGGTATGGACCGGTTGTCTCCGTACCATGCTATATTGGACTGTCATGCTAAGACATTTACGTTGGCCATTCCTGGTATTTCTCAGATTGAGTGGCGGGGTTCGACCGATTTCGTCCCTAGCCGTGTCATTTCATTCCTAAAAGCTCAGAAGATGGTTGAAAAAGGGTTTTTATCGTATTTAGCTTTTGTGAGAGATGTGGTAGCTGAGTCTCCTAGCATTGATTATGTACCTGTTGTGAGGGACTTCCCAGATGTATTCCCCTCAGACCTGCCGGGCATGCCGCCGGACAGGGATATTGATTTTGGCATTGACTTGGTGCCGGACACTCAGCCCATATCCGTTCCTCCTTATCGGATGGCACCAGCTAAGTTGAAAGAACTGAAAGAGCAGCTTCAAGAGCTTCTGGATAAGGGTTTCATCCGCCCTAGTGTGTCTCCATGGGGTGCGCCGGTATTATTTGTTAAAAAGAAAGATGGTTCCATGCGAATGTGTATTGATTACAGGCAATTGAACAAAGTGACAGTGAAGAACAAGTACCCTCTACTGCGCATAGATGATTTGTTTGATCAGTTATAGGGTGCGAGGGTGTTTTCTAAGATCGATCTTCGTTCAGGCTATCATCAGCTAAAGATCAGGGACTCGGATATTATGAAGACTGCATTCAGGACCCGATATGGTCATTATGAGTTTCTTGTGATGTCGTTTGGGCTGACCAACGCCCCAGCAGCATTTATGCATCTGATGAACAGTGTGTTCAGGCCTCATTTGGATTCATTTGTGATTGTGTTCATTGATGGCATTCTAGTCTACTCCCGTAGTCAGGAGGAGCATGCTCAGCATTTGAGTATTGTGTTGCAGAGATTGAAGGAGGAGAACCTATATGCTAAATTCTCCAAGTGCGAGTTTTGGCTCGAGTCAGTAGCATTTCTAGGACATGTGGTGTCTCATGATGGTATTTAGGTTGATTCGAAGAAGATAGAGGCAGTGCAGAGTTGGCCTGGACCGTCCTCAGCCTACGGAGATCAGGAGTTTTCTTGGCTTGGCGGGATATTATCGCTGGTTTGTTCAGGGATTTTCATCCATTGCTTATTCATTGACTAAATTGACTCAGAAGGGTGCACCATTCGTGTGGTCGGATGAGTGCGAGGAGAGCTTTCGGAAGCTCAAGACAACTTTGACCACAGCTCCAGTGTTAGTATTGCCATCAGCTTCAAGTTCATATACCGTTTATTATGATGCCTCGAGAGCGGGGATAGGTTGTGTGTTGATGCAGGAAGGTAAGGTAATTGCTTATGCTTCTCGGCAGTTGAAGCCACATGAGAAGAACTATCCTGTTCATGATTTGGAGCTAGCCGCCATTGTTCATGCATTGAAGATTTGGAGACACTATTTGTACGGTGTGTCTCGTGAGGTGTATACCGACCATCGTAGTCTCCAGCACTTGTTCAAACAGAAAGACCTTAATTTGAGACAGCGGAGATGGCTTGAGTTGCCGAAGGATTATGACATTACTATATTATATCATCCGGGGAAGGCCAATGTGGTGGCCGATGCTTTGAGCCGGAAGGCGGTCAGTATGGGGAGCTTGGCATATATTCTAGCCGAGGAGAGGCCATTTTCTTATGATGTTCAGGTGCTAGCCAATCGGCTAGTGAGGTTAGATATTTCGGAGCCCAGCAGAGTATTGGCTTGTGTTGTATCTCGGTCATTTCTATATGATCGTATTCGTGAGCGCCAGTATAATGATCCACATTTGGCTGTCCTTAGGGACAGAGTTCAGCATGATGATGCTAGAGATGTCACCATTGATAGTGACGGCGTATTGAGGATGCAGGGCCGGATATGCGTGCCCAATGTTGATGGCCTTCATGAGTTGATTCTGGAGGAGGCCCATAACTCGCGGTATTCTATCCATCCAGGAGCCGCGAAGATGTATCAAGATTTGAAACAACACTATTGGTGGAGAAAGATGAAAATGGACATTGTCAGACATGTAGCACGGTGCCTCAACTGTCAGCAGGTTAAGTACGAGCATCAGAGGCCCGGTGGTGTATTTCAGTGCATTGTTATTCCCGAGTGGAAATGGGAGAGGATCACTATGGACTTTGTTACTGGACTCCCTCGGACGGCGAGGAAGTTTGATTCTGTATAGGTGATTGTGGATAGACTGACCAAGTCAGCTCACTTCATTCCAGTTAGTACTACCTACTCATCGGAGCGGTTGGCAGCGATCTTTATTCGAGAGATTGTTCGGCTGCATGGAGTCCCTGTGTCTATCATATCCGACAGGGGTACTCAGTTCACTTCTCAGTTTTGGAGAGCATTTCAGCGAGAGTTAGGCTCCCAAGTTGAGTTGAGTACTGCATTTTATCCTCAGACGGATGGACAGTCCGAGCGCACTATTCAAATCTTGGAGGATATGTTGCGAGCTTGTGTTATTGATTTCGATGGTTCGTGGGCTGATTATTTCCCTCTCGTAGAGTTTGCCTATAACAACAGCTACCAATATAGTATTCAGATGGCGCCATATGAGGCCTTGTATGGGAGACGGTGTAGATCTCTAGTTGGTTGGTTCGAGCCCGGTGAGGCTAGGTTGTTGGGGACAGAGTTAGTCCAGGATGCTTTGGACAAGGTGAAGGTGATTCAGGATAGACTTCGCACAAATCAGTCGCGTCAGAAGAGTTATGCGGACCGTAGAGTTCGAGAGTTGTCTTTCATGGTTGGTGACAGAGTATTGTTGAAGGTTTCACCTATGAAGGGTGTCATGAGGTTTGGGAAGAAAGGAAAGTTGAGTCTTAGGTACATTGGTCCTTTTGAGATACTTAAGAGAGTTGGAGAGGTGGCATATGAGTTGGCCTTGCCGCCCAGCTTATCCAGCGTACATCCAGTATTCCATGTATCCATGCTCCGGAAGTACATTGGAGATCCGTCTCATGTATTAGACTTCAGTACCATTCAGCTTGATGGTGATCTATCCTACGATGTGGAGCCTATTGCCATTTTGGGACGTCAGGTGAGAAAATTGAGGTCTAAGGAGATTGCATCAGCTAAGGTTCAGTGGAGAGGTCGACCCGTGGAGGAGGCCACTTGGGAGATCGAGCGGGAGATGCGGAGCAGTAATCCTCACTTGTTTGAGACTTCAGGTATGTTTCTTGACCCGCTCGAGGACGAGCGTTTGCTTAAGAGGGGGAGAATGTGACGACCCGGCCCGTCGTCACGGGAATTACCACCCCGTTATGTTGAAATTGTATATTTTATGCTTTTATATCAGTATTAAAGTCTATCGGGTGATTTAGGAGTGATTTGGATTGAAAATGAGGCATATAGCCTTTTTGAAGGAGACTTGAATAAGGAAAGTCAACCCGGAGTTGACTATTTGGTTAGAGGGCTCGGAATCAGGTTCTGATGATTCGGTTAGTTTCGGGAGGTGATTTGTGACTTAGGGGAATGATCGGAATTGAATTTGGAGGCCCGGTGTAGAAATAGGCTTGAATTGGCTAAGATTGAATTTTGGCGAAATCCGAACGGTAGGTGAGATTTTGATCCGGGGGTCGGAATGGAATTCCGACAGTTGCAGTAGCTCCGTTAGGTGATTTTGGATGTGCCTGCAAAATTTCAGGTCATTCGGACGTCGTTTAGTCGGATTTTTGATGGAATGTGCAATTCGGAAGTTTTGAAGGAATTTAGGCTTGAATCCGTGTGTAATTGGTGATTTTAATGTTTAGGATGGTGTTTTTATGATTGGAACAAGTTCGTATCGTGTTTTGGGGTATGTTGGTGGTTTTCGTTGGGGTCCCGGGGGCCTCGGGGTGTTTTCAGATGGTTAAACGGGAGAAAATGTGGAAAATTGCAGGTTTTGACTCGGGTTCTGTTGTTTTCGCTCCTGCGGAAATGGGGGCGCAGGAGCGAGTCCGCAGGAGCGGACGAGGGGGCGCAGGAGCGCTTGGCTTCGCAGAAGCGGAAATCTTTCCCGCAGGGGCGGCTTCGCTGGTACGAGAGGGATATCGCAGAAGCGGTCTGGAGGCGTGATGGAGAAGACCGCAGAAGCGGACCTTGGATCGCATAGGCGAGTCCGCAGGTGCGGACTCTTGATCGCAGAGGCGGAAAGGACCGCAGGGGCGGAAGAATTTCCGCAAAAGCAGACTCGCAGGAGCGGTCCGTGTATCACAGGAGCGGAAATGGCCAAATAGGCCTGGGTTCGCAGAAGCGACCAATTGGTCGCAGAAGCGGTTCCGCAGGAGCGGAATTTTATCCGCAGAAGCGAAAATCGCTGTGAGTTAAGTGTATCAGAAGTTAGAAAAATTTCAGAAACATTTCACACATTTGGGTCTCGGCTTTAGAGGCGATTTGGGCGATTTTGAAGAGAAACTCAAGGGAAATCATCAGGAAATCAACTATGGACTTAAACTATGATTAGTATTGATAATATTATGCAATTATATCATGAAAATGGAGGAATTTGGGGTGATTCATGGAAGATTTAACCCTAGGCTTGAACTTTAGAACATCAAGATTTTGAATGGGCAAATGGAGTCCGAATTTGGTAAAATTGATATGCTTAGACTCGTATTGAGATGAGGGTTCCGAATATGTGACTTTTGTAATTTTTCGACAAGCGTACCGAAAGTCGGGTTTTGACAACTTTGGGAATTTTGATGTAAATTGAGTTGTATTGATCGGGTGTCGTCCCATTGGCCTAATTTGTTGTATTTTTACTGTATTTGATCAGATTCTACGCGTGCGGAGCTTGATTCTCGTGGCAAGGACATTGCGGAGTAGTCGTCGCGCCGTATTGAGGTGAGTAATAGATGTGGGTGATGACCAGCGGGTTCGAAACCCCGGTATACCACTTTGTGACGTTGTATAGCGGCGAGACACGTACTCTCTTGTGAGTGCGGGGTCGATTGTGATTGGGGACTATGACTTAGTCCGACTTGTTGATACTGTATTATGATATTAGGCTATTCTTGAGTCGTCGAACCTCCTTCTCGGATGGTTGCATATTATATATTGTGATAATGGCCACTCTTGAGCCGAGGAACCCCCTTCTTGGGCGGTTGAGTATACTTGTGGGCCATGAGCCAGTTATTGGATTCCGCGAGGATCGTTATCATTGTCTTATCGTATTGACATGCTAGTTTACTACTAGTCCGCAGCTATTTCTGTTATCATGTTATTTCCAAATCTCTGGAACTTGATATTTCTGTTTTCAACCGAAAAATGATAAAAGATGTTTCAAACTACTTTTGAGCCTGCGAGGCTGTGATTGCATATTAGCTGACTAGTAGTGGATCGGGCTGCGCGCCGCAGCAGTACATATGTCGGATCGGACTGCACGCCGCAGTGATATTGTGCTTGGGCTGTAGGAGCCCCTCCGGAGTCTGAACCCCCACAGTGAGCACGGGTACCCAAATTGGATTGGGCTACGCGCCGTAGCGGTCATATCATGCATTGCATTGCATTTAGCTACATCTGCTAGCTGTTATACTGTTTTGCTGGTACTTATTGGTACAGGTACAGTTGATATCGATTCTCTGACAGGGTATTTGATTACAGCTTTACATAGTGCTTTATTGCGGATTTCTTATCTGCGCTGTCTTACCCTTGTTTATTAGCACTGAGTCTGGCAGTACTCATTTTACTCCCTGCACCTTGTGTGCAGATCCAGGTACCTCTCAGCAGTGATCTAGTAGCTGTGCGAGGCGACATTTGTGGGTATTCGAGGTAGCTGCAGAGTCCACAGGACCCGATATTCCTTCTCACTGTCTCTTCATTTCGTATTGACTTTTCTTTCCGCACTTGGTATCTTGTAAACCTTTATACACTCATGTTCAGTAGAGGCTCACGACTCTTGACCCTTCGGTCTATGGGAGTTGATGTATTATGGGACCTGGTTTCGCGTTTTCGTTATTTGTATCGCTATTGCTTCGTGATTTAATATGCTTAAATGGGCTAAAGAGAGCTTCTAGCTCCGTTATTGTTATTGATTGGTCAGGCTGGCTTAGCAATGTGCTGGGCGCCATCACGACCGGATTTGGGGTCATGACAACCGGCTTTTTACAAATTTATAAAAGTTAAAGTATTTTTCATAAATTATGAACTGAGAACTGGAATTAAGGAAAATGAATTGTTTTGTGACTTAATTGCTTATTGTGGACTGAGTATGGGAACAGGCTGCACGCCGCGGTGATTGATATGTGGATCGGGCTGCACGCCGCAGCAGTATTGCGCTTGGGCTGTAGGAGCCCCTCCGGAGTCTGTACACACCCCAGTGAGCGCCGTCGACGTTAAATGGGATCGGGCTACACGCCGTAGCAGTTATGTGCATTGCATTGCATCCGTATTTGTTGAATTACTCTGTGGTAGCCGTATTGTATTGTTGTTGCTAGTTCGTAGGAGATTCGGACTGTAGTGTAGCTTCATATTGTGGTATTTTGTGGATTTCTTACTGTCAGCTACTTATATATATTTGTTACTCACCGAGTACTTAGTACTCACCCCTACTCCCTGCACCTTTTGTGTGCAGACTCAGGTACTCAGGAGCAGTAGACAGGCAATTCCAGCATTTTTCGTGTCATATCGAGTTGCCGAGGTAGCTGCCTACGTTCGCAGAACCTAGCTTCTCCTCTCATTTCCAGTTGTTATTTTGTATTTCGTATTCAGACTTGAGTATTTCTATACAGTACTCTCAATTCCTATTAGGTTTTGTTAGAGGCTCTAGACTTGTGACTCCGGATCTTTGGGAGTGTCAAGTATTTTGTTCATTATTATTATTATTGGAGTTCTTAAATTCATATATTCTTCGTGGGTTGTCCATTTGGGACTGGTATTCGATGTAATCAGAAATTGTTGGTCTGGCTGGCCTAGCTTGATTGTTGGGCGCCATCACGACCGGATTTCGGTCGTGACAAGTTGGTATCAGAGCTCTAGGTTATTAGGACTCGCGAGTCATGAGCCGGTTTAGTAGGCTTTCGCGGATCGGTACGTAGACGTCCGTATCTATCCTCGGAGGGCTACAAAAACTTTAGGAAAAACCTCATTTTCTTGGATTCATATCGTGCGATTTGTGTTGTCATGAAATTAAAATTTTCCATATTCTATTCTCTCGTAGATGGCAAGAACACGAGCTAACGGACGTGGCGGACAACCACCATTGGCACCCAAAGGCCGTGGTCGTGGTAGAGGTAGGGCAGCAGCACCAGCACCTGCTGACCCACCAGCTGACCAGACTCAAGGTCAGATTCCTGCACCAGTGCCCATTATAACACCGGGTCTTCAGGAGACCTTGGCCCAGATCTTATCAGTATGCACAGGCTTGGCTCAGGTCGTTGCAGCCTCTACTACAGCATCTTCATCACAGGCAGGGGGAGGGAATCAGACCCCCGTGGCTCGCACACCCGAGCCGGTGATACAGGGTATTCAGGCGCCTGGGGCAGCTCCAGTTCAGCCAGTTGCGCCCGTTGCACTAGCTCCTGCTTATATGGTTCCAATTATGCCCAACGATGAGCAACGTCGTTTGGAGAGATTTGAGAGGCTACAACCTCCGACATTCAGCGGTGCTGAGGGCGAGGACGCCCAGGGTTTTCTTGACAAATGTCAGCGCATGCTTCGCACCGCGGGTATTCTAGAGTCCAGCCGTGTTTCATTCACCACTTTTCAGTTCACAGGTACAGCATTTCAGTGGTGGGAGGATTTCGAGAGGCGTAGGCCCGCTGGGGCAGTGCCCCTTACTTGGCAGCAGTTCTCCACGGTATTTTTGGAGAAGTACGTACCTCAGTCTCAGAGAGAGGAGCTGCGACGTCGGTTCGAGTGGTTGAAGCAGGGAGAGATGACGGTTAATCAGTACGAGATGAGATTCACACAGCTGGCCCGTCATGCCACGTGGATGGTTCCTACGGACAAAGAGAGGATTCGGAGATTTATCGATGGCCTTATTTATCCCATCCGCATATTGATAACTAGGGAGAGAGCTTCGACAGTTACATTTGAGGAGGTGGTTGATGCTGCCCGTCACATTGAGACAGATCGCCATAGAGAGCAGGAGGAGAGAGAGGCTAAGAGGCCTCGTGGTACTGGCAGATACAATGGTGCTCCTTCTAGGGGCTAACCTCGGCATAGCAGGGGTCGCTCTTTCAGGTCTCATCAGTATGGACGAGCAGAGTCCAGTGGGGTTTCATCAGATCGTGGCCATCATGGCCATCAGTGTTATCAGGGTCAGCAGAGCCGTCAGCAGAGTCAGCCTACACTGAGTGCTCTTCCAGCTCAGAGCTCTGCTCCTGCTTCCTCAGCACAGGGTTCATCTGTAGCGAGGGGTCCTCAGCAGCCCCTTCTTCCATCTTCAGGCCGTTGTTTTGAGTGCGGTGATTTGGGCCATATCAGGAGAGAGTGTCTTTAGTGGCTTCGTAAGCGGTCTCAGCAAAGGGATCAGCCCACGTCTTCTACTCCTGTTTCTTCAGCGCCAGCACAGTCGGCTAGGACCGGTGGCCAGGTATCCAGAGGTCGCCCTAGGGGCGAGGATCGTACTGGTGGAGGCCAGGCTCGTTTCTATGCTCTTCCGGATAGGAAGGATGCTAGCACTTCAGATGCGGTCAATTTTAGGTATTATCTCAGTCCGCCACAGGGATGCTTCTGTCTTATTTGATCCCGGATCCACCTATTCTTATGTCTCTACTTATTTTGCACATCATTTGGGTATGACCCGTGGTATTCTTGCTTTGCCCGTACACGTGTCTACCCCAGTGGGGGATACTGTTGTTGTGGATCAGGTATATCGATCCTGTATTATTACTATTGGGGGTCTGGAGACCCGAGTTGATCTATTACTACCGGGCATGGTAGATTTCGATGTTATCCTAGGCATGGATTGGCTATCTCCTTACCATGCAATTCTGGACTGTCATGCCAAGACAGTCACACTAGCTATTCCAGGTAATCCGAGGATCGAGTGGCGTGGCTTGACCGATTATGTGTCCGACAGGGTGATTTCTTATATAAAGGCCCAACGAATGATTGGCAAGGGTTGTTTATCTTATTTGGCCTTCATTAGAAATGTTGAGGCTGAGACACCCAGTCTTGATTCGGTCCCCATTGTGATGGAATTTCCGGATGTATTTCCAGCAGACCTACTGGGCATGCCGCCTGACAGAGATATTGACTTTGGTATTGACTTGGTGTCGGGCACTCAGCCCATTTCTATTCCTCCCTATCGCATGGCACCAGCAGAGTTAAAAGAATTGAAAGAACAGCTTCAGGAACTCTTATATAAGGGTTTCATTCGTCCGAGTGTGTCACCTTGGGGTGCACCGGTGTTGTTCGTGAAGAAGAAAGATGGCACAATGAGAATGTGCATTGATTACAGGCAGCTGAACAAGGTAACAGTGAAGAATAAGTACCCATTGCCTCGTATTGAGGACCTATTTGATCAGCTCCAGGGAGCTAGTGTATTTTCTAAGATTGATCTTCGATCGGGCTATCTTCAATTGAAGATCAGGGACTCGGATATTATGAAGACAGCGTTCAGGACGCGATATGGGCACTACGAGTTCCTGGTGATGTCTTTCGGGTTGACTAATGCCCCAGCTGCATTCATGCACTTGATGAATAGTGTATTTTGGCCGTATCTTGATTCCTTTGTGATTGTGTTTATTGATGATATTTTGGTGTATTCACGCAGCCAGGAGGAGCATGCACAACACTTGAGGGTGGTATTGCAGAGGTTGAGAGAAGAGAAGCTTTATGCAAAATTCACTAAGTGTGAGTTCTGGCTTGATACTGTGGGTTTTCTGGGACATGTAGTGTCCAGTGATGGTATTCGGGTTGATCCACAGAAGGTCGAGGCAGTGCATAATTGGCCCAGACCTTCCTCGGCTACCGAGATTCGGAGTTTTCTCGGCCTGGCAGGCTATTATCGCCGGTTTGTTCAGGGTTTCTCATCTATTGCTTCACCATTGACTAAGTTGACACAGAAGAATGCTCCATTTGTGTGGTCTGATGAATGTGAGGAGAGCTTCCAGAAGCACAATGAGGCTTTGACCACAGCTCCAGTACTTGTGTTGCCATCAACCTCAGGGTCATATACGGTGTATTGTGATGATTCTAGAGTTGGGCTCGGTTGTGTGTTGATGCAGGAGGTAGAGTTATTGCATATGCTTCTCGTCAGCTAAAGCCCCACGAGAAGAACTACCCCGTTCATGATTTGGAGTTAGCCTGCTATTGTTCATGCCTTGAAGATTTGGAGGCATTACCTATATGGTGTATCTTGTGATGTATATACAGACCACCGCAGCCTTCAGCATTTGTTTAAGCAGAAAGATCTAAATTTGAGGCAGCGGAGATGGCTTGAGTTGCTTAAAAACTATGATATTACTATCTTGTACCATCCCGGGAAAGCCAATGTAGTGGCTGATGCATTGAGCCGGAAGGCTATTAGTATGGGCAGCTTGGCGTATATTCCAGTTGGGGAGAGACCCCTAGCAGTTGATGTTCAGGCGTTAGCTAATCAGATGGTAAGGCTGGATATTTCTGAGCCCAGTCCGGGTGATGGCTTGTGTAGTAGCTCGTTCTTCTTTATATGATTGTATTCGAGAGCACCAGTATGATGATCCACACTTACTTGTCCTTAAGGACAGAGTTCAGCATGATGATGCCAGAGATGTCACTATTGATAATGATGGTGTATTGCGGATGCAGGGCCGGATATGCGTGCCCAATGTTGACGGCCTTCGTAAATTGATATTGGAGGAGGCTCATAGCTCGCGGTATTCTATTCATCCAGGAGCCGCGAAGATGTATCAGGATTTGAAGCAGCATTACTGGTGGAGAAAGATGAAGAAAAATATTGTGAATCATGTGGCACGGTGCCTAAACTGTCAGCAGGTCAAGTATGAGCATCAGAGGCCTAGTGGTGTGTTCCAGCGTATTGAGATTCCCGAGTGGAAGTGGGAAAGGATTACTATGGACTTTGTTAGTGGACTCCCTCGGACAGCGGGGAAGTTTGATTCAGTTTGGGCAGTTGTGGATAGGCTGACCAAGTCAGCTCACTTTATCCCAGTGTGTACTACTTATTCCTCAGAACGGTTGGCAGAGATATTCATCCGTGAGATAGTGAGATTGAATGGAATTCCCATTTCTATCATATCGGACAGAGGTACCCAGTTCACTTCTCAGTTCTGGAGGTCATTTCAGCGAGAGTTGGGTTCACAGGTAGAGCTGAGCACAGCATTTCATCCACAGACGGATGGACAATCTGAGCGTACTATTCAGATATTGGAGGACATGTTGCGTGCTTGTATCATTGATTTCGGTGGTTCGTGGGCTGATTATTTGCCTTTGGCGGAGTTTGCTTATAATAATAGCTATCGGTCCAGCATTCAGATGGCACCGTATGAAGCTTTATATGGGAGGCGGTGTAGGTCTCCAGTTGGTTGGTTCGAGCCCGGCGAGGCTAGGTTGTTGGGGACAGAGTTAGTCCAAGATGCCTTAGACAAGGCGAAGGTGATTCAGGAGAGACTATGCACAGCTCAGTCGCGTCAGAAGAGTTATGCGGACCGGAAGGTCCGAGATGTGTCTTATTCAGTAGGTGAAAAGGTGTTGCTGAAGGTTTTGCCTATGAAGGGTGTTATGATGTTTGGAAAGAAAGGAAAGTTGAGCCCAAGGTTCATTGGACCTTTTGAGGTGCTTAGGAAATTTGGGGAGGTGGCTTATATGCTTGCTTTGCCACCCAGTTTGTCGGGAGTTCACCCGGTGTTCCATGTATCTATGCTCCTGAAGTATGTCGGAGACCCGTCTCATGTGTTAGACTTCAGCACGATACAGCTAGATGAGGATTTGACTTATGATGTGGAACCAGTAGCCATTTTGGTTCGACAGGTTCGTAAGCTGAGATCCAAGGACATAGCTTCAGTGAAAGTGCAATGGAGAGGTCATCCCGTGGAGGAAGCAACTTGGGAGACCGAGCAGGAGATGCGAAGCAGATATCCACACTTGTTTGATACTCCAGGTATGTTTCTTAACCCGCTCGCGGACGAGCGTTTGTTTAAGTTGGGGAGAATGTAACGACCCGGCCCGTCGTTATGGGAACTTCCACCCCGTTACCTTGCATTTACATATATTATGCTTTTAAATCAGTATTTTATAATATATCGGGTGAGTTAGGAGTGATTTAGATTGAAAATGAAACAAATAGCATGTTTGAAGAAAGCTTGAATATGAGAAGTCAACCAAGAGTTGACTATTGCGTTAGAGTGCTCGGAACCGGATTCTGATGATTCGACTAGTTCCGGGGGATCATTTATGACTTAGGAGAGCAATCGGAATTGAATTCGGAGGTCCGATGTAGTTTTAGGCTTGAATTGCCGAAGGTTGAATTTTGGCGAAAATCGGATGGTAGGTGATACTTTGATCCTGGGGTCGGAATGGAATTCCGACAATTTCTGTAGCTTCGTTATGTGATTTTGGATGTGTCTGCAAATTTTCAGGTCATTCGGACATCGTTTGATCGGGTTTTGGATTGAATGTTAGTTTTGAAAGTTTTGAATGAACTTAGGCTTGAATTCGTGTGTAAATGGTGATTTTGATGTTTAGTATGGTGTTTTTATGATTGGAACAAGTTCGTATCGTGTTTTGGAGTATGTTGGTAGTTTTCGTTGGGGTCCCGGGGGTCTCGGGATGAATCCGGGGGTCCAAACGGACCATTTTTGGAAGAAATGAGAAGGCTGGTTGCTGTCATAAATGCAGCAGGTTTTTGCTGTCCGCGATCGCGGGGAGGCGGACACGATCGCGTAGGGTTGGGGGCTAGGCCATCGCAATCGCAGGAGGACCAGTCGCGATCGCGTAGAGTTAACCGGTTGGCCATCGCGATCGCATGAGCATCTACGTGATCGCGTAGAAGAGAAATGGGGTCCAGGGAAAATTGTGCTACGCGATCGCAGGAATAGAGACGCGATCGCGTGAAGCCGGCTGTCTCGCGTGAGTCTGGATTTTTGAACATCGCGATCGCGTGAGGAGAGTCGCGATCGCGTGAGGCCGAAATTTTTGAACATCGCGATCGCGTGAGTAGAGTCGCGATCGCGTAGAGCAAATGGGTCTGGCAGAGAATTAAATCACAGAACAGAGAGGTTAAGGGTTCATTAACCCAAAACTCAATTTTGAGCCCTAGAGAGAAGTAAACTCGAGGAAATCACTGAGAAGTCATCGGGTATTCGTCGGAGGTAAGATTCTTGACTCAAAAACATAATTTTATGGTAGAATTAACATCAATCTTCATGAAATTGGGTTGAAATCTTGAAGAAATGTGGCCTAAATATTGAAAACGGGATTTTTGGATTTGGAAGGCCATTTGAACTCCGATTTCGATAAATTTTATATGCACGGACTCGTGGCGAGATGAGGATCGCGTTGGTACTAATTTCGAAATTTTCCGAGCAGTGGGCCCGGGGTCCGGTTTTACCAACTTAGTGTATTTGTGCGAATTTCATGTAAATTGAAATGGGTTATGATTATTTGACCCGTATTTGATATAATTATTGTGGTTTGACTAGATTCCACACACGAGGGAGCTAAATTCAAAGGAAAAGGCATCGCGGACGAGTCTACGACCGGCTAGAGGTGAGTAGTTTGTGTATATGGTAGCCTGAGGGTTCGAAACCCCGGCTTAGCACATTGTGATGCTATTAGGGCATGGCTCGCACACCGTGGAAGGTGCGGGATTGATTGTGACTGGGGATTGAGACTTGGTCCATCCCGGATGTGAATAATATGTTGTTAGTGTTGGAAATACATTGTATTTGATATATTTGTGGGCTGTAAGCCTTGTTTGGGGCCTTGTGCCGATCTGTAGCGATCTTAGATGACAATATTTATGTGATAGCTATAATTGCTTAAATCACTGATCTCAGGTCCTGGAAATTGAAATCACACTTTTGAAATGTTAAGTCACCGGCTTTTTACAAATTTATAAAAGTTAAAGTATTTTTCATAAATTATGAATTGAGAACTGGAATTAAGGAAAATGAATTGTTTTGTGACTTAATTGCTTATTGTGGACTGAGTATGGGATCGGGCTGCACGCCGCAGTGATTGATATGTGGATCGGGCTGCACGCCGCAGCAGTATTGCGCTTGGGCTGTAGGAGCCCCTCCGGAGTCTGTACACACCCCCAATGAGCGCCGTCGACATTAAATTGGATCGGGCTACACGCCGTAGCGGTTATGTGCATTGCATTGCATCTTTATTTGTTGAATTACTCTGTGGTAGCTGTATTGTATTGTTGATGCTAGTTCGTAGGAGATTCGGACTGTAGTGTAGCTTCATATTGTGGTATTTTGTGGATTTCTTACCTTCAGCTGCTTTTATATATTTATTACTCACTGAGTACTTAGTACTCACCCCTACTCCCTGCACCTTTTGTGTGCAGACTCAGGTACTCAGGAGCAGTAGACAGGCATTTCCCGCGGTTGCAGTGTCATATCGAGTTGCTGAGGT
This sequence comes from Nicotiana noctiflora, assembly GCA_032618575.1. Taxonomy (NCBI): domain Eukaryota; kingdom Viridiplantae; phylum Streptophyta; class Magnoliopsida; order Solanales; family Solanaceae; genus Nicotiana; species Nicotiana noctiflora. The sequence goes on from JASVEL010008818.1 coordinate 93,890, forward strand.
AGTTGCCTACGTTCGCAGAACCTAGCTTCTCCTCTCATTTCCAGTTGTTATTTTGTATTTTGTATTCAGACTTGAGTATTTCTATACAGTACTCTCTATTCCTATTGGGTTTTGTTAGAGGCTCTAGACTTGTGACTCCGGATCTTTGGGAGTGTCAGTACTTTTGTTCATTATTATTATTATTGGAGTTCTTAAACTCATATATTCTTCTTGGGTTGTCCATTTGGGACCGGTATTTGTGATAATTAAATTATTGGTCTAGCTGGCCTAGCTTGATTGTTGGGCGCCATCACGACCGGATATTTTTGGTCGTGACAAGTTTCTCTGTCATTAATGATCTTCGAGTCGAGAACTTTGCCATATGTACCGAAAGCATCAGCTAAGGTTCTATCTGTGGTAGCCCATGCGAGACCACGAACGAAGCAACTGTATTCTACTTCAACAGTCATTTTAATACTCTTTGCCTTCCTAGTTGTTATTTCATAAGTGTATGTTTTGATTTTTAGTTAACAAAAGAAAAACAAGGAATCAAAACTCCCTTCACTAGGATACAAACACATAAACTAGCCAAGCATCCCCCTCCCCCCTCGTTTTTCTTTTTCTTCATTTTTTCATTATATATATATATATATATATATATATATATATATATATATATATATATATATCGGTTTCGTTCGGTTTTTTTTATATATATATACATATATACACGAATATATATGTATCTTAGGTTCATATGTATATATGTATATATGATGTGTGTATATATATATATATATATATATATATATATATATATATATATATGTATGTATATATATATATTTCGTTTTATTATTATTAGTATTGTTATTTTTATTTTCGGACAGATTTTGTTTAGATATTTATCTTTATTTTTCGGATGATATATGTATATATATATATATATAGGAATTTCATTTCTATGTATATTATGAATATATGTATATATATAGACCGGTTCTATTATCAAGTTATATATATAATATATGTATATATATATATAGGAATTTCATTTCTATGTATATTATGAATATATGTATATATATAGACCGGTTCTATTAAAACAAAAGAACAAAAACGAATTTTTTTTTAGTTTACAAAATATATTATCAAGTTTCAGTTCTTAGTTACGGATTTTTATTCCGATTCTTGATTTATTTCGCTTCCACCGCTGCTGCTGTGTTGTGCTGTGTTGGTCAATCCTATATTCTGCTTTCTTTCAACCATCATGTACATGACTGATTATGCTTAAGTTAAAAAAAAATGAATACATGTGAAGAAAGAAAGTTGTGAAATTTTAATTAGCTTTTCCTTGTTTTCTTCTACTGATTGTGTTTAAATTATTTTTCTTATTAATATTCTGTCAATTTTAATCACTTTGAATAATTAAGCTCTTTCTTTTTGTGGTATTAATAATTCACTTCAATATATTTATTAAATAGTATAAGTATAAGCATTTTATTATTATCCAAGTTATTGAGTAATTAAAGTAGAAATAAGTCCTCTCTTTAGTTAAGTAAAAACTGGTTAATTCAGTAACTAATGTTTTAACACTGTCTTTAATAGGCTAAAATTGCAAATATGTAGCTAGGTTAATAAAAATGGGAATTTTAATTATTTTGCATAAAATTAGGCATTTAGGTCCGATTTAAGTTAAATAATACTGTTTTCTCTTAATTATGTATAAGTAAGTAATATATATAAAAATTTAACATATCTTCAAATAAGTATAAGTAATTAAGGACAATTATAGTTCCTTTAATTATTTGTAAATAGTTAATTTCATTGGTTTAAGCCAATAAAAATATGTGTTTAAATTAGTTGTAAAATTATTATTTTAATTTATAAATATTATTTGTCGATTTGTATTTTATTCTAATTTAGATTTTAGCCATGTCTACTTCCATTTAACAGTTATTTTAATATAGCAAATAATATATCACAATTTGAGTATGTAATCAATTAAGATGTTATCTTCTTGTCACGACCCAAACCCTGGTCGTGATGGCGCCCAACAAAATGCTAGGCAAGCCCGACCATATTATCCATTAAACCAGGCAATTATTAGTTCCAATGTAACGATCCGGCCCGTCGTTACGGGAATTACCACCCCGTTATCTTGCATTTACATATCTTATGCTTTTATATCAGTATTAGAGTATATCGGGTGAGTTAGGAGTGATTCGGGTTAAAAATGAAGCAAATAACATGTTTGAAGCAAGCTTGAATATGAGAAGTCAACCTAGAGTTGACTATTTAGTTAAAGTGCACGGAACCGGATTCCGATAATTTGACTAGTTTCGGGGAATCTTTTATGACTTAGGAGAGCAATCGGAATTGAATTCGGAGGTCCGGTGTAGTTTTAGGCTTGAATTGGCGAAGGTTGAATTTTGGCGAAAACCGGATAGTAGGTGAGATTTTGATCCGGGGGTCGCAATGGAATTCAACAATTTTTGTAGCTTTGTTATGTGATTTTGGATATGTCTGCAAATTTTCAGGTCATTCGGACGTCGTTTGATCGGGTTTTGGATTGAATGTTAGTTTCGGAAGTTTTGAAGAAACTTAGGCTTGAATTCGTGTGTAAATGGTGATTTTTATGTTTAGGATGGTGTTTTTATGATTGGAACAAGTCCGTATCATGTTTTGGAGTATGTTGGTTGTTTTCGTTGGGGTCCCGGAGGGTCTCGGGATGATTTCGGACCATCAACCGAGCATTTTGAACTTGGCAAAATTTGCAGAAAATTGCAGGTTACTGTCCAGGCATTTAAGCCTTTGCGTTCGCGTGGCATGGGCCGCGTTCGCGAAGGCCAGGCGGATCAAGAATCGCGTTCGTGAGCAGGGGCATCGCGTTCGTGTAGACAAGGTAGGGTGAAGCTTCGCGTTCGCGTGAGTGGGATTCGCGATCGCGTAGAAGGAAATGGGAGAGCTTTGCGTTCGCGTGGAAGTGTACGCGTTCGCGTAGAAGAAGAACCCGACGGCTGGGAGATTGTACATCGCGAACGCATGGTGGAGCGTCGCGTTCGCGAAGGGTAAGCTGGAGCTGTGCATCGCGAACGCGTGGGAGGTCACGCGAACACGTAGAACAAATGGGTCTGGCAGTGAAATTAAATTGCAGAACAGAGGGCTTACGGGTTCATTCACCCAAAACATAATTTTGAGCCCTAGAGAGAAGAAAACACGAGGAAAACACTCAGATATCATCGGGTATTCATCGGAGGTAAGATTCTTGACTAAAAAACATAATTTTATGGTAGAATTAACATCAATCTTCATGAATTTGGGTTTTGAAAGGCCAATCGAACTCCGATTTCGATAGATTTTATATGCACGGACTCGTGGCGAGACGAGAATCGCGTTGGTACTAATTTCGGAATTTTCCGAGCAGTGGGTCCGGGGTCGGGTTTTTTCCAACTTAGTGTATTTATGCGAATTTCATGTAAATTGAAATGGGTTATGATTCTTTGACCCGTATTTGATATAATAATTGTGGTTTGACTAGATTCTATGCACGAGGGAGCGAAATTCAAAGGAAAAGGCATCGCGGACAAGTCTACGACCGGCTAGAGGTGAGTAGTTTGTGTATATGGTAGCCTGAGGGTTCGAAACCCCGGCTTAGCACATTGTGACGCTAGTAGGGCATGGCTCGCACCCCATGGTAGGTGCGGGATTGATTGTGATTGGGGATTGAGACTTGGTCCATCCCAAATATGGATAAAACGCTATTAGTGATAGAAATACACTGTGTTTGACATATTTGTGGGTTGTAAGCCTTGTTTGGGGCTTTGTGCCGACCTGTAGTATCCCTAAGGGATAGTACTTATGTGATAGCTATATTTGCTTAATCACTGATCTCAGTCCTGGAAATTGAAATCACAGTATTGATGCTAAGTCACCGGCTTTTGCAAATTTAATAAAGTTAAAGTAATTTTCATAAATTATGAACTGGAAACCGGAATTAAGAAAAATGAATTGTTTTGTGACTTATCTGATTATTGTGGACTGAGGATGGATCGGGCTGCACACCGCAACGGTTATTATGATTTGAGGATCGGGCTGCACGTCGCAGTGGTATTTGCGCTTGGGCTGTAGGAGCCCCTCCGGAGTCTGTACACACCCCCAGTGAGCGCCGTCGACGTTAAACGGATCGGGCTACATGCCGTAGCGGCTATGTGCATTGCATTGCATCGTTATTTGTTGAATTATTCTGTGGTAGCTGTATTGTACTGTTGATGCTAGTTCGTAGGAGATTCGGACTGTAGTGTAGCTTCATATTGTGGTATTTTATGGATTTCCTACTTTCAGCTGCTTATATATATTTATTACTCACTGAGTACTTAGTACTCACCCCTACTCCCTGCATCTTTTGTGTGCAGACTCAGGTACTCAGGAGCATTAGACATGCATTTCCAGCGTTTGCAGAGTCATACCGAGTTGCTGAGGTAGCTGCCGACGTTCGCAGAACCTAGCTTCTCCTCTCTTTCTAGTTGTTATTTTATATTCAGACTTGAGTATTTCTATACAGTATTCTCTACTTTTGTTGGGTTTTGTTAGAGGCTCTAGACTTGTGACTTCGGATCTTTGGGAGTGTCAGTTGCTTTCGCACTTCGCAGTATTTTGTTCATTATTATTATTATTGGAGTTCCTTGACTCATATATTCTTCTTGGGATGTCCATTTGGGACTCATATTCATTGTGATAAGAAATTGTTAGTCTGGCTGGCCTAGCTTAATTGTTGGGCGCCATCACGATCGGATTTGGGTCGTGACAAGTTGGTATCAGAGCCTAGGTTACTAGGACTCGCGAGTCATGAGCCGGTTTAGTAGGCTTTCCCGGATCACTACGTAGACGTCCGTATCTATCCTCGGAAGGCTATAGAAACTTTAGAAAACCCTCATTTTCTTGGATTCATATTGTGCGGTTTGTGTTATCAGGAAACTAAACTTTTCCATATTCTATTCTCTCGCAGATGGCGAGATCAAGTGCTAGCGGACGTGGCGGTCGACCACCATTGGCACCCAGAGGCCGTGGTCGTGGTAGAGGTAGGGCAGCAGTACCAGCACCTGCTGACCCACCAGTTGACCAGGTTCAGGGTCATATTCCTGCACCAGTGGCCCAGGTTCAGGACCAGGTTCAAGCTGCAGACGCTCCGGCAGCTCAGGTTCAGGCACCGGCAGTGCCCATTGTGATACCGGGTCTTCAGGAAACCTTGGCCCAGATCTCATCAGTATGCACAGGCTTGTCTCAGTTCGTTGCATCCTCTACTGTAGCGCCTTCTTCACAGGCAGGGGGAGGAAATCAGACCCCCGTGGCTTGCACACCCGAGCCGGTGATACAGGGTATTCAGGCACCTGGGGCAGCTCCAGTTCAGCCAGTTGCGCACATTGCACCAGCTCCTGCTTATGTGGTTCCAGTTATGCCCGATGATGAGCAGCGTCGTTTGGAGAGATTTGAGAGGCTACAGCCTCCGACATTCAGTGGTGCTGAGGGCGAGGACGCCCAAGGTTTTCTTGACAGATGTCAGCGCATGCTTCGCACCACGGGTATTCTAGAGTCCAGCGGTGTTTCATTCACCACTTTCCGGTTCACAGGTGCAGCATTTCAGTGGTGGGAGGATTTTGAGAGGCGTAGGCCCGCTGGGGCAGCGCCACTCACTTGGCAGAAGTTCTCCACGGTATTTTTGGAGAAGTACGTGCCTCAGTCTCAAAGAGAGGAGCTGCAACGTCAGTTCGAGTGGCTGAAGCAGGGAGACATGACGGTTACTCGGTATGAGATGAGATTCGCACAGCTGGCTCGTCATGCCATGTGGATGGTTCCTACAGATAGAGAGAGGATTCAGAGACTTATTGATGGCCTTATTTATCCCATCCGCATATTGATGACCAGGGAGAGAGCTTCGGCAGTTACCTTTGAGGAGGTCGTTGATGCTGCCCGTCACATTGAGACAGATCGCCGCAGAGAGCGGGAGGAGAGAGAGGCTAAGAGGCCTCGTGGTACTGGCAGCTACAGTGGTGCTCCGTCTAGGGGCCAACCTCAGCATAGCAGGGGTCGTTCTTTCAGGTCTCATCAGTCTGGACGTACAGAGTCCAGTGGGGTTTCATCAGATCGTGGTCGTCAGGCCATTAGAGTTATCAGGGTCAGCAGGGCCGTCAGCAGAGTCAGCCTGCATTGAGTGCTCTTCCAGCTCAGAGCTCTGCCCCTGCTTCCTCAGCACAGGATTCATCAGTAGCGAGGGGTCCTCAGCAGCTCCTTCTTCTATCTTCGGGCCGTTGTTTTGAGTTCGGTGACTTGGGCTATATCAAGAGAGAGTGTCCTCAATGGCTTCACAGGCGATCTCAGCATAGGGATCAACCCTCGTCTTCTACTCCTGTTTCTTCAGCGCCAGCACAGTCGGCTAGGACTCGTGGCCAGGTATCCAGAGGTTGACCTAGGGGCGAGGATCGTACTTGGTGGAGGCCAGGCTCGTTTATATGCTCTTCCGAATAGGAAGGATGCTAGTGCTTCAGATGCGGTCATTTCAGGTATTATCTCAGTCTGCCACTGGGATGCTTCTGTCTTATTTGATCCCGGATCCACCTATTCCTATGTTTCTACTTATTTTGCACATCACTTGGGTATGACCCGTGGTATTCTTGCTTTGCCCGTACATGTGTCTACCCCGGTGGGGGATACTGTTGTTGTGGATCAGGTATATCGATCCTGTCTTATTACTATTGGGGGTCTGGAGACCCGAGTTGATTTATTACTATTGGGCATGGTAGATTTCGATGTGATTCTAGGCATGGATTGGCTATCTCCTTACCATGCGATTCTGGACTGTTATGCCAAGACAGTCACACTAGCTATTCCAGGAAATCCGAGGATCAAGTGGTGTGGTTTGACTGATTATGTGTCTGACAGGGTGATCTCTTATATAAAGGCCCAACGAATGATTGGGAAGAGTTGCTTATCTTATTTGGCCTTCATTGGAGATGTTGAGGCTGAGACACCCAGTCTTGATTCGGTCCCCATTGTGAGGGAGTTTCCGGATATATTTCCAGCAGACCTGTCGGGCATGCCGCCTGACAGGGATATTGACTTTGGTATTGACTTGGTGCAGGGCACTCAGCCCATTTCTATTCCTCCCTATCGCATGGCACCAGTGGAGTTAAAAGAATTGAAGGAACAGCTTCAGGAACTCTTAGATAAGGGTTTCATTTGCCCGAGTGTGTCACCTTGGGGTGCACCGGTGTTGTTCGTGAAGAAGAAAGATGGCACAATGAGAATGTGCATTGATTACAGGCAGCTGAACAAGGTAACAGTGAAGAATAAGTACCCATTGCCTCGTATTGAGGACCTATTTGATCAGCTCCAGGGAGCTAGTGTATTTTCTAAGATTGATCTTCGATCGGGCTATCTTCAATTGAAGATCAGGGACTCATATATTATGAAGACAGCGTTCAGAACGCGATATGGGCACTACGAGTTTTTGGTGATGTCTTTCGGGCTGACTAATGCCCCAGCCGCATTCATGCACTTGATGAATAGCGTATTTCGGCCGTACCTTGATTCTTTTGTGATTGTGTTTATTGATGATATTCTGGTGTATTCACGCAGCCAGGAGGAGCATGCATAGCACTTGAGGGTGGTATTGCAGAGGTTGAGAGAAGAGAAGCTTTATGCAAAATTCACTAAGTGTGAGTTCTGGCTTGATACTGTGACTTTTCTGGGACATGTAGTGTCTAGTGATGGTATTCGGGTTGATCCACATAAGGTCGAGGTAGTGCAGAATTGGCCCAGACCTTCCTCAGCTACCGAGATTCGAAGTTTTCTCGGCCTGGCAGGCTATTATCGCCGGTTTGTTCAGGGTTTCTCTTCTATTGCTTCACCGTTGACTAAGTTGACACAGAAGAATGCTCCGTTTGTGTGGTCTGATGAATGTGAGGAGAGCTTCCAGAAGCTCAATAAGGCTTTGACCACAACTCCCGTACTTGTGTTGCCATCAGCCTCAGGGTCATATAGTGGATGACACAAGCGCCATGATCAATGTTTAATATCCACTTTAAGCGGTCCTTTTGAACATGGAGGTCAATGATGATGCTGATCGTGTTGAATGTGTAAATGCTTTGCATGGTTTGGGCTCTTACTCTTATGAGCCGAGGAAGCTATCTTTGGACCTTGAAAATCGCAAGACTCCTCCAACTAAGCCATCTATTGAGGAGCCACCGGTGTTGGAGTTGAAACCACTTCTTCCTCACCTCAGGTATGAATACTTGGGTCCTAATTTCACTTTGCTAGTTATACTTTCCTCTTTCTTAACTAACATGCAGGTTGACGCCACTTTGGCGGTCTTACAAAAGCGCAAGCGAGCAATTGGATGGACCTTTGCGGATATTCGGGGTATAATCCCCGCTTTTTGCATGCACAAGATCATATTGGAGGAGAATTCTACGCCATCACTTGAGCACCATAGAATATTAAATGAGGCCATGCAAGAGGTAGTCAAAAAGGGAAACATCAAATGGTTGGATGCCGGGGTGGTCTACCCCATTTCGGATAGTTCTTGGACTTCTCCGGTCCAATGTGTTCCAAAGAAGGGTGGCATGACGGTTGTCACCAATGCAAAAAATGAATTGATTTCTACTCGTACAGTCACGGGTTGGAGAGTGTGCATGGATTATAGGAAGCTCAACAAGGTGACACGGAAGGACCATTTTCCATTGCCTTTCTTGGATCAAATGTTGGACCGACTTGCGGGGAGAGCTTATTATTGCTTCCTTGATGGCTATTCAGGGTACAATCAAATACTCGTCGCCCCGGAGGATCAGGAAAAGACAACATTTACATGTCCTTAAGGCACATTCGCCTTTTCTAGAATGCCATTTGGACTATGTAATGCCCCAGCTACATTTCAGAGATGCATGATGGCGATCTTCACCGACATGGTGGAGGACATTCATGAGATATTTATGGATGACTTCGGTGTAGTAGGGGATTCTTTTGATGATTGTTTGGCAAATTTGGATCGTGTGTTGGCAAGATGTGAAGATACAAACCTTGTGCTTAATTGGGAGAAGTGTCACTTTATGGTGCGAGAAGGAATTGTATTGGGCCACAAAGTTTCAAAGAATGGCATTGAAGTTGACAAAGCAAAGATAGGGGTTATTTCAAGGCTCCCTCCCCCTAACCATATCAAAGGGGTGAGGAATTTCTTAGGGCACGCCGGGTTAGAGCGGCGCTTCATAAAGGATTTTTCCAAGATTTTTAACCCATTGTGTAAGCTTTTGGAGAAGGATGCCAACTTTGTCTTTGACGAGAGATGCATGGAATCTTTTGAGTTATTGAAGCAAATGTTGACTACTACTCCCATCATTACCGCACCTAATTGGAACTTTCCATTTGAACTTATGTGCGACACAAGTGATGTGGCGGTAGGAGCGGTACTTGGCCAAAGAATCAACAAGATGTTCCATCCGGTGTACTACTCAAGAGAGAAAATGAACGAGGCTTAAAGGAATTATACCGTTACCGAGAAAGAGTTGCTTGCTATTGTTTTTGCCATTTAAAAGTTCCGTCCTTACTTATGGGGGCCAAGGTGATTATTCATACTGATCATGCCGCCCTTAGGTATTTGATGACAAAGAAGGACTCAAAGGCAAGGTTGATGAGATGGGTCCTACTTCTTCAAGAGTTTGATTTAGAGATTGTTGATCGCAAGGGTAGTGAAAACCAAGTGGCGGACCACTTGTCCCGTTTGGAGGAGGAAGGGAGGCCATCCAATGGCCTTGAAATAAATGATTCTTTCCCGGATGAACAACTCCTCGCGGTTTCTATGTATGATATGCCGTGGTTTGCCGATGTTGCCAACTATCTTGTGACCGGTGTGGTCCCGTGTGAGCTCTCTTCTAACTAAAGGAAAAAGCTAAAGTGGGATAGCTTGGATTTCTATTGGGATGATCCGTATCTCTTCAAGATTTGCACGGATGGGGTAATTCGAAGGTGTGTCCCGAAAAGTGAGCAAATGAGTATCTTGGAGGCTTGTCACTCTTCTTCCTACGGTGGTCATCATGGGGGAGTGAGAACAGCTTCCAAAGTTTTGAGTTGTGGTTTTTATTGGCCAATGATTTTCAAAGATGCTAGTGATTTTGTGAAAAGTTGTGATGCGTTCCAAAGGGCCGGTGGTATATCAAAGAAAGATGAGATGCCTCTCAATACCATTCTATAGGTGGACATTTTGGATGTATGGCGCATTGACTTTATGGGGCCTTTTGTGAGTTCTTGTGGGAATACATACATTTTGGTAGCGGTGGATTATGTGTCAAAGTGGGTTGAAGCTGTGGCTCTTCCGAACAATGAAGCTCAATGTGTGGTGAACTTTTTGAAGAAGTATATCTTTACAAGATTTGGGACTCCCCGTACTATCATTAGTGATGGGGGTTCTCATTTTTGTAACAAGGCATTTGATTCATTGCTCACCAAGTATGGAGTAAATCATAAGGTCACTACCCCGTATCATCCTCAAGCAAGTGGCCAAGTTGAAGTTTCCAACCAATAAATCAAGAGTATTTTGTCTAAAACTGTCAATGCCAATAGGACCGATTGGTCAAAGAAATTAGATGATGCTCTTTGGTCTTATAGGACAGCTTATAAAACTCCAATTGGTATGTCTCCTTACCGGTTGGTATTTGGTAAGGCATGTCATCTTCCAGTGGAACTTGAGCATAAGGCTATGTGGGCTTTGAAAAAGTTGAACTTGGAATGGGATGTAGCGGCAAATCTTCGTGTGGATCACTTGAACGAGCTTGACGAGTTTCGGTTTCATGCATACTCCAGCTCGTCCTTGTATAAGTACAAGATGAAGTATCTTCATGACAAATATGCTCGAGGCAAGGAATTCAACGTGGGTGATACGGTTCTTCTCTTCAATTCTCGGTTGAGGTTATTCCCGGGAAAGCTAAAATCCAAGTGGAGTGGCCCATTCGAAGTTGTAGGTGTGACTCCGTTCGGAGCCCTTGATTTAAAGAACAAAAATGGTGAAGTATTCCGAGTCAAAGGGCACCGAGTGAAGCATTATTTGGGGAAGCCTGATGATAGCCAAGTGGTGGCACTCTTGCACTTGAAATGAGGGAATGGTAACTTGCGTCGTGCCACGACGTTAAATCAGGCGCTTCTTAGGAGGCAATCCATGTCTTTTTCTTTTTCTTTGTTTTTATTCATTCGTAGAGTAGGATTTTTGAGCTGACAATTTGTGAAATGTTGCAGGGGTTATATTGAAACAGTGCAGGAAAAACACATAAGTGGCAAGTCTCTGAAGTTTGGCCATACGACCGCACAACAAATCAGTGCGGTCTGTGTGGCTTGTCTAAGCCAAAGAAGTGACCCCTAAGGCAACCCACGCGGCCCGCGTGGCAAAATTATGCGGTCCGCGTGGAATGGAAGTTTGGCAAGTCTCTGAAGTTTACCACACGGCCGCGCACCAAATAAGTGCGGTCCGCGTGGAAACGATCCACTTGAGCAGGTTTCTAAAGTTGTCACGCGGCCGCGACACAAATCACTGCGGTCCGCGTGACTTTGCTTGACAAATTAACTTTGGGTAAAACCTGCACGGTCCGTGTGACAAAAGTGTGCGGCCACTCAGGTCGGTAAGTGATGGGTCCCATTACCTTTTCTATAAATAGGGACCCCTGGCCTTCATTTAACTTTTTGGCCAAATTTTCATCTGAGAGACTTTTACTGTTCATCCTGTGCTCAAATTGCATTCACAACCAATCCTTGGTAACATTTCACTTCTAATTCAATATCTAGATTATTTTATTCTGTACATAAATTGATTAATGCTAGAATAACTTCTTAATTTCTTTAATTTTCCCCTCTTTTAATTGATTGATTAGGATCAAGCATGATAATTATAGAATTGGGGCTAACATTCTTGTTAAAATAACTGAGTAGGGACACTTAGGACACATAGTGTTGGAAATATTGGACTTAAATGAACAAAAACTCCCTGCCAGTTATATTTTGCCCTACGCGGCCGCACACCATTGTTGTGCGGTCCACGTGATTGAACTTTCATGAGAGCCAAAACCTACGTGACCGCGGTCCAAATCAGTGCAGACCCCGTGCCCAAGGTTCAGAGAATGTGAAAATTGGTAGTCTCTTCTGTGCTGACCGCGTCCATTTCTGGGTGGTCCGCGTTGACCTCAAGGGGCCGTGACACAAATCAGTGCGGTCCGCGTAGGTCAACTTCAGAGAGTGGTTTATTTTGATGATCAGCCTATGCGGACCGCGTACATTTCTGGGCGGTCCGTGTTGACCTCACGCAGCCGCGATGCAAATCAGTGCGGTCCGTGTGGGCCAACTTCAGAGGAGTGCATATGTTGCTACTTAGCTTGTGCGGACGCGTGGCAAAAGTGTGCGGTCCGCGTGACCCTTGTTACCCAACTGTGCCTTTTTCTTTGTATAGTCTTCTCACATTGTACACTGCTTACGTGCTTCAACTAACTAATCTAGACTCTATCTCTTGCAGACAATGGTGAAGAAACATATTGCATAACGTGGGGGTAAGCAACCCGGGATAGGTGGTCCCTCCCGAGGGGGCAAGGGAAAAAGGATCGTAAAGCTCACTCCGGAGGCCCGGGAAAACATAGAGAAAACCCGAAAGCTAATTCGGGAAGCTGATAGGGCGGCCTCGCATTCTACTGGGTCAGCCCCCTCCCACATGTCCATCTCCATACCCAACATGGCATCCTCATCTCCAGACCAACCTACAACTGCCACCTCCAAGCCGGTAAATGTAGTCTCAGACTCGTATGATGAGTCTCAAGCAGAAAATAACAGTAATGATGAATACTCCACCTCTCCCACAACTTCATTATCAGGGGAGAGTAGAGGACATGCGGAAGGAGGAGAGCCACAAGTGGGTGGTATTGAGCGGACAAGGGACCCAAATGTGTGGGCTGATAGATTTGTGAGTGAGGTGGCATGGCACAAGTTCAGGAAGTGGTGTCCAAAGAGAAGATTGATTCCGGAGAGGAGGTTCATTAATGCGGACTTGGTACTGCACAACCCTCATGTTCAAGCACAATTCCATACTACAGTGGGTTGGAGCTTCTTCAAGGAGCGGGTGGAGAATTCCAATTAGCACATGGTCAAAGAATTCTATGCCAACATCCATCATATAGTCTGGGATTCCATCGCTACAAAGGTGAGGGATCAGATTATGTTGTTTGACGGAAAATCCTTAAATGAGTTCTTCGGGTTCGCTGATGAAGATGAGCCCCAATATCTGGAGAAGTTGGCCCTGAAAGAGGAGACCCGTCCATGGTTAGCAGAAGTGCTAGCTGCTCACAGTACTATTCCGGTGTGGCTAAAGGCACAAGAGAAGATATACAGAAACACCCTTAGCTTTGAAGCAAAAGGGTGGTTGACATTTGTCTGCAACAGATTGGACCCAACCACTTATGACCATTCAGTTCTTACTGATTGAGCGGTGTTGCTAGCTTCCATTATGGCCAGCTTCCCATTGAATGTTGGAAATATCATGCACCGGGTAATCTCCACAGTGGGCCACGAGACCAAGACAAACTATCCATTTCTCAACACATTGACTTTGTACTTCAAGGAGCTTAAAGTGAAGAGAAAGAAATTTGATGTGATGGAGCCTCCGGCGGGGGCTTAATATTGGTATGATCAAAAGGGTCTGGACAACCCTAAGATGGCTAATAAGATCCAAGCCACCACTTCCTCCGCAGCTGGCCAGTCTGAGGAGCCAGTTGCCACCACTGAGAAGACCACTTCCCTCCCTCCGAGATCTTCCACAACACCTTCCTCCTCTACTGCTGATCCGGAGATTCCAGTCTGCAAGACTCACCGGTTCACTACCAACCAGCTTACATATTCATTGGCCAGTTTGAAAAACTGGATGTCGGTTGCGACATCAAAGTTGTCCACATTGACGATAGCGGTTCAAGCTCATAGTGCACCAGTGACGGTGGAGGTACCTGCTTCTATTGAGGAGACACTAAAGAAGATCCTGGCTAACCAGGAGATTATGATGAAGAAGCAGGACAATTTGGCCGAGGTAGTTGACGCACATAGCAAGCAGCTCAAGAGCCTTGCTAGGGAGCATAGAAAGTTGAGAAAGACCAAGGTCTCCACGGAGCAGCTCTGAAGGAGCAGGTGGACAAGCTTGTAGCGGACCAGGTGCCACTTGATTTGCTGTTTGAAGTGCCGGCCGTAGAGCCACAGGCAGAGCAGCCACAGGAGGAGCGCAGGCCACCAAAGAAGAGGAAACTCCCCAACACTAAGGGAGTTGTCATTATGGTAGCTCCTGAGCAGGAGGGGCCCTCCAGTTCACCTACAACAGATGAGCCACCTCTAGAGCAGGCACCTGTCCCAGCAGCACAACACCAGGTTGGGGACCAGTCTGAGGTCCCTACCATTACAGCGGGCGAGGGAGCCATTGAGCAGAGTCATCCAGTTGATGAGGCTTGAGGGTCCATCCATATCCTTTTTAATGCTTATTTGATAGTTAGCATTGGGGACAATGCTAGCTTTTATTCTTGGGGGTGTGCCCTACTATTTTTCTTTGGATAGTATATATTGATCTCTTTTTAGTACACTTTTAGATGTAGTCATTTGTATATATTTTGTTAATTTGATCAACATTAGTTTTCATTTTGAACACTTTGGATCTGTATATACGAATCTATCTTTATACATATTCAGTTGTTTTCAGTTTGATTTCTCTTCGTTTTTATTATTCACGTAAAATCATTAGGCTTTGTTTTAAGTTTTCAATAAACCCCTTGGTTTTCTTAATGCGACGGTTCTTTCCAAGGGTAAAGTGTTGTGTGAACCGGGTGGCTCTTCCCTATGATAGATAGCGTGACAACTTTCTTAAGGGTTGAGTCAATTTTTTTTCTTTTTCTTTTTGATTTTCAAATTTTTGGTAGTTAAGGGTACCTCAGGAAAACTTCACTTGGGCCTAGAACATTTGTCTCCGATCTCATGATCAAAGACATCAAGTTGTGTCTAGAATGGTGAAAGTTGTGGCCTTGAGAATCTTGTGTTGACCGAACAACCATCGATTGGTCATGAAAACCAATGCGTGCTTGAATCTTATCCGAGGTTGTTGTGGGCCTTCAACTCCATTTTTGGTGATCTCTGAGTGTAGGTGTGGTGAGAAATAGAATTGCGATCCCAAGTACCGTACCAATGGTCTAGAACTTGCCCCAAATGTTTGTTGAGGCAAAATCCTAGGTGAAACTTGACTTGAGAAGTGAGTGTAGGCCATCTTTGATCCAAACGAACATACCTTGAACCATTCTTTCCAACCTACCAATAAATAGATCCCTAGTCACCCCTTTGAGCCTTAAACCGTATTCCTTCATAGACCAAGTTGCAAGCCTATACCCATTTCAATGTAGACCTTCTCTTGGCACCCAGAAATCTTCCCTTAAAGTGATTGCAAAAGTATAAGTTTGGGGGGGGGGAAGACAAGAAAGGCACCAATGTGGTAAAAAGGCACAAAAGCAAAAAAGAAAGGCATTGAAAAAGGAAACAAAGAGAAAAACAAACAAAAAGATGAATAAGACCCAAAAAGGGGTGACCGAAAAGATTTGAAAAGTGAAAAGGAAAAAGGAAAAATGTGAATGAAGTGATCAAAGAAAAAGTCTCAATTGCAAAAAGGAAGAGTGCTATGGTGTCTCTCTTTCAACCCTTAAAAAAGAAATGCTCAAAAAAAGTCAAGAAAGTGTGCCATCAATGAATCAAAAGAAGCGCTTTAGGGAAGATTGAACCAATAAGAGACAAATTCCTATCCTACCCAAAAAGCGTTCACAATGACTTCCCAAAAAGTCCTATATGATCTCAAGTTGAGAAAATCCTACATTAGTGGATACTTACATAAAGGGAAAGCCTATGGTACCTAGCGTCGGGCTTAGGGTCTCTTCTTTGAGAGAGTGAGTGTGAAATTCTCTACATTGATTTGTGTGCAAATACTTTAAAAGGTGAGGTGCACTTAGGGAGAGCCGAGGATGTACGTGTTTGGGATCCACAATAACCAAAGAGTTTTGAGAAAAGTTCCTTGATGGATCTAGTCAACCCTCGAAGCTCTTGTGTCACAATTGATCCACAAAGCTTCAAATTTTCAAAAAGGTGTCAATGATACATTTGCATTAAGGAAAATTGTTAGTCCCAATTGAGATTTGTGAGGTTGCCCTCGGACAAATAGGGTTTGTTTTGATGTCTCTTCTCTAAAAGCTAGGTCTTATTTTGATTTGCTTGAGGACAATCAAAGGTTTAAGTTTGGGGGAGTTGATAACTAGGAATTTTGCATGCTTTTAGACCCCTTTTTGCCCGAGCTTTGTGCATAAAACGTGTTAAACTGGCCTTGAATTGCTTACAAGTGCGCTATATTGCAGGTTTGAGCGACAAAAGGACGAATACCGTCAAGTCGGCTAAAAAAGAGTGAAACCAGCTAAAGGTCAAATGAAGAAGTAGAAGGACACAAAAGAAGCCTGTGCGTACCGCACTGTTTTGTTGTGCGGCCACACAGGTTGATTCAAAGAACAGACCACGCAAAACGTCTACTGCGCGGACCGCACTAATTTGGTGTGCGGCCGCGCAGAAATGTTCAGAGAGGCCAAGTTCAAAAGCAGATCCATGCGGACTGCATCTACTTTCATGCGGTCTGCAATGATGATGATCAGAGAGGAAAAATTCAAGGCAAAAGTCCCACGCGCCCACATGCCAAATCAGTGCAGCCCGCGTGGGTGAGGATTTAGAGAAGTCGCAATAGGAGGAATTACACAGTGCGGCCGAGTTCCATTTCTACGCGGTCCGTGTTGCTGAACCTATGCGGCCGCATGACATAAGTGTGCGGTCCGCGTGACATTCTCCAGTGCCAGCATATCTGAAGATCAAATGCCCTACGCGGCAGCACGTCAAAAGTGTGCGGTCCGCGTGAGACCCTCAGGGGTATTTTTGTCCGGAAATTACTGTGTAGTATAAATAGCTTCTTTTACATTTTTAGGTTATGGGAGATATTAGATACAAACAGCTGAGCTCATGAGAACACATTTACGCCTATTTTGGGCAATATTTTTAGCCGTTTATCATTAGATTTAATTTGTAATCAACTACTATGTCAATTTCATCTTTAATTTCTTCAATTTCTTTAATTTTCATGTCTAGCTAAACCCATAGCTAGGGTTGTATCTCAACCCTAGTGTGGGTAATTAATGAGTTAGGTTATTTAATGCTTAGATGATTGTGGGTGTTAGGATTTGGGTTGATTGAATGTTTTTCATTTGGATTTTGTGGTTGCAAACACTAAATCTAGTTTTGTGGATTTGGGCTCTTCTTGAGAAAGAGATTCTAAAACTTCTCAATCAATTCCAACAAGTATTTAGGTTGGACCCATGAGAATGGTAGTCCCAAGTAACGGGTAAAAACCTCGAGAGAGTAATTACCCCACTTGAGCCAAAAGTTGCTTGGGCAAATTAGCCTACCCAATTGGTCTCTCGAGAGTCAATTGGGTAAAATTGTTCTCTCTACCGAGAAGTGTGAGAATGAATGTATAGAGCAACATTTATCCAATAATCCCATTACATCATCTTTGCATTGAATTTCATTACCCGTTAGTTATCCACCTAGGTAAATGCTACTACCCTAGTCCCTTTCTCTACTTGCATATTACACTTTAAAATCATTCCTAGCATAATTTAGATTTCATACTAGTAGTTGATAAAATAGTTGTTAAAAAGAAAATGAAAATATGTTTGAAGTCAAATTAGAAGCTAATTCGCAATTCTAGTTCATCGCAATTTCTCACTCCAAATTCCAACTCCATGTGGATTGACCCCGAACCACTATTCGGGTAAAAGTTAGTTGTGCCCGCTCTTCCTTTGTGTTGAGTTTGCTACGATCAGGGTGCACCAGTATTATTTGTAAAGAAGAAAGATGGTTCTATGAGAATGTACATTGACTATCGGCAGTTGAACAAGGTGACTATCAAAAATAAATATCCACTCCCGTGAATTGATGATTTATTTGACCTGCTTCAGGGTGCCAAGGTATTTTCGAAGATAGATTTGAGATCTGGCTATCATCAGCTGAAGATTAGGGCATCCGATGTCCCTAAGACAGTATTCCACACTCGGTACGGACATTATGAATTTTTGGTCATGTCTTTTGGGTTGACAAATGCCCCAGCAGCTTTTATGGAATTGATAAATCGTGTGTTTCGACCTTATTTAGACTTGTTTGTAATAGTCTTCATGGATGACATATTAATATACTCCCGCAGTCAGGAGGAGCATGCGCAACATCTCAGAGTGGCCTTGCAGACTTTGAAAAATAGGCAACTATATGCAAAATTTTCAAAGTGTGAATTTTGGCTAAGTTCAGTTCCATTTCTGGGTCATATTGTGACGGCAGCAGGTATTCAGGTTGATCCAAGGAAGATTGAGGTGGTCAAGAACTGTCCTAGATCGACATCAGCCACAGAAATTCGGAGTTTCTTGGGATTCGCGGGTTATTATTAGTGATTCGTGGATGGGTTTTCATCTATTGCAACCCCACTGACCAGGTTGACACAGAAAGGTGTTCAATTTGAATGGTCAGATGAATGTGAAGTGAGCTTTCAAAAGCTCAAGACAGCCTTGACCACAACACCGGTATTGGTTTTACCCACAGGTACGGGACCTTATACTGTTTATTGTGATGCTTCCCGTATTCGGCTTGGTGCAGTGTTAATGTAGGATGGCAAGGTTATTGCCTATGATTCGAGGTAGTTGATGATTCATGAAAAGAACTATCCAGTTCATGATCTAGAATTGGCGGCGATTGTTCATGCATTGAAGATATGGAGACATTATTTGTATGGTGTGGCATGTGAAGTGTACACCGATCATAAGAGTATTCAATATTTGTTTCAACAGAAAGAGTTGAATTTGAGGCAGAGAAGGTGGCTAGAATTGCTAAAAGATTATGATGTCACCATTTTATATCATCCGAGAAAAGCAAACGTGGTGGCCAACGCTTTGAGTAGGAAGCCAGCCAGTATGGGCAGTCTCACTTACATTCCAGTCGCTCAGAGGCCGCTTGCTTTGGATGTTCAGTCCTTAGCCAACCAATTTGTAAGGTTGGATATTTCTGAGCCTAGTCGAGTGCTAGCTTGCACGATCGCTCACACTTCATTAGTGGAGTGTATCCGTGATCAACAATATAATGATTCTTATTTATGTGACCTTAGAGATACGGTTCAGCAAGGAGGTACTAAATAGGTCACCTTAGATGCTGATATGATTCTGAGGATGCAAGGGCGCATTTGCATGCCAAATGTTGATGGGCTTAGAGAATTGATTTTAGAAGAAGCTCACTTTTCACAGTATTATATTCATCCAGGCGCAGCAAAGATGTAGCAAGATTTGCGGCAGTATTATTGGTGGCGCAGAATGAAAAAGGATATTATGGCATATGTGGTACGGTGTCTTAATTGTCAGCAGGTTAAATATGAACATCAGAGACCTGGCGGTTTATCAGAGAATTGAACTTCCTGAATGGAAGTGGGAGCGAATCACTATGGACTTCGTTTCTGGACTTCCGATGACTCGGAAGAAGTTGGATGCTATTTGGGTGATTGTTGATAGGCTGACCAAGTCAGCTCATTTTATTTCGATTGCCACTACCTATTCATCCGAGAGGTTAGCTGGGATTTATATCAGGGAGATCGTTCGCCTTCATGGTGTGCCTATCTCTATTATTTCAGATCGAGGTGCACATTTTACCTTACATTTCTGGAAGGCGGTTCAACGAGATTTGGGCACACAAGTTCAGCTAAGTACAACCTTTCATCCCAAGACGGATAGTCAGTCCCAGAGGTTCGTGGGATCAATTCCTGCCTTTGGCAGAGTTTGATTATAATAATAGTTATCAATCGAGCATCCAGATGGCTCCTTATGAAGCTTTGTATGGTAGGCGGTGTTGTTCTCCGGTTGGATGGTTTGAACCGGGAGAAGCTCGGTTATTGGGTACGGATTTAGTTCAGGAGGCCTTAGATAAGGTAAAGATTATTCAAGATAGGCTTCACACAGCTCAGTTTAGGTAAAAGAGCTATGCAGATCGCAAGGTTCGAGATATAGCTTTCATGGTTAGGGAGCGAGTATTGCTTCGAGTGTCGCATATGAAGGGCGTGATGAGATTTGGAAAGAAGGGCAAACTTAGCCCTAGGTTTATTGGCCCATTCGAGATTATTGATCGTGTGGGAGAGGTGGCATATAATCTTGCCTTGCCACCTAGCTTATCAGCTATACATCCAGTGTTTCATGTGTCCATGCTCCGAAAATATCACGGCGATCCATCGCACGTGTTAGATTTCAGCACTGTCCAATTGGACAAAGATTTATCCTATGAGGAGGAGCCGGTGGCTATTCTAGGTCGGCGGGTTCGACAGTTGAGGTTGAAGAGTTTTCCTTCTGTTTGAGTTCAGTGGAGGGGTCAGCCTCCTGAGGCATCGACCTGGGAGTCCGAGTCTGAGATGCGGAGCCGATATCCTCATTTATTCCATGACTCAGGAACTTCTTTCTTTTGCCCGTTCGATGACGAACGGTTATTTTAGAGGTGGAGAATGTGATGACCCAAAGGGTCATCACTTGTTTTCTTAATCATTTCGAGCTTCTGAGGTCTTGAAAACCTCATTTATAGTTGCCTCAATTTACGTGCGCAGTGCGGGTGCGAAGCTGAAAAATTTTTATGTTGAAATATATGAAATATGTGGAAAATTTGAAGAATTTTGATATTAATATTGATTTGGTTGACTTTGGTCAACATTTTTTGTAAACGGATCCGGACCCGTGATTTGATGGTCTTAGAAAATCCGTAGAAAAATATGGAACTTGGGCGTATGCCCGGAATTGAAATCCGAGGTCTAGAACCCCGGTAAAAGAATTTTTCTGTTAAATTGTTTTCTGAAAATGTTTAAGGAAAATGAAACTAAAATTTGATAAAAAAGTAATGGTATCGGGCTCGTATTTTAGTTCCAACACTCGGTACAAGTCATATATATTGGTCAAGCGCTTTCTGTAAAGTTTGGTTGAAGACGGACGTCGTTTGACGTGTTTCGGCCTTAAATTGGAAATTTTGGAAGATATGAAATTTTGAAAGAATTCGTGATTTTTAAGGCTCAATTCATGGATTTTGATGTTATTTTGGTAATTTGATCGCGCGAGCAATTTCGTATAATGTTTTTGAGTCAGTGTACATGATTGGTTTGAATCCCCGAGGGATCGGGTGAGTTTCGGATAGGCATCGGGATGATTTTGAACTTAGAAAAACATTGCAGAAAATCTGCAGCAGACATTCTTCATCGAGTTTGCATCCTGTTGGTCGCGTTCGCGAGGCCCAGCTGTTTCCCTTCTACGCGATCGCGGACGCCTTCTCACGTTCGCGTAGCATAAAATTTGAAGCCAACCATTTCCTCTACGCGTTCGCGTGGCTGAGCCCGCGTTCGCGTAGGCCAAAATTGAAGCCCTATAATTTTTCCTTTTGCGTTCGCGACTCCCCCCACGTGAACGCAATGCATGTCATTTTTTTTCTTCATCGCGAACGCGACCGGGGTGTCGCGAACGCGATGAACAAACTTCAGCCCAGCGATTTTAAGTTCTGAAACAAAACAGAAACGGGATATAAATCCCATCTCACAAAAACTCTCTTCTCCACAGCTCCTTGGGCGATTTTTGAGCAGTTCTTCATCAAACTTCATGGGTAAGTGATTCTTGACTCGTTTTCTTTATTTTCCATCAATATTATTTGAATTCCCAAGCCTAAATATGTGTAAATGGGTAGAAAAATTAGAGAAATGAGTTTAGTAAGGGTTTTCAATGAATTTGCGATCTAGACCTCGTTTTGGGGTTGAACTTAAGAACAAATTGTATATTTGAACTCGTGGATGATTGAGTGAATTTATTTTGGTCCGAAACTCGAGTTTTGATCATGTGGGCCCGGGGTCAATTTTTACTATTCCGGGCAGAATGTTGTAAAAATTATATTTAGCCATATGAACTAGTTTGTTAAGTAGAATTGATGATATTAAGTCAATTGTGTATAGATACGATTGGATTGGAGCCAAATTTGAAAGAAAAAGGCATTGCTACGGATTGAGTTGTTCGTAAACATTCGAGGTAAGTGTTTGTTCTATCCTAGCTTGAGGAAATAGGAACTCAGTTATGTATGAATTGATGATTAAGAGTTATTGGTATTATACCGGTAACAGAGATAAATTGTAGGTTCATTATCATTTATTGGCTTTATGCCTGTAAAATTACATATAAATTGTTGATTAAGAGTTATTGGTGTTACACCGGTAACAGAGATATATCGTTGATTTATTGTCATTTATTGGTTTTACACCGGTAATATAAACATTGTTGAAGTGATGATTATTGGTTTAATACCGGTAATACTCTTATACATTCACTGTTGATCAGAGATTATTGGCTTAATGCCGGTAATATACATTATTAAAGAATTGGGATCGTGTGGCGCGCCCACCACTTATATATTAAAGAATTCGAATCGTGTGGCACGCCGACCACTTTCATATTGAAGAGTTTGGATCGTGTGACGCGCCGATCACTTATATGATAAGAAATTGGATCGTGTGGCACGCCGACCACAAAGTTATTTGAATCTTGGCATTGGCCATAGTTGCCGGTAGCCTATTGTTACATTTGGGAGCGAGTGATACACCTACCACAAGATATGAAATGAAGAATGAATTGAGACATGAAAGTAAGATTTGTTCCATTGATCAGATTACTCCAGATATTGTGAGTTATTGACTGTTATTTCAGAGCAGATTTCTTTCCTTATAAACGTTCGATAACGTTTTCCTGCAGTTGTATATGTATATATATCTTAACTGTACAGGTTTATGTGGGTGACTAGCCCTAGTCTCATCACTACTTCGCCGGGATAGGCTAGGCACTTACCAACACATGGGGTCGGTTGTCCTGATACTACACTCTGCGCTCTTTTTGCGCAGATACAGGTTACAGACAGCAGCATCAGCAGTAGCACGATTGTGTATATTTCGACTACTGAGACTTCGAGGTAGCCTTGCAGGCGTCCGCAGGACCCATTGTCTTCTTTATCTATATATTTCATTCTGTTATCTCATGTATTCGAGATAAACAACTTATATTTCTTTCAGACGATTATGGGTGTGTTTGGTATGAAGGAAAATGTTTTCCATGGAAAATGTTTTCCTAGAAAATGTTTTCATGGAAAATGAGTGATTTTATCACTTATTTTCTCTTGTTTGGTTGGTAAGTGGAAAACATTTTCCGGAAAATATTTTCTATGTTTGGTTAGAGAGTAAAAAATAGTTTTTTTAGAAAAATATTTATTTTGCAACTCTCCTACCCCTCCCCCTCCCACCTCCTCCACCCCTCCCATTCCCGAAGTCTCTAAAAATTGACACAATCTAAAGGAACTAATGTGATGCTTTACTTTTTAACGCAAAAATCGCGTATTTCCGAATCGGTAAATTTATAATTTCTAAACCCGTAAACTTCCGAACTCATAATTTTGGAACTTGTAAAATATTCAGTTTTTAAATGATAAATAATAAAATAAAAAACTGAAAAATATATTTGAAAATTTTTTCGGGGGGGAGGGGTGGGGGGCGGGTCGGGGCGGGGGGGGGGGGGGGGGGGGGGCAGTAAATCGAAAAAAAAAATAAAAATTTAAATTACAAAAAAAAAGTAATTTATTTTTTTTGTGGGGGGAGGGGGTAGGGGGTGGAGGTGGTGGTGCAGAAAAATAAGAAACAGAAATTTAAAATTATAGAAAAAAAATTAAGGTAAAAGAAATTTTTTTTTGCGGGGTGGGGTGGAGGGGTAGTAGGGTGGATGGTAACGGAAAAACTGAAATTTTTCTAAAAAAAAACTGTTTTTTGGAGAGGGGGTGGGGTGGGTTGGTGAGGGTGAGAATGGTTGAGAAGGAGCTTTGGAAAATGTTTTCCCTTCTTTTGATAAGGAAAACATTTTCCTCCAACTGGAGGAAAATGAATTGATAAGGAAAATGTTTTCCAAAACATTTAAGCCAACCAAACATGGGAAAACTGGAAAACATTTTCCAGAAAATGTTTTCCTTCTTACCAAACACACCCTATGTGTATTATTCTTAGAAGTTCCTGAGTATTGTGACACCAGTCCTTGGGTAGTGTATCATGTTTGGGTTTTCCGTATCATATTTGATAAAATTGACTAAGTCTTCCGCTAAGTTTAATTATTTCGCTGTAATTATATGTTTTTAATTAAAGTCTTAAGAAGAGGATTGTTTGTAATGAACAATGTAAGTAACAGTTGGCTTGCCTAGCTTCCACTAGTAGGCGCCATCATGACTCCCGATAGTGGGAAATCCGGGTCGTGATAGTATTATTCCTAGAATCCTTGCTGGTTGTTTTCTCTGCTGTGTTCATCTCAACTTGGCTTGGATTTCTGTTTGGTTCGAGTTATTCTGGTTATCTACTGAGTTTGGAAGCTTGCTATTTGCTCCTGTTTATTGTTGATATTCTGTTGCTGCCATTGCTGACTTTCTCTTCTCCTTCATCCCTTAGAACTCATTAGTTTACTTTCATTTGATCAGATACACTACTATCTCTAGAAGGTGTAAGTGAAAACGTGATGAAGGAATGAAATTCTAGACTAATTTTTGCTGAAGCTGTATCTGTTTTCTTATGTTTGTAGTTATAAACTTAGATCTGTTGTAATTCATTTAGGAATGGATTGTAATAATTAAATAACTATATGCGTTCGATCTAGATTAAAGTAGAAGTAGCTAATGCTGTAGTTAAACGTAATCTAATAGGTTAGATATAATTATCGCCTAATTCTAAAACTAAAACTGGCTGAGACACATTTAATACACTTAAATATAAATATGTTATGGAACTAAACATATAAAATTGGTACTTAGCCATTTTGAATTCTGAATCAGAACCGTTTAATTCAAAAAGTATAAGTAGTTCAGCTTGTATTACTGTTTATATCTACCGAATATTAGTTATCTACAAATTCGCTTTTAAACTTTGTGATTTTCGTAAACAATAGTTCAAGCATGCTTAGTTAGAATCAGAATATGTTTTTTCTTCAGATAAAATAAAGTGACAAAAATAACCTTGCAAACTAATATCATGATAACTACTTGAATATCAGGTTTGCCGTATAGAATAATAACACTGATACAAATCTCTGTGCAAGAATTCTTAATTGATTGTTAAATACTGAAATTAGTAGTGACTAAGTGCAATTTGATGTTTAATATGTTAACTGTTATACTCATAAGTACTGTTTAAAAATGATAATTAGTCCTTGTTATTCTTTAAATGTGAATGATTTGGGCCTTAATAGGAACTATGCCTGGAACGAATTAATGTGGCATTCATGCCTTAGATTAGGATCAGAGGTATACACTCGTCTTAGAGGCCCAGTTATATTCTGATTATGGACTGGTAGGCAGTCTGAAATCCATGGCCAAAAATAAATAATGGCCTGGACTCCTATATCAATAAGTCTGAAAATTAATACGAAAAACAGTTATGTATTAGGAAGGAAAAAACAAAAATAGAAAATATAGTGCCTGAATAGGATTGGACTTTAAAAAATAAGCGATGAGCCTCGTTACAAAAAATGAAAACACACGGGGCCCTCAAATAATTCAACATAAAATTTTAGACTCGAAAGGATCGTTTAGCGAACTTCAGGGTCTTTCCCAAAGTTAATAAAGACGTAGACGTTTTAGGCGCGATTAATAATATTACATTCCTAATACGGTTGTACATTTATGTGACCCAAATCTCAAATCCCAGCGAAGCTGAAATGCACTAAAGTCACAGGCGTACTGGTATGGTATGACTCGAAATGCATTTTCGCGACGTCACAATTCTTAAAAATGACAATGCGGGACATTAATAATACATGAAAATTGAAGCATATAAGGAAATCCGATGACAACAAATACGGCAGTTGAGCGACCATGCTAAAATCACGGAATCCGGGAGTGCCTAACACCTTCTCCCAGGTTACCAGAATTTTTTATCCGGATTTTTGATTTTGCGGACTGTTAAACAGAGTCATAATTTCCTCGGTTCGGGATTAAACTGGTGACTTGGGAAACCATTATTTTCCCAAGTGACGACTCTGAAAATTACTAAATAAATCCCGATCCGAATGTCCTTTAATTGGAAAAACTCCTTCCCTAGTATTATTATATCCCTTCTCGGGGTATAGTAGTAATTAGTTGTACATACCTTCGGGTAAGTAAAAAGGAGGTGTGACAGCTCTAGCGACTCTGCTGGGATAAGAAACCCAGAACTTCGGTTCAAGGTTTAAGAATTCGAGCTCAATTAAAACTATTGTTCTGTTTATATCTGATATCCTTATATGCTTTGATCAATGTGCTATATGCTTACTGCTTTGATATTATGTGAACTATATATATACAATTGTGCCGAAAACCCTTCTCTTCTTACCTCCAGGGATGTGCTTACCGGTTGAGAGACCACTTTCTATTAGTGTCATACCTAAATAAGAAATAGAGGCCGAAAACGTTACAAAGTCGGACGATCCCATGGGTCCCCGGTACGTAGCCCCCTCCTCGATCCGAGTTGTCCGATCGGGTACACAGTCTAGTACCATTGAAAATTAGGATATTAAGCCTAGATTTAGGATGATTATTTGCATCATAGCTGACTTAGGGGACTCAACACAGGGGTTGGGTCCGTCTAGGACAGGTGACCCGGATATCAAAGACCGAGCATGATTCTATATTGCATTTATTTGTCCTGGACTATTATGCTGACCGGCTAAATACCTGAAAACAAAAAAAATAGCAATTTCTAGAATAGCAATACCTAAATAGTGACGAAACACTATCAAATTTTTGAGGAAAAAATAAAATTTGAAAATAGTCGGAATAATTTTTGTCAAAATAGTTGGTCTTAAAACAATTTGACCGAACTACGCTGGTTTGATTCTCACCACTAGGCGAGATATGTAGGCAGCCCGTGACGGGTCCAACCACCTCTTTTCAAAAAAATAACCAAAAATGTCAAGTTTTAGTTTTTAATAAATCAAAGTGATGCCGTTTTTGAAAATAGCTGAATGTTCCGAAAGGACGCCAGAAGGCTGTTTGTGCAAAAATGGCTGCTTTTGAAGTCATTTCCTGTCACGACCCAAACTGGAGGACCGTGACTAGCACCCGACCATACTTGCCGAGCACCAACGTACATTTTGTCTAACCTTCTTTATTTAACTTTTAGGGCTGACGAGACCAATATAAATGGTAGACATGGATCATTGACAACCAACAATAAAATATGATTGCATGAACCTACATACCATGGGATGACCAGACAATCAAGAAACTATATACATATGGTACAAGCTACCATGCTAAAATGAGAAATTATACAACAAAAACCAGCCGACAAGGCATACCAAACTATACATGAGTCGACACTTGTCTATGAGCCTCTAAAGGAACATAAGTGCTGCAACATAGCCGGAACAGAGCCCCGACATACCCATAATGTCTATAACAAAAATGCATACCAAGACCAAGGCAAGTCCGGAGAAGGGATCTCGCCAATCACCGCTGAATTGGACAACCTACTGTGATGGGGGAGCTGCACCTACCTATCTATCAGGGCCTGTAGCACGACATGCAGCGTCCACAAACAAAAGGACGTTAGTACGAATAAAGTACTGAGTATGTAAGGCAGAAAACCATAAATACGAACAGTAATGTAAGCAGGGATAGAGAATATAACACCTGTAACATATGAGTACCTCTGAGGGCTACCGACATGAAATGCATGATACATATGTATAAATACATAATCTTTTAAAACATACGCCTCTGTGGGCATCATCATCATCATATCGTACCCGGCCGTAATAGGCTCGGTAAAAGCATACCCGGCCATTATAAGGCTCGGTAGAATCGTACCCGGCCACGTGGAGCTCGGTAAAACCCAACTGATCAGTGGTTGCACAATAGGTGCCGTACCCGGCCGACTATAGCGCGGCTCGGTAGAGTAAAATAGATACATATATATAATGCATGCTCGACTCATGGAAACACCTTGTAGACCTTTCGGAGTGACGTAAGGTCGGTATCCTATGTACACCTTATTAGGACTAACTCTTCACTATGAACCTTATAGGAATCGGGAAGTACCAACAAGATTGATAACATAAGAATAAGAGAAGCAACATCAACATCAATCGTTCCATAAGAGGGGAAACAATGTAAGTACTGCTTAGCTTCTAAGAATAGAGTATCTTTGGAAGCTCGTTCATTACATTATGTACAATCGGAGTCGTGCAAAAGAAGGAAAGGGACAGCCACACATACCTTGTATATACTGCCACAACCTCAAGCTATGCAAACGTCACGACTCCTTAGTCTACAATAGGAGAAATGACACTATCGTTAACGTTTAAGCGTCGCAACTATTATGTACCAATCACAACCTATTTTGTGATGAAACGGACAGCACCTCCCCTATATGTATGACTTCACACCATTCAAAACAATCACCAAACAGCCTAAAAAACATCAATAATAAACATATTGAGCCTCCCAAAACAGTCCACACACAACCTAATCACATTATACATATGACGGCCACTATAGTCGTACCAAATGACCCAAAAATATTACGAAGAACTAGCAGACCACAACCCAACATATATGTGGTGTTTCTCCACACCCTTCCTCCTCCAAAACTCCACAAAGCAGTAATAAAAACGCAGCCCAACAGCAACACAAAACAGTCCACAAAAACAGTCCACAAAACAGTCCGCTACAAGTGAATAACTTGAACTCACGGCTTCCGATCACCGTCCCGTGAGTTCTTACATGTATATAACGAATTACCATGAATTTACAGCAGAATAAATGTATGAAATATAGCAGTAAACTCAACTTTGTTGTTGGATAACTCAGCCTTTAACTTGGTTCTTCAAACTCTAGTGTTTACCCCCAATTTGAACTTGAACGAGAGGGAAAATCAATTAGGGTTTGTGGATAATTTTTGGGAGGAATTTTGCAGGGTCTTAGGTCTGGGTATTTGTGAAATATAAAGAGGGATATATTTCAGAAGATAAGCCTTTTAATGGGCTGCTTTTCTGACCCGAAATTCCCTCTTTTGGGCCGACATTTAACCAAGTAGGTGACTCACCTACTTGCACCTAGCAGGTTGTGCAGTCTCACGCAAATGTCTATATCTTTCTATTCCAATGTCGTATTGCTAAACCGTTTAATGCGTTGGAAACTAGACTCATAGATCTTAAATTTGGTGGGTAGATCACCCCGTAATTCCAAGTATATTGGGAGAAATACGTAATAACATTTGACCTAAAGTTTAGGTAAAAATATGAACCTAAGTTGCAACAACTTTTGTCGACTTTTGTTTCATAACTCGTTTGACTTCAAGACTTATGATACGGATATTATATGATTCAAATACCTTAAAGAATGACCTCCTAAGTATACTAAGCATCTATAGGTTTACCCAAAAGTACGAGTTATAGCATCCTTGATTCGTTTAACTTCTAATACTTGTTAATCACCCTTATGCACCCTTGAATCACTTAAGATTAATCGGATTAACTTCTTATCATCTCAAGTATAATTCCTTCTTGGATTTGTGTTATCTAACTTATGGAATGAACTAATGTGTGTGGTTATGGGTTGTAACATTTCCTTTAAATAATAATAGTCTTGAAATCTTCGAACGAAGTATCAAAAGGCTGATTCTTTTGAAATAATGAAAAAATTTCTTTGAATAAATACTTTTTTTTTGAATCAAATAATATGAGTTTAAATCGCCTTTAATAAATGTGCAGGATGAGCACAATGCAAAATGAACCCTTTCAGTAATGAATAAGATCCTTTTGGAGTTACGATTATGGTAGAATGATTTGTGTCAAGATGGACAGGATTGGTCAAGAAATATTTGAAAGATCTTACTGGGCTACTTGACAAAGTACCTCGAGGCGACATTATTCGAGCTTTAGTTTCCTGTTGGGATCCCGCACATAACGTGCTCCACTTCTCAAACTTTGAGCTCACTCCAACATTGGAGGAAATTTCTAACTACATCGGAAAAGGTGAGGTTCCCCTAAAAGACAAGTATCCGGCTGCTCCAAGAGCCATCACTGTGCATAGATTCCTTGACTCCTTGAAAATAGCCAGAAATGTTCACAATGAAGATTTGGTCTACAGGTTTTGCACCATGAACTTTATATACCGCAGATATGGCCACATTGGAGGATTCAATATTCCAATGTACAAACTCTGCAGCAAAGCGAACCGGGCTAAATGAGAGGATCACAGGCGTTTTGCCTTCATGGTAGCCTTTCTGGGGTTAATAATATTTCCAAGCAAAGATGGGAACACCGACATCAGAGCTGCCGGGATTGCCAGTACTCTCCTTACACAGGACAACAGTACTTTGGCACCAATGATAGTGGCCGATATCTTCCGTGCTCTTACAGCTTACAAAGCGGGGGAAGATTTCTTCGAGGGGTGTAATCTACTACTGCAGATGTGGATGATAGAGCATTTATGCCACCACCCTCAGTTTTTGAGCTATGGATCGTCTGAAAAGACTTGTATAGAAGAATTCTACATGAGGACAAAAGAGGCCAAGTTGTCGGAAGGGTCGAAACGTTGGATCACATATTTCCGATCACTTACTGCTAGCTAGATAGAATGGGCATACGGATGGTTGCCCATTAACGAAGTCATATATATGCCAACAAAAAGGTCGTATTTCCTTTTAATGGGTCTCAAGACTATCCAACCTTATGCGCCATATCGAGTACTACGACAACTCGGAAGATATCAGATTATGCTGAAAGATGGGGACCTCAGCCTTCAAGCAATAGAGATCAGTCCCGATGGGCAATTCCCGGAAGCCAAAATCCGACAAATATGGAAAGAGTGCCAATGTCTGAGAGTGGACACTTTTGTGAGAGATCGGGCTAGAGGTGAAGTGTCACCAGGGTATTCCGCATGGTACCATAGAGATTTTGAGCATGAAAGACCGACGAAGAGAACTCACATTCAAGAATTTGCTGAGCTATCAAAGGAACAATGGGATTGGCTAGCCAAGGAGAATGAATATCGAGCCAAAATCAGCATGTTGGAGAAACAATTTCAGGACCTCAAATTTGAAAGCAACTTACAAGATGCGGCCGATGAGAGTGAAAAGAAACAGCTGATGAAAGAAAATGAAACATTGAAGGCTCAGATTGTGAAGATGAGAGCAACAACTGAAACCCCATTTCTGCTTGCCCGAGATGAAAAGCTAATTGATAATTTGCAGCGCAAGGTGAACAACTATAGCTTTGATCTAGATAAAGCTGAGAAGGAATTAATTGGCGTTCGGAAATAATTGGCCAGGAATGCCTAAGAAAGGGCTTGGATGATCCAACAGTTAAAGGATGAATATAATGTTGAAATTGCTCGGCTAAGGAATAATATTGTCACGGCCGAGGTCAAAAGAAGCAAACAAACAAAAGAATTTGACATAGAGAGAGAGAGAGAGAGAGCATTGCTACATGAACATGGCCTGATTAGAATTGGAGCTACAACAACATCAAAAGAAGAGCCAGCAAACCTTGGATGCTCGTGCCGAATAGATTGAGAAGTTGCTTCAAGAGAAAGGAATCATCAGGGAAAGCATTGTAAACATTGCTCACTACATTACGCAGAAATGCCAACTGTGCAAGGATATAACCCAGTCCACATTTACCGTAGCAGCAATGATCTTCGTGAAACAAGTGATGACCGACCTGGACAAACTCCAAAAGGGATTAGCATATAGGCCCGCGGTAAGACTGAACGATGTCTCGCGGGCACTAGGGGCTTTAATGTATTCATAGGGCATGCATTTTCTGTATTTTTACTTTTTGCATCTAGAAGGTTGTAGTACAACATCATCTTTTTTAATCAATGTTTGAATATCAATGAAATTGAAAATCCAAAAGTTGTCATTATTTTTCCTTACATGCAATTGCTTGTGCGATAGGCAAACATATAGGATCAAAAACAAAAAGAAAAGAAAAGAAAAGAAAAGGAAAAATAGAAAAAAAAAGAAAAAGAAAAAAAATGTAAAAATGGGTGGAAACAAAAGAAAAGAAAAAGAAAAGCCAAAAAAGAAAATTTGGCGGGTCAAAAGAAAGACAATAATGCCGGGATGACGCATAATTGCCAGGCAAAAGTTGTGTTTTTAAAACTTGTGATGTTCATCTGTTATGATCTAACTATTAACAAGTTTTTGTCGTTGATGAGTATTAGATAAAACAGTTAGCAACTGGCATTCTGGCACATCACAACTACAACACTCGTTCTAAAAGCATGACAAAAGCAGTGACCCAGGAAATTGAGCCAAAAATCATGGATCCCGTGCAAGAGGACGAAGTAGTAGATATGAATAGCACGAAGGAAGAAATGTATAAGCTAAAATAGCAGATGTCGGAAATGTATCAGGCTTGGTGGAGGGGACAACCCTTACATACTTACCCAGCCAACCCCACATATATTCCTCCATCAATCCCGAACCAACATCCACCAACCATGAACGCATCTTCTACATACCCTACATACCCACACTATTACGCCACTACATCACAAGTACCACCCTCACTTCCTAAACAATCTCCACCACTACCACCCCTGGCCGCTCTAGTGTATGTGGCACCACCACCAGCCACTTTACACAAATCCTCTAGTGAGCCTGTATTTCATATCCAGGATAATCATTACTACCTTCCAGAACCCACCTTCAGATAACATGATTCTTATACCCCACTTATCGATATGACGGAGGAGGAGAAACCTGCTAGAAACCCTGAACATGAGGAGATGGCCAGGAAAATGAAGAGCCTTGAGCAGTCGTTTCGCAATATGCAGGGTCTGGGAGGCCAAGTTAGTGTGGCATACAAGGACTTGTGTTTGTTCCCCGAGGTACAACTACCCGCTGTGTTTAAATTGCCAAAATTTGACATGTATGATGGCCATGGTGACCCAGTGGCCCATCTGAGAGGATATTGCAGCAAAAAGCATGGAGCTGGGGGAAAAGATGAACTACTTATGGCTTATTTTAGTCAAAGTCTCAGTGGCTCAGTGTTGGAATGGTACACCCATCAAGATCATACTCAATGGTTCATTTGGGACGATTTGGCTCAATCATTTGTGAACCATTTTCAATATATTCCAAAAATCATCCCGGATAGATTGTCATTGACAAAAATGGAAAAGAAGCCCGGAAAGAGTTTTCGGGAGTATGGTTTCAGGTGGAGAGAACAGGCGCCCATGTGGATCCACCAATGAAAGAAGGAGAAATGGTAGATTGTTTCTTACAAACTTTATAGCCGGCATACTACGGGCATCTGATGTCTGTAATCGGAAAGACCTTTAATGAGGTAGTAAAGATGGGGAGTTTTGTGGAAGAAGGTTTGAAAACGAATAACATCATGAGTTATTCAGCCATCAAGGCTACAAATCAAGCAATTCGGACAGGGACGGGAGGATCAATTGGGAAGAAAAAGAAAGAAGAAGTGGCAGTTATAGAGGGAAGGTCTTGGTCCCGGGGCTCCAACCCATATCATCATCAGCCTCGCCCATATCAACCATACCCTCCAACACCATATAACCTACCTCAACATTATTATCCTATGACTGGTCCTCAGTTTTCGGTCCAGCATGCCCAATCTTACCCACCGCCTCCTCCTTCATGGCAGGCCCCAGCCCCTCAGAATGTCTACCATGCCCAAAATACCTACCCACCACCAAAAACCTACAGAAATCCTAACCAAACCAGTTTCTGTCCCGACCCTGAAGTAAAAAGCGACAAGGCTTGGAGAAAGAAAACATTCACTCCTCTGGGAGAATCATATACCAGCTTCTTTCAATGATTAAGACAATTGGGGATGCTGAGTCCTATTGAGCCTAAAATTCTCAACCATCCACCGAGAAACTTAGATCAATCCATCCATTGTGAATATTGTTCTAGAGCACCGGGACATGATACAGAGAAATGTTGGCACTTAAAGTCTGCAATACAAAAACTCATTAACTCCAAAAGAATTAAGGTGCAAGCACCTGAGACTCCCAACATAACGCAAAATCCTTTGCCGGTGCACCATAAAACGCATATAATAGAGCAACTACAGGGTGAAAGCTGCAAAAACCCTCTCACACTGTGATGACAATTAAAGCAAATAGCAACATAGAGGAGAAAGTCGGGAGTGAGAAAGTGTCATTCAAGCCACCAGTAAGTCAGCCAGCAGTGGTAATTGAGCCTGAACCTGTAAAAGTGATAGTACCTGGGGTGAAGCCCATATTGACTGTGAAAGGGGCACACATAGAACAATTTGTTATCAAGTCGATCGTTCAGATGCCGATTGTGAATATCAAAGCTGTACTTTGGAAATGTGACAAGGTAACTGTCATGTACAAAGGGAAAGAAGTCAAGGGGGAAATATGCGAAACCCATAGTTTGACCCGGTCTGGGCGATGTTTTGCTCTCGACGATTTAAGGAATGCGAAAGTTGTGAAAGAAAATCCGGCCCATGTGAAGAAAGCGGTAACCGAGGATGAAGCTGAGGAGTTCCTAAAGAATATGAAAGCTCAAGATTACTCCATAGTTGAGCAACTGAGGAAGACACCAGCTCAAATATCTTTGATATCTCTGCTAATTCATTCCGATGAACACCGAAGGGCGTTAATGAAGATCCTAAATGAAGCTCATGTACCAGAAAAGAACACGGCGTGTCATTTGAAGAACATTACAAAAATATTTTTTGAGGCAAATAGGATAACATTCTCAGACGATGAATTATCACTAGAAGGGACATAGCACAATAAGGCATTATACCTTACAGTAAAGTGTGAAGAGTGAGTGGTGACTCGTGTCTTGGTCGATAATAGGTCGAGTGCTAATATTTGTCCTTTGTCTACTCTGGGAAAACTAAAGATTGATCACAAAACGATCCACAGAAATAGCATATGTGTGAGGGGGTTTGACGGAGGTGGAAAGAACACCGTGGGAGATATCATACTAGAACTCGCCATCGGACGGGTGGAATTCACCATGGAGTTTCAAGTGTTGGACGTTGCTGTGTCCTATAACCTTATGTTAGGACGTCCATGGATCCATGTTGCAAAAGCAGTGCATTAATCACTACATCAAATGGTGAAGTTTGAATGGGATCAGCAAGAGATAGTAGTGCACGATGAGAATAATGTTTGTAATGCCATCACGCCATTCGAAGAAGTCGAAGGTGACAAAGGTCCTTCGGTGTACCAAGTGATGGAAACTGTGACTGTGAACATGATATCTAAAGAAGAAAGCATCCCAGTACCTAAAGTAACCCCTGCAGCGGTCATGGTTGCCAAGGAAATGATAAAGAATGGGTTCTCTCCGGGAAGGGGTCTAGGAGTTACCTTGTAGGGTATAACACAACCAGTTCACCTTCCGGGTAGCACTAATACCTTCTGCCTGGGTT
This sequence comes from Nicotiana noctiflora, assembly GCA_032618575.1. NCBI lineage: Eukaryota > Viridiplantae > Streptophyta > Magnoliopsida > Solanales > Solanaceae > Nicotiana > Nicotiana noctiflora. The sequence continues at coordinate 129,478 of JASVEL010008818.1, forward strand.
TCAAGCCAACCATCATCGATATACAGAGAGCCAAAAGATTGAAAAAGAAAGGGTGGACCCTACCCAAACCTATCTCAAAATTGTCCTACTCCTTCGTCATGTCTGGTACACAAAGACGTCCGATGACTGTTATGCCAGGCCATGCAGAGATAAGGCCAGATGAAGAACTATTAGCAAGGTTCGAGAAGTTGTTTGAAGGCGTGAATATGATAGAGGTAGCCGAGGGAAAAAGCAAAATGGATGTTCAGTTTGTTGGACCCCAGATCAGGCTAAATAACTAGGAAGCTACTCCTCTTCCAATCAGGAGGGAGTTGTGGTAGTTAGCTTTAAATGTGTCATTCCTAAAATCTGTCTTGTTTCAAAAATTGTAATCCTATGTTTCGTCTAGTCAAATGTATCCAAACCTTGTTACCTTTCAATGTTTAATTAAAATCAATTTCTTTATTCCTCTATATTTATAGCCTTATTTTCTTTTCTTTTATTTTCTTGTACAATCCAGTTTTTGCTGATTTCAATGATGTGTCATGCATGAAGGATTCCCGGTCTAGTCTTGATAATCAGATAGTTATGCAAGAAATTGAAAATGATAATGAAGTGTAATATGAGGGTGAGGAAGTTTTGGAAGAAATTAGTAAGGATTTGAGCCATTATAGAGAGAAACCCAAACCAAACTTAAATGAGATGGAGTCTATTAATTTGGGAAATGAGGAGAATATTCGAGAAACAAAGATTAGTGTGCATTTAGAGGCTTCACTCTGAGAGGATTTGATCAGGTTATTACATAAGTACAAAGATATATTTGCTTGGTCTTATGATGACATGCCCAGGCTCAGTACCTACTTGGTGGTACATAAGTTGCCCACTTATCTAGAAAGCCGGCCTGTTAAGCAAAAGTTAAGAAAGTTCAAAACGGATATCAGTGTGAAAATAAAAGAAGAAGTCAACAAGTAGTTTGAGGCAAAGGTCATACGGGTCACCAAGTATCCCACATGGTTAGCCAATGTTGTACTTGTTCCAAAGAACGACGGAAAAACCAGAGTGTGTGTTGATTATCGAGACCTCAATAAAGCCAGCCCGTAGGATGATTTTCCATTGCCAAACATCCACATATTGATTGAAAATTGTGCCAAACATGAGATTGGTTCATTTGTGGATTGTTATGCGGGTTATCACCAGATCTTGATGGATGAAGAGGATGCAGAAAAGACGGCCTTTATCACACCTTGGGGAACATATTGCTACAAAGTAATGCCATTTGGGTTGAAGAATGCTAGAGCTACATATATGAGAGCAATGACTACCATGTTTCATGACATGATACATCGAGAGATTGAGGTGTATGTGGATGATGTTATTATCAAATCCAAAAAACAGTGTCATCATGTCAAAGACTTGAGGAAGTTCTTCCAGAGGCTTCGAAGATACAATCTCAAGCTCAATCCAGCAAAATATGCTTTCGGAGTACCATCAGGAAAGTTACTATGGTTCGTGGTAAGCCGGGGTGGTATTGAACTAGACCCGTCAAAGATCAAGGCAATCCAGAAATTGCCTCCGCCAAAGAGCAAGAAAGAGGTGATGAGTTTGTTAGGCAGGTTGAATTATATTACCAGATTTATTGCTCATATGACATCGACCTATGAGCCCATTTTCAAATCATTGAAGAAAGATGATGCGGTGAATTGGACTAAGGAATGTCAAGATGCATTTGACAAAATCAAGGAATATCTGGCCAATCCTCCTGTGTTGGTTCCTCCTGAACCTGGAAAGCCCCTGATCCTTTATCTGACCGTATTGGATAAATCTTTTGGCTGTGTACTGGGGCAGCATGATGAGATAGGGAAAAAAGATCAAGCAATATATTATCTCAGTAATAAATTTACATCTTACGAGGTAAAATACACCTAGTTGGAAAGGACATGTTGTGCTTTGACATGGGTTGCACAGAAGTTGAAACATTACTTGTCGGCTTATACCACTTATCTTATATCTCGTTTGGATCCACTGAAGTACATCTTCCAGAAGCCTATGCCTACAGGAAGACTCGCTAAATGGAAAATTCTACTTATGGAGTTTGATATTGTTTATGTAACCCACACTGCAATGAAGACACAAGCAGTCGCTGATCATTTGGCAGAAAATCCAGTTGATGATGAGTATGAACCGCTGAAGACATATTTTCCTGATGAGGAGACAATGAATATTGAAGAATTGGTACAAGACGAAAAGTCGGGCTGGAAATTATACATTGATAGGGCTGTCAATTGCAAAAGAGTCGGAATTTGAGCAGTGCTTATCTCAGAAATGGGTCAGCATTATCGTGTTACCGCTCAGAAAAGTTTTTTCTGTACTAATAACATCGCCGAGTAAAAAGCATGTTTCTTAGAATTAAGAATGGCAATAGACATGGGTGTTCAAGAGATTTTGGTCATGGGTGACTCGGATCTCTTGATACATCAAATTCAGGGAGAATGGGAGACAAGGGATTTCAAGCTTATACCATACCGACAGTGTCTACATGAACTATCTCAAAGGTTTCAGTCCACAGATTTCAAACATATCCCAAGAATGCACAATGAAGTTGCAGATGTCCTGGCCACATTGTCGTCCATGTTGCACCACCCAGACAAAGCTTATATAGATCCATCGCAAATACAAGTTCCTGATCAAAATGCATATTGTTTCATGGTAGAAGAGGAACTTGATGGTGAACCATGGTTCCATGATATTAAAGAATATTTGAGGATGGGGGTATACCCAGCGCAAGCCACGGGAGATCATAAAAGGGCTATAAGGCGACTAGCAAGTCGATTTTTCTTTAGTGGAGGGATTGTATACAAGAGAACCCCGGATTTGGGTTTACTGAGATGTATAGATGCGCAACAAGCCGCTACAATCATGGCTGAAATACATGCAGGAACTTGTGGACCTCATATGAGTGGATATGTTTTGGCCAAGAAAATACTAAGGGCTGGATATTATTGGCTCACTATGGAGCAAGATTGCATTAGATATGAACAGAAATGCTATCAATGCCAGATACATGGGGACTTGATTCATTCCCCGCCATATGAGTTGCATACAATGTCAGCACCATGGCCTTTTGTCGCCAAGATGTCATCGGTCCGATAGAACCCGTAGCATCTAACGGGCACAGGTTTATCCTGGTAGCCATTGATTATTTCACTAAATGGGTGGAGGTGAAGACATTTAAAGCAGTAACAAAGAAGGCAGTAGTGGATTTCGTACATACAAACATCATATGCCGCTTCGGAATTCCCAAGGTGATTATCACGGATAATGGATCCAATCTTAACAGTCATCTTATGGTAGAGGCATGTCAGAAGTTTAAAATCTTGCACCGTAATTCTACACCTTATCGGCCTAAAGCAAATGGAGCAGTTGAAACTGCAAACAAGAATAAAAAGAAGATTCTTCGAAAAATGGTAGAGGAGTCGAGGCAGTGGCATGAAAAATTACCATTTGCTCTAATGGGTTATCATACTACTGTGCGTACTTCAATTGGTTCAACCCCTTACTCATTGGTGTACGAAACAAATGCAGTAATACCTGCAAAAATTGAAATATCTTCCCTCCGGATTATACCTGAGGCTGAAATTGATGATGATGAATGGGTAAAGGCCCGGTTAGAGCAATTGAGCATGATCAGTGAGAAAAGATTAGCAGCAGTATGTCACGGACAGCTGTACCAACGGAGGATGGCCAGAGCATATAACAAGAAAGTACGTCCACAGAAATTCAAGGTTGGACAATTGGTGTTAAGACGTATTTTACCATACTGGGCCGAAGCAAAAGGAAAGTTTGCGCCTAATTGGCAAGGGCCGTTTATGGTACCCCGGGTATTGTCCAACAAAGATTTATGTCTAACAGATGTGGAAGGGAAATGTGTAGAGACTGCCATCAACTCTGATACAGTCAAGAGATAATATGTATGATTCCTTTCATGTATACAATTGTATTTGTCATAATTTTGAGATTGAAATGATGAAGGCATTTTATTTCTCTATCCAAACACTTTACCCATGCTACCCCTTTCGAGCCTTATTATATTATTCTTTCATAACCCTCTCTTGGAATCAATGATGAAGTCGAAATGAATGATGAAATGAAAAGAAAAGAAAAATAGCAGAATGAAAAAAAAACGAAAAAAAGAGATGAAAAAGAAAAGATATGAAAAAATATACAAAAGAAGAAAATCGGGAAAAAGTCAAATGACGAAGAAACCTTAGGGTATGAACTACGTCTGACTTGATCCGGAAAGGGTAGTAGGAAGCCTCAATGAGGTTCAGTCAAGATAGAAATGAAATCCAAGTTTCCCCAAAATTGAAACTGGGGCCGAAGTTATGTTTTTATGATTCCGAGAGTTGTAATTATTTTGAACCCATGTTATAAATTTGAGCCTTTATACCATTCTTTCTAAACCCATCTAAAAGCCACATTACGGTCCAAAAAAAGACCTTTAGAGTAATTTCAAGTAAATGACAATGCAACGGAAATAAAGGAAAACATATCATGGAAAGTACCTGGGAGTTAGAAGACATAAAATATAAAAAAATAAAAATGAGAGAGTCTTATTGGTGAAAACCCTCACGGGCACCATAAGGAAAATGTCAGTTGAGAGGAAATAAAAATGAGAGAGTCTTATTGGTGAAAAAACCCTCACGGGCACCATAAGGCGAATGTGAGATGAGAGAAAATAAAAAAGAGAGAGTCTTATTGGTGAAAACCCTCACGGACACCATAAGACCAAAGTGAGGAATGACATGATGAAAGGAAGACGGCAAGTCAAGAAAGGTTTGGGTTGATAAAAGGAGAAATTAAGTCAACAACGATTAAAATGGACAGACTGGGTAGGGTATTCGGATGCATGGCATGGTCAAAGGAATCAGCCTACCTACCCAGATAAGTTCTGTCTTTTTCTTCAAAATATCCCTATCCTAAATTCAGGTCATTGCATTTCATTTTTATTTGTTCAAAACCAGTTGCTAGTTGAAAGCTAACTACCAGCTTCTCATGTTGGATGGCACAATAATACTGGGTCCTTCAAAGGACAAGAGAAAATAAAATAACACATGGTGATCATATAGCCAAAGGGAATAAAAGAGAAAAAGAAACAAAAGAGAAAACATAAGGGGATTACAAGGAAGAATTGTAAAGACGTTCAAGAAAGAACGGGAAAGCAGTACAAAGCAAGATGAGGCAGACGTTGGAAGCAAGGCCAATAAGAATTCCAGTTGCTAACCATCATTTTATAACTAATAGAATTATTCACTGATTAAGACAGGGACAAAAGATTCAAATTCTTACTAATCAATTTAAAGTGAATGTGACCAATGTGGGAGAAACAATCAAGAGGAACCAACAATAAATGAAAGAATCCACGATGGAAAAATCAATAATCAGGAACCTACCTGAACAACGAGGGAGGTATTACCTTTTATTTTTCAAAATTAGGCGCCCACCTGGATAACGAGGGAATATTTTCTGCATTTTCATTTCTACATCAGGCGCCCACCTGGATAACAAGGGAATACTTTTCTACATTTTCATTTTCTGCATCAGGCGCTCACCGGATAACAAGGGAATACTTTTCTGCAGTTTCATTTTCTGCATCAGGCGCCCACCTGGATAACAAGAGAATATTTTCTACATTTTTAATTTCTGCATCAGGCGTCCACCTAGATAACAAGGGAATATTTTCTGCATTTTTAATTTCTGCATCAGGTGCCCACCTGGATAACAAGGGAATATTTTCTGCATCAGGCGCCCACCTGGATAACAAGGGAATACATTTTTGCATTTTTAATTTCTGCATCGGGCGCCCACCTAGATAACAAGGGAATATTTTCTGCATTTTTAATTTCTGCATCAGGCGCCCACTTGGATAACAAAGGAATATTTTCTGCATTTTTAATTCTGCATCAAGTGCCCACCTGGATAACAAGGGAATACTTTTCTGCATTTTTAATTTCTGCATCAGGCGCCCACCTGGATAACAAGGGAATATTTTCTACATTTTTAATTTCTGCATCAGGCGCCAACCTGGATAACAAGGGAATATTTTCTGCATTTTTAATTTATGTTCAGGCGCCTACCTGTATAACAAGGGAATACCTTCTGCAAAATAAAATCTTTCTTTTCTAACAAGTAACATAATAATAGAATGAAAGCCCCATACTGGGACAGGGAGAAAAAGTTTTCTTTGTTTTTGTAATAAATAGGTACCGACTCGGAGAACCGAGAAACACATTGTTGAAGTCATACAAGCAGGATGAAGCAATATGTTTGAAGCAAGTTACAAGCAAAAGATTTATCAAAGAATGGAATAATCAAATAAAGAACAAGATGTAAGATGAACGATCAAGGCAATACAAGATGCAAGACATAGATAGGATTTTTGTGATTCATAAACCATAACTTAGGCTAGCTTCTTTATTTTTCTTACCACAGTGTAATAAGGAGTCAGTCAACAGTAACATCAATAACCACAGCAACAGCAGTAAAATCACAGCTTCCCTAGTAGTTTGAAACTACCAGACATTCCCGAACTACACTGACCGGATTCCTGTATAGCCCAGGATATGTAGGCAATCTCTGAAGCAGGGTGCGGTCAAAACATTTCAAAAATGCTTCATACGGAATATGCGAGTGGGAAAAAGCACTCATTACTGCTCACTTATCTTTTCACTGAAACTCTTCGTATTCCCGAGCAAAGATGGGCAGGTGTGAGCACGTGACTTTTGCCCCAAGCAATTAAATTCCAAAATAAAAATATACAAAATGATTTTTGATTGCAATTGTTTTGATTAGTGTATAAATACCAATGTTTGTTTTTAACTGCTAAAAATAAATTTGGAATGAAAATAAAAAATTAAATTAATTAGAAAATATCACAAGATTATAGAGTAAATACTAGGAAATTAGAAAATCAAGTAAAAATACAAAAATCGAAAAATCAAGGAAACGAATATAAGAAATTGGAAAATAAAAGAAAATACATCAGTGTAAATAAATACAAAAGAAAATGGTGTAAATAAATACAAAAGAAAATACAGAAATTAAAATATATACAATTCAAAAATAACTAAAAAATACAAAAATACAATATGGAATATCAAATTGGGCCAAATACATAAAATGTACTCAGCCTAAATATATTACATAGACCAGGCCAGGCTATTTTAGCCGGTCTGCCCAGTTGCAAAGCCAAACGACGCCGTATAAAAATTTAAATCTGGGCCGTTGATGCAATTGATCAACGGACCAAGTAAGGCGGCGCCTTTACTAATAAAACGATGATGTTAAGAGAATTAATCACAACCGTCCATCTCACTTAATAAAACGGACGAGGCTAGGATATCATTTAATCAAACGACGTAGTCTAAAGAATTAAATCATGACCGTTCAAATATTTAATCCAACGGACTTAATAAGAGACCTCATTAAACTGTACGCCGTCGTTTTGGGGACAAAAGATCTTGGCTGTTCATCTGATTGAATCTAACGGTTGAGAAGTAATGTTACAACTTCAGTATATATCAAACCCTCCCCCGTTCATTCTTCAGTATACACACACCCATTTCATTATACGAAACCCTAGCCGCCCTTAGATTCTTCCTCTTCTCCCCCTTTCTCTCACAGAGACCACCGGAACCCTACCGGTGGTCAGTCTCCTACCATCTTCCCCAGCTCAAGCCAACCCCCAAACACTCCTGTCCACCTTATAACACCTCCAATACCATTAACCCTACCCCAAAAATTTACCAGTTCCCCATTTCTTGAAATTCCGGTCGCTGGAACCCTAGCCGGCGACCATCAAAATATGAACGAGACCCCCACCTTAACACCATATGACCATCTTGAGAAGATCTATCACCCCCACCATAACCATATACCTCGAATATTACCCCAACCTTTCGAATATTAGAAAAAGTCTCGCCGAAAACCTATTCCGGCGAGCACCCAAAACAAGAATCCTTCAAAACCCTACCCTAAGTCCCCAAACACCCTTCTCCTACTCAAATCAAAATTCCAAGAGGCCTGTTTAGGAGATCTGATGCTTAGGAGACCATGAGTCTCTGAAACACTGAAAAATCAAGAAAATGAAAGAAAGAAGAAAGAAGAAAAGAAAGAAAGAAAAGGGAAAATAAAGAAAAGCTCTAAAGCTAAGTACCCTGAACATGTTTTTATTTAGTATCTTTTGTATTCTTATCTGTTTAGGACTTGAATCTATTCCTATGCATGTTAAAAAACCCAAATTTATCTTTGTTCTATATCTTGTTCATACTTGTTCATATTAGCCATGAAGCTTATTTCATGTGTGCTTGAAATCGTCTAACTGTTCTTTAAGTTCTGATATTAGCTACCTTTAAATCATATGCTATTAGCTATTTTCATGTGATTGTTCAATATATCCTATCCTGACTAGGGTTTTTAATTAGTTGGAATTCAACCATTATCAACTTGTCTCTCTGAGTTATGATTAATTTGAAAGTTAAGTCGTAATTAGGGCTACTTGTGCAAAACAACATGAATATGGCTACATTTGCAATATCATTTGTATGTTAGTTTCTTCTAAATTTCTAAGTGCTTATATGTATTTAAGTTATATGTGTAAGTGCTTTCGTGGTTATGTTTGCAACACCGTATGAGTTTTGGTTAGTGGCTATTTTTATAAAAATGGCTAACATTGAAAAGGTTCTATAGTATGAGATTGGTTAATTTTAAAAACAAGTCTTAGGGGGCTATGTGTCAAATATAGTCAATTACCCAAGTCTTGACAGACATAATGTAGGTCGGGTAAATATGACTAAATGTAAAGGGTGAAAGGGGAAAGGCAAATGGTATTTTTGTAGATTACATAGAGCATATAGGGATATAAACGACTTTAGTACTAGGTTTTTCTGAAAATACTTGAATAATAAAGGGTAGACTGGGCATAGCTAAAAGGTAATTGTGTAATAAACCTTAGTAAGTGAGGGCAACTAGGTAAAATATACCCAATAGAACAATAGAGAACATCCTAGAACCTTCTAGTAGGGGTTCAAGTGCATTCCGTTAAAATTCTGCTATACCTTAATGGATTTAATTGAAAAGAGTTGGGGAGGGACATAGAAATAATTAATTCAAAATTCCCCCCAAATTTACTCTATAAATAGGCTGTTGACAGCTTGAAAAAGGGGTTCTAATTTTGGGAAGAGTTCAAAATTCAGAGATTGAGTTAGATTTCTGGGGATTCATCTCTTGGAGTGTAACGACCCGGCCGGTCATTTTTGAAATTCATGCCCCGATCCCCAATTTAACTGTTCCCCTAAGTTCATTATTGTAGTTTGCCGGGAGGTTCGGTTCTAGAATTTGGAGTGTTTTGGGACACTTAGTCCCTAAAAGAGAGCCTTATAGTTGAAAAATGCCCCGTATTCGGAACAATATTAAGACGATCTTAGAACAAAAATTTGATGGTTCCATTAGCTCCGTTAGGTTATTTCGGGGTTGGTGGCGCGTTCGGAATGTCTGTAGCTCATTTAGGCTTGAAATGCCGAAGTTTGGAATTTTTGGAAATCTGATCGATAAGTGAGATTTTGATCTGGGAGTCGAAATGGAATTCCGACAGTTGCAGTAGCTTCGTTGGGTGATTTTGGATATGTCTACAAATTTTCGGGTCAGTAGGACATCGTTTGGTCGGGTTTTTGATAGCATGTAGGTTTCAGAAGTTTGATTGAAACTTAGGCTTGAATCCGCTATAATTTGATGATTTTTGTGTTTAATGATATGTTTTTATGAATGGAACAAGTTCGTATCAAGATTTGGAGTAGGTTGGTGGTTTTGGTTGAGGTCTCTGGGCCTCGGGGGTGTTTCCGGGGGTCAAACGGACCATTTTAGGTTGATGAAACAGGTCAGATTTCAGCTGTTGGTGTTGCAGACTTTTGTTCTCTGCGATCGCATCCTTACTCATGCATTCGCATAGTGTAATTCGGGAGGTGGCCAAATTCCTTCAATGCGATCGTGAAGTACCTCCTGCGATTGTATATTTGATAGTTTGCCTTCTCCGCGATCGCAAGGATCTTGATGCGATCGCATAGATATACTACCAAACCTTACACGATCGCAGGCTTGATGTTGCAATCGCATAGAGTATGTCCCAGGCCTTCAAAACACTTGTTCTATGCGATCGCATCTGCACTCCTGCGATTGCATAGACCAATATCAGGCCCAAAAATATTTCTTCTTCGCGATCGCATCTCCTTTCATGCGATCGCAGTGAAGAAAATGCCTGGGCAGACAAATTTAATCCCAATTTCGAGGGTTTATTCATTTTATCACATTTTGACTTCTAGAGCTCGGTTCTTGGCAATTGTTGAAGGGATTTTCACCTGGGCAATTTGGTTAAGTGTTTCTCACTCGATTTTAATCAACTTCCATGAATCTCCTCCTAAATTTACCTTTTAATTATAGTTTTTAATGTGAAATTGGATGAAAGTTTATAGACCAAACTATTAGGTTTTGAGGGAGCATTTGACCTCCGATTTTGGAGCTTTTTATATGGTTAGACTCCTGAGAGTACGAGGGTTATGAAAATATCAAAATATTTTGATTCCGAGCAGATGGCTATAGGGGTATTTTGGTCATTTCACCCACTTTCGCATTGTAGCTTTAATTTTATCATTGTAATTAGTTATTTACGATGTTATTTACACTATGTAATGGGTTTGACTTGATTCGGGCCACTCACAATCGGATACTCGTGGCAAGAGAGTCGTTTCTTAGCGATTTTGTACCGGAGTTGAGGTATGTGACTTGCCTAACCTTGCGTGGGGGAACATTCTCCCCTAGGATATTATGTGTTGATTTGAATGCCTTGTACGCGAGGTGACGGGCGTGTACTTGTGCAAATTGTTGAAAAACCACCTTACTTGAACTGTTCAAATTGTGATATCCGTGATATTTAATTGATTAAATTGTAAGACTTATCTGATGTTAGTTAGAAAAGCATGATTAGATAGGATTATCTGTCTAAGTGCCTAATTGTCTAAATTGAACTTCCTGGAACTTGTTGAGATTGGATTTGGTGTAATTTGTAGCTATGTACTTCATATTTCCCTGTGTTTTTCCTCTTATTGGTTGTGTTTGTGTTTGTGGACTGCGGGTTCGATTCCCGAAGACCCGGAGATACTGATATACGGACTACGGGTTCAATTCCCGGAGATCCTGAGTTATTGCAATATAGACTACGAGTTCAATTCCCGGAGATCCTGGGATATGGATATATGGACTGCGGGTTCAATTCCCGGAGATCCGAGGGCTGCGGGTTTGATTCCCAAAGACCTATAGATACTGATATACGGACTGCGGGTTCAATTCCCGGAGATCCAGCGTTGCTGAATATAGAGAGGGACTACGAGTTCAATTCCCGGGGATCCTGGACTTGTTGATTTGTATTTTTTTGTTGTGTTGGTTACTCCTTGTTAGCTTGATTGTAGCTAGTTGCAGTATTTACTTTACTGTTGTTATTTCGGTCTTATTCTTATTTGAGTTGCTCGATATTATTATTATCATTATGTTATTATTTCTCGGTAGGGCCCTGACCTTCCTCGTCAGCACTTCATCGGGGATAGGCTTGGCACTTACTGAGTACCGCCGTGGTGTACTCATACTGCTCTTCTGCACACTTTTGTTGAGCAGAATCCAGGTACATCAGGTCAGGCTCATGTCAGCTGATTTAGCAGCACTTCGTGAGACTTGAGGTATGATCTACTACATCCGCGGATCCGGAGAGTCCTCTTCTATTCTCATTAGTGATATAAGTTATTTCCCTTATTTCCGTTGTATAGACATTCTTGATGTATAGAGCCACAGTTGTACTCTTTCTTAGTCTGTGTGAGTTTCCCTGTCTTAGTAGTATGTTTTTCTTCTGGTATTTGGCGAAGTGTATGTGCCGAGCGACACTTATTACATTCCTTATACATTATTCCGATGTTATAATAACTTTTGTTCACAAGAGTTGTAAATTCTGCATCGTGTTAGGCTTACCTAGTCGCAAAGACTGGGTGCCGTCATGACAGGTTCACGATTGGTGAACTAGGGTCGTGACAAGTTGGTATCATAGTTCTAGGTTCATAGGAGTTACAGGACACAGACTGGTTATTTAGAGTCTCGGTGATCGATATGGAGATGTCTGTATTTATCTACTAGAGGCTATTTAACTATTTAGGAAACTTTTCATTTCTTTTGAATTCCTTGTTGTGCGGTATTTTTGCACCAAATCTAAACTTCTATTTTCTATTCTCTCACAGATGGTGAGGACATGTGTGACTCGTGAGGATCAGGCACACACGCCCCCTGCTGCCGCCGCCAGAGGCTGGGGCCGTGGTAGAGGTCGAGGACGTGCCCGAGGTGTAGCCACAGCACCCGCGCGCTCTGCTGAGGCACCACTGCTAGATCAGGTTGGAGCGTAGGCACCTGGTACACCGACTACAGTTGCTACTACTCCAGCACTCTAGGAGACCCTGGCCTAGTTTATGAGCATGTTACTACTTTAGCTCATGCGGGGTTGCTTCCTCTCACTACAGCTACATCTCACACCAGGGGATGGGCCCAGACTCCCACAGCCGTTACACCTGAGCAGCGAGTTCCCACAGGGCAGGTTCCAGAGATTAATATTATGCCTCCTGCCGCCCCAGTACAGCCCGAAGGTGGGCTAGCTACCTCCGAGGATGAGCAGCGTAGATTAGAGAGGTTCAAGAAATATGATCCCCCAGTGTTCAGTGGCTTGGCTTCGGATGATGCATTGGGATTTTTGTAGGAGTGTCATCGTATCCTCCGTACTATGGGTATAGTGGAGACCAGCGGGGTTTCCTTTACTGCTTTTCAGCTTCGTGGGGTCGCGTATGATTGGTGGCGCACGTATGAGTTGGATAGTCCAGATGAGTCTGCCTCGTTGACATGGACACAATTTTCTGAAATGTTTTTGAGGGAGTTTGTTCCCCAGAGCCTTAGGGACATTTGGCGATCGGAGTTTGAGCGGTTGCGTCAGTGCTCTATGACAGTATCAGAGTATGCTATCAGTTTTACCCGGTTAGCCAGGCATGCACCGGCTTTGGTAGCCACAGTCCGGGAGAGAGTGCAGAGGTGTATTGATGGCCTTATTCCATCGATCCGGTCCAGCATGGCTAGGGAGCTGGAGTCAGATGTACCGTATCCGCAGGCGGTGAGTATTGCCAGGAGGATCGAGAGTATGCTCCCTAGAGATCGAGGAGAGGGAGGCCAAGAGGTCTCGTGAGTCGGGTCATTTCTCTGGTGCCCGTACTTCAGCAGCTGGTCGTTTTGGCATGGGTTATTTCGGTCGCCCAGTTCATTCAGCATTACCAACAGCTGGTAGTACTCCAGCTCTTCCAGCACCTCATGAGACTTATTATGCTCCCTCAGTTTCTAGTGCGCTTCCTGCGTGGGGTACCTCCAGGGGTCAGTCTAGCGGGGGCGAGGAAAGTTAGTCACAACCACCGCGTCCTCCCAGTGCTTGTTTTGAGTGTGGGGATACTCACTATCTTGTTAGGGAGTGCCCCAGTCGTAGGAGACGAGTTCCTCCACAGACCTTTGCAGCCTCAACGTGGTTCACAAGGTCAGTAGGCCATCGTTCCAGCCCCAGCTGCCACCCCACCTGCCCAGCTAGCCAGGGGAGGGGATTAGGGTGCCAGAGGCTGCCCTCAAGAGAGAGTCAGGCCAGATTTTATGCTATTCTTGATCCCGCTGCAGTTGTTTCCTCCGATTCTATTATCACACGTATTATCTTGGTTTGTCACGGAGAGGCATCAGTTCTATTCGATCCTGGTTCTACTTTTTCATATGTGTCCTCTTATTTTGCTTCACATCTAGGTGTGCCTCGGGATTCTTTGAGTTCCCCCATTTATGTTTCTACTCCGGTGGGAGATTCTTTGGTTGTGGGCCGTGTGTATCTATCGTGTTTGGTAACCATTTGAGGTTTTGAGACCAGAGCTGATCTATTGTTGCTCGATATGGTTGATTTCAATATTATTCTGGGCATGGACTGGTTTTTGCCCCATTATGCTATTCTTGATTGTCACGTCAAGGCCGTGACGTTGGCTATGCCAGGCATTCCACGTATTGAGTGGAGTGGTACTCTAAATCACACCACAGCCGTGTTATTTCCTTTCTCAAAGCTCAGCGTATGGTTGAGAAGGGGTGTGCAGCTTATCTAGCTTATATGAGGGATATTAGTGTTGTCACTCCTTCTATTGATTCCATCCTAGTGGTATGTGATTTCTATGATATATTTCTAGCTGATCTCCTGGGCATGCCGCCCGACCGAGATATTGATTTTGGTATTGACTTATTGTCGGGCACTCAACCCATTTCTATTCCTCTGTATCGCATGGATCCTCCTAAGTTGATAGAGTTGAAGGATCAGTTACAGGAGTTGTTAGGTAAGGGTTTCATTCGACCCAATGTTTCACCTTGGGGTGCTCCTGTGTTTTTTTGTGAAGAAAACAGATGGTTCTATGCGTATGTGTATTGACTATCGCCAGTTGAACAAAGTTACAGTGAAGAACCGATATCCTTTGCCACGTATTGATGATTTATTTGACCAGCTACATGGCGCACAGATGTTCTCCATGATTGATTTGCACTCTGGTTATCATCAGCTAAAGATTCGGGAGCCAGATATCTCGAAGACTGCCTTATGGACTCGGTATGGTCAGTATGAGTTTCTCATTATATCTTTCGGGATGACTAATGCCCCAGCAGCTTTTATGCATTTGATGCACAATGTATTCAGGCCATATCTGAACTCGTTCGTGATTGTTTTCATTGATAATATTTTAGTATATTCCCGAAGTCGGGAAGAGCACGAGCAGCACCTGAGGATAGTGCTTCAGACTCTGAGGGAGAAGCAATTATATGCAAAGTTCTCTAAATGTGAATTTGGACTGAGTTCAGTGGCATTTCTAGGCCACGTGGTGTCGAGCGAGGGTATTCGAGTGGATCTGAGGAAGGTGGAGGCCGTGCAGAGTTGGCCCAGACCCTCCTCAGCTACTGAGATTCGTAGCTTCCTTGGCCTAGCGAGTTATTGCCGTCATTTTGTAGAGGGGTTCTCTTCGATCGCAGCACCTATGACTAGATTGACCTAAAAGGGTGACACTTTTCAGTGGACAGAGGAGTGTGAAGCAATCTTCCAAAAGCTCAAGATAGCTTTGACTTCGGCCCCTATCTTGATGTTGCCTACCAGTTCGGGGTCCTATACGGTATATTGTGATGCCTCACGAGTTGGTCTCGGTGAAGTACTGATGCAGGACAGTAGGGTGATTGCCTACGCGTCCCAACATCTGAAAGTACATGAAAAGACTACCCTGTCCACGATCTTGAGCTAGTTGCCATTGTTCACGCCTTCAAGATTTGGCGTCATTATTTGTATGGGGTTCCTTGTGAGGTCTACACTGATCATCGGAGCTTGCAGCACTTGCTTAAGCAGAAGGACCTGAACTTGCGTCAGAGGAGATGGTTGGAGCTGTTGAAGGACTATGATATTACTATTATCTATCATCCGGGCAAGGCCACTGTAGTTGCCGCTGAGTCGCCAGGTGGAGAGTTTGGGGTGTTTGGCATATCTACCAGCTTCGGAGAGGCCTATGGCAATGGATGTTCAGGCTTTAGCCGAACAGTTTGTTAGATTGGATCTTTTGGAGCCCAGTCGGGTTTTTGGCCTGTGTGGTCTCTCGGTCTTCTCTATTTAATCGCATCAGGGAGCGGCAGTTCGATGACCCTTATTTGCTTATTCTTCAAAATAGAGTTCGACGTGGTGATGCTCGAAATATTAGTATTGGGGATGATGTAGTGATGAGGATGCAGTGGCGTATTTGTGTGCCCAATATAAATGATCTTCGAGAGTTGATCCTAGCAGAGGCCCATAGCTCGCGGTATTCCATCCATTCGGGTGCCGTGAAGATGTATCAGGACTTGAGGCAGCATTACTGGTGGAGGCGAATGAAGAAGGATATAGTTGACTATGTTTCTAGGTGCCTCAACTGCTAGCAGCTGAAGTATGAGCATCAGCGCCCGGGTGGGTTAATGCAGCAAATTGAGATTCCAGAGTGGAAGTGGGAAGCGCATCACCATGGACTTCGTATCTGGAGTTCCACGGACGGTGAGGAAGTTTGATTCCATTTGGGTCATTATGGATCGGCTATCCAAGTCCGCTCATTTCATACCTGTGTGCACCACTTACTCATCAGAGCGACTAGGGGAGATCTACATCAGGGAGATAGTCTGGCTTCATGGTATTCCAGTCTCCATCATTTCATATAGAGGCACTCAGTTCAATTCGCAGTTCTGGAGAGCCGTGCAACAAGAGTTAGGCACTCACGTCGAGCTGAGCATAACGTTTCACCCCCAGACGGATGGCCAGTCCGAGCGCACTATTCAGGTTTTGGAGGATATGCTCCGTGCATGCGTGATTGAGTTTGGAGGGTCATGGGATCATTTCTTGCCACTGGCAGAGTTTGCTTATAATGATAGCTATCAGTCCAGCATTCAGATGGCACTGTATGAGGCTCTATATCGTAGGAGGTGCAGGTCCCCCGTGGGTTGGTTCGAGCCGGGCGAGTCCAGGCTGCTAGGTATCGAGATGGTCCAGGATGCTATGGACAAGGTCAAGGTGATTCAGGATAGACTTCGTGCAGCCCAGTCTAGACAGAAGAGTTACGCGGACAAGAAGGTCCACGATGTGGCTTTTATGGTTGGCGAGCGGGTTCTACTCTGGGTCTCACCCATGAAGGGCGTCATGTGGTTTGGGAAGTAGGGGAAGCTGAGTCCGAGATTTATTGGCCCTTTTGAGATTTTGAGGCGTGTTGGGGAGGTTGCTTATGAGTTGACCTTACCTCCCAGCCTAGCCAGAATCCATCCCGTATTTCATATCTCTATGCTCCGGAGATACCATGGCGACCTGTAACGACCCGGCCCGTTGTTACGGGAATTACCACCCCGTTACCTTGCATTTGCATATCTTATGCTTTTATATCAGTATTAGAGTATATCGGGTGAGTTAAGAGTGATTTGGATTGAAAATGAAACAAATAGCATGTTTGAAGGAAGCTTGAATATGGGAAGTCAACTAGAAGTTGACTATTGAGTTAGAGTGCTCGGAACCGGATTCTTATGATTCGACTAGTTCCGGGGGATCAATTATGACTTAGGAGAACAATCGGAATTGAATTCGGAGGTCCGGTGTAGTTTTTGGCTTGAATTGGCGAAGGTTGAATTTTGGCGAAAACCGGATGGTAGGTGATATTTTGATCCGGGGGTTGGAATGGAATTTCGACAATTTCTGTAGCTTCGTTATGTGATTTTGGATGTGTCTGCAAATTTTCAGGTCATTCGGATATCGTTTGATCGAGTTTTGGATTGAATGTTAGTTTTGAAAGTTTGAAGAAACTTAGGCTTGAATTCGTGAGTAAATGGTGATTTTGATGTTTAGTATGGTGTTTTTATGATTTGAACAAGTCCGTATCATGTTTTGGAGTACGTTGGTGGTTTTCGTTGGGGTCCCGGGGGCATCGGGATGATTTTGGACCATCAATCGGGCTTTTGGACTTGGCAAAAATCTGCAGAAAAACTGCACGTTCTGCCCAGGCATCTAAGCCTTCGCGTTCGCGTGGCATGGGCCGCGTTCGCGAAGGCCGGGCGGATCATGCATCGCGTTCGCGAGAAGGGGAGCCGCGTTCGCGTAGGCAAGGGATCGTGTGCATCGCATTCGTGTTCCAGTGGTCGCGTTCGCGTAGGTGTGTGACGGTAAGGCTTCGCGTTCGCGGGAGGAGTATCGCGAACGCGTAGAAGGAATTTAGGCGGCTGGGAGTTTGAGCATCACGAACGCGTGAATGGCGTCGCGTTCGCGAAGGGTAGCTGGAATTGAGCATCGCGAACGCATGGTAGGCGTCGCGTTCGCGAAGAGTAAGAGGGAGTTGTTCATCGCGAACGCGTGGGAGCTCACGCGAACGCGAAGAGCAAAAAGCTCTGGCAGTGAATAAAATCCAGAAACAGAAGGCTTACGGGTTTACACCCCCAAAACATAATTTTGAGCCCTAGAGAGAAGAAAACTCAAGGAAATCACTGAGAAGTCATCAGGTATTCGTCGGAGGTAAGATTCTTGACTCAAAAACATCATTTTACGGTAGAATTAACATTAATCTTCATGAATTTGGGTAGAATTTTGAAGAATTGTGGCCTAAGTATTGAAAATGGGATTTTTGGATTTGGAAGGCCATTTGAACTCCGATTTGGATAAATTTTATAGGCACAGACTCGTGGCGAGATGAGGGTCGCGTTGGTACTAATTTCGAAATTTTTCGAGCAGTGGGACCGGGGTTGGGTTTTACCAACTTAGTGTATTTATGCAAATTTCATGTAAATTGAAATGGGTTATGATTCTTTGACCCGTATTTGATATAATTATTGTGGTTTGACTAGATTCTACGCACAAGGGAGCTAAATTCAAAGGAAAAGGCATCGCGGACGAGTCTACGACCGGCTAGAGGTGAGTAGTTTGTGTCTATGTTAGCCTGAGGGTTCGAAACCCCGGCTTAGCACATTGTGACGCTAGTAGGGCATGGCTCGCACACCGTGGCAGGTGCGGGATTGATTGTGACTAGGGATTGAGACTTGGTCCATCCCGGATGTGAATAATATGTTGTTAGTGTCGGAAATACACTGTATTTGATATATTTGTGGGCTGTAAGCCTTGTTTGGGGCCTTGTGCCGACCTGTAGTGTCCTTAGAGGACAATAATTATGTGATAGCTATAATTGCTTAAATCACTGATCTCAGTCCTGGAAATTGAAATCACACTTTTGAAATGCTAAGTCACCGGCTTTTGCAAATTTAATAAAGTTAAAGTATTTTTCATAAATTATGAATTGAGAATTGGAATTAAGAAAAATGAACTGTTTTGTGACTTATTTGCTTATTGTGGACTGAGCATGGGATCGGACTGCACGCCGCAGTGGTTGATATGAGGATCGGGCTGCACGCCGCAGCAGTATTGCGCTTGGGCTGTAGGAGCCCCTCCGGAGTCTGTACACACCCCCAGTGAGTGCCGTCGACGTTAAATTGGATCGGGCTACACGCCGTAGCGGTTATGTGCATTGCATTGCATCTTTATTTGTTAAATTACTCTGTGGTAGCTGAATTGTACTGTTGATGCTAGTTCGTAGGAGATTCGGACCGTAGTGTAGCTTCATATTGTGGTATTTTGTGGATTTCTTACGGTCAGCTACTTATATATATTTGTTACTCACTGAGTACTTAGTACTCACCCCTACTCCCTGCACCTTTTGTGTGCAGACTCAGGTACTCAGGAGTAGTAGACAGGCATTTCCAGCGTTTGCAGTGTCATATCGAGTTGCTGAGGTAGCTGCCTACGTTCGTAGAACCTAGCTTCTCCTTTCCTTTCCAGTTGTTATTTGTATTTTGTATTCGGATTTGAGTATTTCTATACAGTACTCTCTATTCCTGTTGGGTTTTGCTAGAGGCTCTAGACTTGTGACTCCGGATCTTTGGGAGTGTCAGTATTTTTTTCATTATTATTATTATTGGAGTTCATAAACTCATATATCCTTCTTGGGTTGTCCATTTGGGATTGGTATTAGATGAAATCAGAAATTGTTGGTCTGGCTGGCCTAGCTGAATTGTTGGGCGCCATCACGACCGAATTTTGGGTCATGACAAGTTGGTATCAGAGCCTAGGTTATTAGGACTCGCGAGTTACGAGCCGGTTTAGTAGGCTTTCGCGGATCGGTACGTAGACGTCCGTATCTATCCTCGGAGGGCTACAAAAACTTTAGGAAAAACCTCATTTTCTTGGATTCATATCGTGCGATCTGTGTTATCGTGAAACTAAAATTTTCCATATTCTATTCTCTCGCGGATGGCGAGAACACGAGCTAACGGACGTGGCGGACGACCACCATTGGCACCCAGAGGCCGTGGTCGTGGTAGAGGTAGGGCAGCAGTACCAGCACCTGCTGACCCACCAGCTGACCAGACTGGGGGTTAGATTCCTGCACCAGTGGCTCAGGACCAGATTCCAGCGGCAGATGCTCCGGCAACTCAGGTTCAGGCACCGGCAGTGCCCATTGTCATACCAGGTCTTCAGGAGACCTTGGCTCAGATCTTATTAGTGTGCACAGGCTTGGCACAGGTAGTTGCAGCAACTGCTGCAGTATCTTCTTCACAGGCAGGGGGAGGAAATCAGACCCCCATGGCTCACACACCCGAGCCAGTCCAGCCAGTTGCGCCCGTTGCACCAGCTCCTGCTTATATGGTTCCAGCTATGCCCGACAATGAGCAGCGTCATTTGGAGAGATTTGAGAGGCTACAACCTCCGACATTCTGTAGTGCTGAGGGCGAGGACGCCCAGGGTTTTCTTGACAGATGTCAGCGCATGCTTCGCACCGCGGGTATTCTAGAGTCCAGCAGTGGTTCATTCACCACTTTTCAGTTCACAGGTGCAACATTTCAGTGGTGGGAGGATTTTGAGAGGCGTAGGCCCGCTGGGGTAGTGCCCCTCACTTGGCAGCAGTTCTCCACGGTATTTTTGGAGAAGTACATGCCTTAATCTCAGAGAGAGGAGCTGCGACGTCAGTTCGAGTGGTTGGAGCAGGGAGATATGACCGTTAATCAGTACGAGATGAGATTCACACAGTTGGCCCGTCATGCCATGTGGATGGTTCCTACGGACAGAGAGAGGATTCGGAGATTTATTGATGGCCTTATTTATCCCATCCGCATATTGATGACCAGGGAGAGAGTTTCGGCAGTTACCTTTGAGGAGGTGGTTGATGCCGCCCGTCATATTGAGACAGATCGCCGCAGAGAGCGGGAGGAGAGAGAGGCTAAGAAGCCTCGTGGTACTGGCAGTTACAGTGGTGCTCCGTCTAGGGGCCAATTTCAGCATAGCAGAGGTCGTTCTTTCAAGTCTCATCAGTTTGGACGAGCAGAGTCCAGTGGGGTTTCATCAGATCGTGGTCGTCAGGGCCATCAGGGTTATCGGGGTCAGCAGAGCCATCAGGGTTATCAGGGTCAGCAGAACCGTCAGCAGAGTCAGCCTGCACTGAGTGCTCTTCCAGCTGAGAGCTCTGCTCCTGTTTCCTCGGCATAGGGTTCATCTGTAGCGAGGGGTCCTTAGCAGCCCCTTCTTCCATATTCAGGCCGTTGTTTTGAGTGCGGTGACTTGGGCCATATCAGGAGAGAGTGTCCTCAGTGGCTTCGTAAGCGGTCTCAATAGAGGGATCAGCCCTCATCTTCTACTCCTGTTTCTTCGGCGCCAGCACAGTCGGCTAGGACTAGTGGCCGGGTATCCAGAGGTCGCCCCTAGGGGTGAGGATCGTACTGGTGGAGGCCAGGCTCGTTTCTATGCTCTTCCGGATAGGAAGGATGCTAGTGCTTCAGATGTGGTTATTTCAGGTATTATCTCAGTCTGCCACAGGGATGCTTTTGTCTTATTTGATCTTGGATCCACCTATTCTTGTGTCTCTACTTATTTTGCACAAAATTTGGGTATGACCCGTGGTATTCTTGCTTTTCCCGTACATGTGTCTACCCCAGTGGGGGATACTGTTGTTGTGGATCAGGTATATCGATCCTGTATTATTACTATTGGGGGTCTGGAGACCCGAGTTGATCTATTACTACCGGGCATGGTAGATTTCGATGTTATCCTAGGCATGGATTGGCTATCTCCTTACCATGCGATTCTGGACTGTCATGCCAAGACAATCACACTAGCTATTCCAGGTAATCCGAGGATCGAGTGGCGTGGCTTGACTGATTATGTGTCCGACAGGGTGATTTCTTATATAAAGGCCCAACGAATGATTGGCAAGGGTTGTTTATCTTATTTGGCCTTCATTAGAAATGTTGAGGTTGAGACACCCAGTCTTGATTCGGTCCACATTGTGAGGGAGTTTTCGGATGTATTTCCAGCAGACCTGCCAGGCATGCCGCCTGATAGAGATATCGATTTTGGTATTGACTTGGTGCCGGCACTCAGCCCATTTCTATTCCTCCCTATCGCATGGCACCAGCAGAGTTAAAAGAATTGAAAGAACAGCTTCATGAACTCTTAGATAAGGGTTTCATTCGTCCGAGTGTGTCACCTTGGGGTGCACCGGTGTTGTTCGTGAAGAAGAAAGATGGCACAATGAGAATGTGCATTGATTACAGGCAGCTGAACAAGGTAACAATGAAGAATAAGTACCCATTACCTCGTATTGAGGACCTATTTGATCAGCTACAGGGAGCTAGTGTATTTTCTAAGATTGATCTTCGATCGGGCTATCATCAGTTGAAGATCAGGGACTCAGATATTATGAAGACAGCGTTCAGGACGCGATATGGGCACTACGAGTTCCTGGTGATGTCTTTCGGGCTAACTAATGCCCCAGCTGCATTCATGCACTTGATAAATAGTGTTTTTCGGTCGTACCTTGATTCTTTTGTGATTGTGTTTATTGATGATATTTTGGTGTATTCACGCAGTCAGGAGGAGCATGCACAACACTTGAGGATGGTATTGCAGAGGTTGAGAGAAGAGAATCTCTATGGGAAATTCACTAAGTGTGAGTTCTGGCTTGATAATGTGGGTTTTCTGGGACACGTAGTGTCTAGTGATGGTATTCGGGTTGATCCACAGAAGGTTGAGGCAGTGCAGAATTGGCCCAGACCTTCCTCAGCTACAGAGATTCTTAGTTTTCTTGGCTTGGCAGGCTATTACCGCCGGTTTGTTCAGGGCTTTTCATCTATTGCTTCACCTTTGACTAAGTTGACACGGAAGAATGCTCCATTTGTGTGGTCCGATGAATGTGAGGAGAGCTTCTAGAAGCTCAAGGAGGCTTTGACCACAGCTCCAGTACTTGTGTTGCCATCAGCCTCAGGGCCATATACGATGTATTGTGATGCTTCTAGAGTTGGTCTTGGTTGTGTGTTGATGCAGGAGGGTAGAGTTATTACATATGCTTCTCGTCAACTAAAGCCCCACGAGAAGAACTACCCTGTTCATGATTTGGAGTTAGCTGCTATTGTTCATGCCTTGAAGATTTGGAGGCATTACTTATATGGTGTATCTTGTGATGTATATACGGACCACCGCAGCCTTCAGCATTTGTTTAAGCAGAAAGATCTAAATTTGAGGCAACGGAGATGGCTTGAGTTGCTTAAAGACTATGATATTACTATTTTGTATCATCCCGGGAAAGCCAATGTAGTAGCTGATGCATTGAGCCGGAAGGCTATTAGTATGGGCAGTTTGGCGTATATTCCAGTTGGGGAGAGACCCCTAGCAGTTGATGTTCAGGCGTTAGCTAATCAGATGGTGAGGCTGGATATTTCTGAGCCCAGTCGGGTGATGGCTTGAGTAGTAGCTCGTTCTTCTTTATATGATCGTATCCGAGAGCGCCAGTATGATGATCCACGTTTACTTGTCCTTAAGGACAGAGTTCAGCATGATGATGCCAGAGATGTCACTTTTGATAGTGATGGTGTATTGCGGATGCAAGGCCGGATATGCGTGCCCAATGTTGACGACCTTCGTGAGTTGATATTGGAGGAGGCCCACGGCTCGCGGTATTCTATTCATCCAGGAGCCGCGAAGATGTACCAGGATTTGAAGCAGCATTACTGGTGGAGAAAGATGAAGAAAGATATTGTGAGCCATGTGGCTCGGTGTCTAAACTGTCGGCAGGTCAAGTATGAGCATCAGAGACCTGGTGGTGTGTTCCAGCGTATTGATATTCCCGAGTGGAAGTGGGAAAGGATTACTATGGACTTTGTTAGTGGACTCCCTCGGACAGCGAGGAAGTTTGATTCAGTTTGGGTGGTGGTGGATAGGCTGACCAAGTCAGCTCACTTCATCCCAGTGTGTACTACCTATACCTCGGAGCGGTTGGCAGAGATATTCATCCGCGAGATAGTGAGATTGCATGGAGTTCCTATTTCCATTATATCAGACAGAGGTACCCAGTTCACATCTCAGTTCTGGAGGACATTTCAGTGAGAGTTGGGTTCACAGGTAGAGCTGAGCACAGCATTTCATCCACAGATGGATGGACAGTCTGAGCGTACTATTTAGGTATTAGAGGATATGTTGCGTGCTTGTGTCATTGATTTTGGTGGTTCATGGGCTGATTATTTGCCTTTGGCGGAGTTTGCTTACAATAATAACTATCAGTCCAGCATTCAGATGGCACCGTATGAAGCTTTATATGGGAGACGGTGTAGGTCTCCAGTCGGTTGGTTCGAGCCCGGCGAGGCTAGGTTGTTGGGGACAGAGTTAGTCCAAGATGCCTTGGACAAGGTGAAGGTGATTCAGGAGAGACTTCGCACAGCTCAGTCGTGTCAGAAGAGTTATGCAGACCGGAAAGTCCGAGATGTGTCTTATTCAGTAGGTGAGAAGGTGTTGCTGAAGGTTTCGCCTATAAAAGGTGTTATGAGGTTTGGAAAGAAAGGAAAGTTGAGCCCAAGGTTTATTGGACCTTTTGAGGTGCTTAAGAAAGTTGGGGAGGTGGCTTTTATGCTTGCTTTGCCACCTAGTTTGTCGGGAGTTCACCCGGTGTTCCATGTATCTATGCTCCGGAAGTATGTCGGAGACCCGTCTCATGTGTTAGATTTCAGCACGATACAGCCAGATGAGGATTTGACTTATGATGTGGAACCAGTAGCCATTTTGGGTCGACAGGTTCGTAAGCTGAGATCCAAGGATATAGCTTCAGTGAAAGTGCAGTGGAGAGGTCGTCCCGTGGAGGAAGCAACTTGGGATATCGAGCCGGAAATGTGGAGCAGATATCCTCACTTGTTTGATGCTCCAGGTATGTTTCTTAACCCGCTCGCGGACGAGCATTTGTTTAAGTTGGGGAGAATGTAACGACCCGGCCCGTCGTTACGGGATTTACCACCCCGTTACCATGCATTTGCATATCTTATGCTTTTATATCAGTATTAGAGTATATCAGGTAAGTTAAGAGTGATTTGGATTGAAAATGAAACAAATAGCATGTTAGAAGGAAGCTTGAATATGGGAAGTCAACCAAAAGTTGACTATTGAGTTAGAGTGCTCGGAACTGGATTCTGATGATTCGACTAGTTCCGGGGGATCAATTATGACTTAGGAGAACAATCGGAATTGAATTCGGAGGTCCGGTGTAGTTTTTGGCTTGAATTGGCGAAGGTTGAATTTTGGCGAAAACCGGATGGTAGGTGATATTTTGATCCGGGGGTTGGAATGGAATTCCGACAATTTCTGTAGCTTCGTTATGTGATTTTGGATGTGTCTGCAAATTTTCAGGTCATTCGGATATCGTTTGATCGGGTTTTGGATTGAATGTTAGTTTTGAAAGTTTGAAGAAACTTAGGCTTGAATTCGTGAGTAAATGGTGATTTTGATGTTTAGTATGGTGTTTTTATGATTTGAACAAGTCCGTATCATGTTTTGGAGTACGTTGGTGGCTTTCGTTGGGGTCCCGGGGGCCTCGGGATGATTTCGGACCATCAACCGGGCATTTGGACTTGGCAAAAATCTGCAGAAAAACTGCAGGTTCTGCCCAGGCATCTAAGCCTTCCCGTTCGCGTGGCATGGGCTGCGTACAGGAAGGCCAGGCGGATCATGCATCGCGTTCGGGAGAAGGGGAGCCGCGTTCGCGTAGGCCAGGGATCGTGTGCATTGCGTTCGCGTTCCAATGGTCGCGTTTGCGTAGGTGTGTGAGGGTAAGGCTTCGCGTTCGCGGGAGGAGTATCGCAAACGCGTAGAAGGAATTTAGGCGGCTGGGAGTTTGAGCATCGCGAACGCGTGAATGGCGTCGCGTTCGCGAAGGGTAGATGGAATTGAGCATCGCGAACCCGTGGTAGGCGTCGCGTTCGCTAAGAGTAAGAGGGAGCTGTTCATCGCGAACGCGTGGGAGCTCACGCGAACGCGAAGAGCAAAAAGCTCTGGCAGTGAATAAAATCCAGAAACAGAAGGCTTACGGGTTTACACCCCCAAAACATAATTTTGAGCCCTAGAGAGAAGAAAACTCGAGGAAATCACAGAGAAGTCATCGGGTATTCGTCGGAGGTAAGATTCTTGACTCAAAAACATCATTTTATGGTAGAATTAACATCAATGTTCATGAATTTGGGTAAAATTTTGAAGAATTGTGGCCTAAGTATTGAAAACGGGATTTTTGGATTTGGAAGGCCATTTGAACTCCGATTTGGACAAATTTTATAGGCACGGACTCGTGGCGATTTGGATAAATTTCATAGGCACGGACTCGTGGCGAGATAAGGGTCGCGTTGGTACTAATTTCGGAATTTTCCGAGCAGTGGGCCCGGGGTCGGGTTTTACCAACTTAGTGTATTTATGCGAATTTCATATAAATTGAAATGGGTTATGATTCTTTGACCTGTATTTGATATAATTATTGTGGTTTGACTAGATTCTACGCACGAGGGAGCTAAATTCAAAGGAAAAGGCATCGCGGACGAGTCTACGACCGTCTAGAGGTGAGTAGTTTGTGTATATCGTAGCCTGAGGGTTCGAAACCCCGGCTTAGCACATTGTGACGCTAGTAGAGCATGGCTCGCACACCGTGGCAGGTGCGGTATTGATTGTGACTAGGGATTGAGACTTGGTCCATCCCGGATGTGAATAATATGTTGTTAGTGTTGGAAATACACCGTATTTGATATATTTGTGGGCCTGTAAGCCTTGTTTGGGGCCTTGTGCCGACCCGTAGTGTCCTTAGAGGACAATAATTATGTGATAGCTATAATTTCTTAAATCACCGATCTTAGTCCCGAAATTGAAATCACACTTTTGAAATGCTAAGTCACCGCTTTTGCAAATTTAATAAAGTTAAAGTATTTTTCATAAATTATGAATTGAGAACCGGAATTAAGAAAAATAAAATTGTTTTGTGACTTATTTGCTTATCGTGGACTGAGCATGGGATCGGCTGCACGCCGCGATGGTTGATATGAGGATCGGGCCGCACGACGCAGCAGCATTGCGCTTGGGCCGCAGTGAGCCCCTCCGGAGTCCGTACACACCCCCAACGAGCGCCGTCGACGTTAAATTGGATGGGGCTACACGCCGTAGCGGTTATGTGCATCGCATTGCATCTTTATTTGTTAAATTACTCCGTGGTAGCTGAATTGTACTGTTGATGCTAGTTCGTAGGAGATTCGGACCGTAGTGTAGCTTCATATTGTGGTATTCTGTGGATTTCTTATTTTCAACTACTTGTATATATTTATTACTCACTCTGAGTACTTAGTACTCACCCCTACTCCCCGCACCTTTGTGTGCGGGTTCAGGTACTCAGGAGAAGTAGACGAGCAATCTAGCTTTTACAGAGTCATATCGAGTTGCTGAGGTAGCTGCCTACGTTCGCATAACCTAGCTTCTCCTCTCCTTTCCAGTTGTTATTTGTATTTTGTATTCAGACTTGAGTATTTCTATACAGTACTCTCTATTCCTGTTGGGTTTTGTTAGAGGCTCTAGACTTGTGACTCCGGATCTTTGGGAGTGTCAGTATTTTGTTCATTATTATTATTATTGGAGTTCTTAAACTCATATATCCTTCTTGGGTTGTCCATTTGGGATTGGTATTAGATGAAATCAGAAATTGTTGGTCTGGCTGGCCTAGCTGAATTGTTGGGCGCCATCACGATCGGATTATGGGTCGTGACACGACCTGTCGCTCGTGTTGGATTTCACTTCTATTCAGCTAGACGAGGATCTGTCTTATGTTGAGGAGCTAGTGACCATTTTGGACAGGCAAATCAGGAAGGTGAGATCAAAGAACATCGCTTCAGTGAAAGTCCAGTGGCGGGGTTAGCCGGCCGAGGAGGCGACTTGGGAGACCGAGCAGGATATGCGCAGCCAGCACCCTCATCTCTTAACCACTCCAGGTATGTTTTCTATGCTCGTTCGAGGATGAACGAACCTTTTAAGTGTGGGAAGATGTAACGACCCGACCGGTCATTTTTGAAATTATCGCCCCGATCCCCAATTTAACTATTCCCTTAAGTTCATTTCTGCTATTGTAGTTTGCCGGGAGGTTCGGTTCTAGAATTTGGAGTGTTTTGGGACACTTTGTCCCTATATGAGAGCCTTATAGTTGAAAAATGGCCCGTATTCAGAACAGTGTTAAAACAACCCCGGAACGGAAATCTGATAGCTCCATTATCTCTGTTAGGTGATTTCGGGGATGGGGGCGCATTCGTAATATATTTTGGAGGTCTGTAGCTCATTTAGACTTGAAATGCCAAAGTTTAGAATTTTTGGAAGTACGAACGATAGGTGAGATTTTGATCCTGGAGTCGGAATAGAATTCTGACAATTGCAGTAGCTTCGTTGGGTGATTTTGGATTTGTCTGCAAATTTTCAGGTCAGTCGGACATCGTTTGGTCATTTTTTTGATAGCATGTAGGTTTCAGAAGTTTTGGTTGAAACTTAGACTTGAATCCGGTATAGTTTGATGATTTTTGTGTTTAATGATATGTTTTTATGATTGGAACAAGTTTGTATCGTGATTTGGAGTAGGTTGGTGGTTTTGATTGAGGGCCTGGGGGCCTCAAGGGTGTTTTCGGGGGTCAAACGGACCATTTTAGGTTGATGAAACAGGTCAGATTTCAGCTGTTGGTGTTGCAGACTTTTGTTCTCTACGATCGCATCCTTACTCATGCGATCGCGTAGTGTAATCCTGGAGGTGGCCAAATTCCTTAAATGCGATCGTAAAGTACCTCCTGCGATCGCATAGTTGATAGTCTTCCTTCTCCGCGATCGCAGGGATGTTGATGCGATCGCATAGATATATTACCTAACCTTACATGATCACAAGCTTGACATTGCGATCGCATAGAGTATGTCCCAGGCCTTCAAAACACTTCTTCTACGCGATCGCATCTACACTTCTGCGATCGAATAGACCCATCTCAAGCCCCAAAATATTTCTTCTTCGCCATCGCATTTCCTTTCATGCGATCGTAGTGAAGAAAATGCCTGGGCAGACCTTTTTAATCCCAATTTCGAGGGTTTCATCATTTTATCACATTTTGACTTCTAGAGCTTGATTCTTGGGAATTTTTTAAGGGATTTTAACCTGGGGAATTTGGGTAAGTGTTTCTCACTCGATTTTGATGAACTTCCATGAATCTCCTCCTAAATTTACCTTTTAATTTTAATTTTTTAATGTGAAATTGGATGAAAGTTAATAGACCAAACTATTGGATTTTGAGGGGGCATTTGACCTCCGATTTGGGAGATGTTTATATGGTTAGACTCTTGAGAGTACGAGGGTTCTGCAAACATAAAAATATTTCGATTCCGAGCTGATGGCTGCAGGGGTATTTTGGTCATTTCTGCCACTTTCGCGCCGTAGCTTTAATTTTATTATTGTAATTAGTTACTTGCGATGTTATTTACACTGTGTAATTCGTTTGACTAGATTCGGGCCACTTGGAGTCGGATGCTCGTGGCAAAGAGTCGTTTCTTAGCGGTTTTATACAGAGTTGAGGTGAGTGACTTGTCTAACCTTGCGTGGGGGAACCTTCTCCCTAGGATATTATGTGTTGATTTGAATGCCTTGTACGCGAGGTGACGGGCGTGTACTTGTGCAGATTGTTGAAAAACCACCTTACCTGAACTGTTCAAATTGTGATATCCGTGATATCTAATTGATTAAATTGTAAGACTTATCTGATGTTAGTTAGAGAAGCATGATTAGATAGGATTATCTGTCTAAGTGCCTACTTGTCTTAATTGAACTTCCAGGAACTTGTTGAGACTGGATTTGGTGTAATTTGTAGCTATGTACTTCATATTTCCCTGTGTTTTTCTTCTTATTGATTGTGTTTGTGTTTGTGGACTGCGGGTTTAATTCCCGGAGATCCAAGGGCTGCAGGTTCGATTCCCGGAGACCCAGAGATACTGATATACGAATTGCAGGTTCAATTCTTGGAGATCCCGAGTTATTGTGATACGGACTATAGGTTCAATTCCCGGAGATCCTGAGATATGGATATATGGACTGCGGGTTCAATTCCCGGAGATCCAGGGCTGCGGGTTCGATTCTTGGAGACCCAGAGATAATGATCTACAGACTGCGGGTTCAATTCCCGGAGATCCTGAGTTGCTGAATATAGAGAGAGATTGCGGGTTTAATTCCCGGAGATCTTGGACTTGTTGATTTGTATTTTATTTTGTGTTGGTTACTCCTTGTTAGCTTAATTGTAGCCGGTTGCAGTATTTACTTTATTGCTGTTATTTCAGTCTTATTCTTATTTGAGCTGCTTGATATTATTATTATCATTATATTATTATTTCTCGGTTGGGCCCTGACCTTCCTCGTCACTACTCCATCGAGGTTAGGCTTGGCACTTACTGAGAACCGCCGTGGTGTACTCATACTACTCTTCTGCACACTTTTGTTGTGCAGATCCAGGTACATCAGATCAGGCACATTATAAGTGATTTCGGAGTACCTTCAGGAGACTTGAGGTATGATCTGCTACGTCCGCGGATCCGGAGAGTCCCCTTCTATTCTCATTGGTGATATCAGTTATTTCTGTTGTATAGACATTCTTGATGTATAGAGCCACAGTTGTACTCTTTCTTAGTCTGTGTTGCCCTTGATTCTTCGGGTCTTGGTAGTATGTTTTTCTTCTGGTATTTGGCAAAGTGTATGTGCCGAGCGGCACTTATTACATTTATTTTACTTGATTCCGCTGTTATAATAACTTTTGTTCATAAGAGTTGTACATTCTGCATCGTTTTAGGCTTACCTAGTCGCGAAGAGTGGGTGCCATCTTGACAGGTTCACGATTGGTGAACTAAGGTCGTGACATGGAGTTTCCAGCTTTAGAAACTCGAAATTAGGTTAGATTTTGGTTCTAAGCCCTGAATTTCAGAGTTTGAGGGTTCAAACTAGAGTTCTAATCTTCAGAACTCTATTGGTCTTCTACTTAGTTTTTCAGGTCGAGTATTATTCCTAGAATCCTTGCTGGTTGTTTTCTCTGATGTGTTCATCTCAACTTGGCTTGGATTTCTGTTTGGTTCGAGTTATTCTGGTTATCTACTGAGTTTGGAAGCTTGCTATTTGCTCCTGTTTGCTGTTGATATTCTGCTGCTGCTATTGTTGACTTTCTCTTCTCCTTCATCTCTTAGAACTCATCAGTTTACTTTCATTTGATCAGGTACACTACTGTCTCTAGAAAGTGTAATTGAAAACGTGATGAAGGAATAAAATTCTAGACTAATTTTTGTTGAAGCTGTATTTGTTTTCTTATGTTTGTAGTTATAAATAAAGATATGTTGTAATTCATTTAAGAATGGGTTGTAATAATTGAATAACTATATGAATTCGATCTAGATTAAAGTAGTAGTAGCTAATGTTATAGTTAAACGTAATCTAGTAGGTTAGATATAATTATCGCCTAATTCTAAAAGTAAAACTAGCTAAGACACAGTTAATACACTTAAATATAAATATGTTCTGGAACTAGACATATAAAATTGGTACTTAGCCATTTTGAATTCTGAATTATAACCATTTAATTCAAAAAGTATAAGTAGTTCAGCTTGTATTACTGTTTATATCTACTGAATATGAGTTATCTACAAAATTCGCTTTTAAACTTTATGATTTTCGTAAACAGTAATTCAAGCATGATTAGTTAGAATCAGAATACGATTTTTCTTAAGATAAAATAAAGCGACAAAAATAACCCAGCAAACTAATATCATGATAACTACTTGAATATTAGGTTTGTCGTATAGAATAATAACACTTATACAAATCTCTCTGCAAGAATTCTTAATTGATTGTTAAATACTAAAATCAGTAGTGACTAAGTGCAATTTGATGTTTAATCTGTTAACTGTTACACTCATAAGTACTGTTTAAAACTGATAATTAGTCCTTGTTATTCTTTAAATGTGAATGATTTAGGCCTTAATATGAACCAGGCCTGGATGAATTAATGTGGCATTCATGCCTTAGATTAGGATCAGAGGTACACGTTGGGGTTAGAGGCCCAGTTATATTCTGATTATGGACTGCTAGGCAGTCTGAAATCTAGGCCCAAAAATAACTAATGGCTTGGACTCCCATATCAATAAGTCTGAAAATTAATACAAAAAACAGTTATGTATTAGGAAGGAAAAAACAAAAATAGAAAATATAGTGTATGAATAGGATTGGACTTTAAAAAATAAGGGATGAGCCTCGTTACAAAAAATGAAAACACACGGGGCCCTCAAATAACTCAACATAAAATTCTACACTCGGAAGGATCGTTTAGCGAACTTCAGGGTCTTTCCCAAAGTTAATAAAGAAATAACGCTTTAGGCGCGATTAACAATATTACATTCCTAATACGGGTGCACATTTATGTGACCCAAATCTCAAATCCCGGTGAAGCTGAAATGCACTAAAGTCACAGGCGTACTGGTACGGTGTGACTCTAAATGCATTTTTGCGACATCAGAATTATTAAAAATGACAAAGCGGGACATTAATAATACATGAAAATTGAAGCATATAAGGAAATCGGATAAAAACAAATACGAAAGTTGAGCGAATGTGCTAAAACCACAGAATCCAGGAGTGCCTAACACCTTCTCCCGGGTTAACATAATTCCTTATCCGGATTTTTGATTTTGCGGACTGTTAAAAAGAGTTATAATTTCCTCGGTTCGGGATTAAATCGGTGACTTGGGACACCATTATTTTCCCAAGTGGCGACTCTGAAAATTACAAAATAAATCGCGATCCGAATATCCTTTAATTGGAAAAACTACTTCCCTATTATTATTATATCCTTTCTCGGGGTGTAGTAGTAATTAGTTATACATACCTTCGGGTAAGTAAAAAGGAGGTGTGACATCCCTTAGGATATGTATGTGTTAATTTGAATGCCTTGTCGCGAGGTGAAGGGCGTGTACTTGCGCAAATTGTTGAAAACCCACTTTGCTTAAACTGCACAATGAGTGTTATCTCTGTTATTTAATTGGTTTAATTGCAAGATTTATCATGTGTTAGCTAGGGAATCATGATTAGATAGGATTAGCTGTCTAAATGCCTACTTATCGTAATTTAACTCCCTGGCACATGTTGAGACTGGATTTGGTTGTTAATTATAGCAGTGTACTTCATATTTCTCTATGTTGTTTTCTCTTATTTGATTGTGTTTGTGTTCTGTGGACTGCGTGTTCAATTCTCAGAGATCCGGTGCTACTGAGGTAAAGGATAGCGGGTTCAATCCCGGAGATTATGTGATTCTGATATACGGACTTCGAGTTCAATTCCCGGAGATCCTGTGATTCTGATATACGGACTGCGGGTTCAATTCCTGGAGATCTTATGATTCTGATATACGGACTACAGATTCAATTCCTGGAGATCCTATAATTCTGATATGCGGACTGCAGGTTCAATTTCCGGAGATCCTGTGATACTGATATATGGATTGCGGGTTCGATTCCTGGAGATCCTGAGTTGCTGAGTATAAAAGGAATGCGGGTTCAATTCTCGGAGATCCTGGATTATTGATTTGTACTTATTGTGTTGATTTCTCTTTCTTAGCTTAACTATAGACGACTTGTAGTATTTATCTCATTTGTTGTTATTTCAAACTTATTCCTATTTTGTACTATTCGGTGTTATTATCATTATTTTATTATTCTCAGTAGGGTCCTAACCTTCCTCGTCACTACTCCATCGAGGTTAGGCTTGGCACTTACTTAGTGCCGCCATGGTGTACTCATGCTACTTTTCTGCACACTTTTGTTGTGCAGATCCAGGTCCATCTGATCAAATGCACTACCGGTGATTTAGGCGCATTTTCAGGAGACTCGAGATATGAATCTGCTACGTCTGCAGATTCGGAGGGTCATCTTCTATTCTTCCCGAGTGATGTCAGTTATTCCCTTATTTCGGTTGTATAGATATTCTAGATGTATAGAGCTACAGCTATACTCTCTTAGTGTGTGTTGCCCGTAAGTTTCCAGGTCTTGGTGGTTGTAGTTTCTGGTATTTGGTAAAGTGTATGTGCCGAGCGGCATCTATTACATTTCTTTTATATCTTTCTGGTGCCATTTTAACTATTGTTCATAAGGAGTTGTACATTCCGCATTGTGTTAGGCTTACCTAGTCGCGAAGACTAGGTGCCGTCATGATAGGTTCACTATTGGTAAATTAGGGTCGTGACAATTTGGTATCAGAGCTCTAGGATCATAGGAGTCACGGGACACAGTCCGGTTATTTAGAGTCTCTCTAATCGATACGGAGACGTCTGTATTTATCTACGAGGGGCTACATAACTGTTTAGGAAACTCTTCACTTCTTTTGAATTCCTTGTCGTGTGATATTTTGTCACCAAATCTAAACTTTTATCTTCTATTCTCTCACCGATGGTGAGGACATGTGCTACTCGTGAGGATCAGGCACCCGCACCCCCGACTGCCGCCGCTAGAGGCCGGCGCTAGGGTAGAGGTCGAGGACTTGCCCGAGGTGCAGCCACAACACCCGCGCGCGCTGTCGCTGAGGCACCACCGCTAGATCAGGTTGGAGTGCAGGCACCTGGTACACCTACTATAGCTACTACTACTCCAGCACTCCAGGAGACTCTAGTCTAGTTTATGAGCATCTACACTACTCTAGCTCGTGCGGGGTTGCTTCTTCTCGCTGCAGCTACATCTCAGCCGGGGGAGGAGCCCGGACTCCCGCAGCCCACACACATCAGTAGCGAGTGCCCATGGAGCAGGTTCTAGAGGTTATTACTATACCGCCTGCTGCACCAGTACAGCCCGGAGGTGGGCCAGCTACCATCGAGGATGAGCAACACAGGTTGGACAGGTTCAAGAAGTATGATCCCCCAGTGTTCAGTGGTTTAGCTTCAGATGATGCCTTGGGGTTTCTGGAAGAGTGCCATCGCATCCTTCATACTATGGGTATAGTAGAGACCAGTGGGTTTTCCTTTACCGCTATTCAGCTTCGAGGGGCCGCTTATGATTGGTGGCGCACATATGAGTTGGATAGTCAAGACGAGTCTGCCGCATTGACATGGACACAGTTTTCCGATATATTTTTTAGGGAGTTTGTTCCTAGAGCCTTAGGGATGCTTGGCGAGCGAAGTTTGAGCGGTTGCACCAGGATCTATGACAGTATCTGAGTATGCCATCAGTTTCACTCGGTTAGCTAGACATGCAACGGCCTTGATTTCCATGGTCCGGGAGAGAGTGCGGAGGTTTATTGAGGGTCTTATTCTGCCTATTCAATCCAGCATGGCTAGAGAGCTGGAGACGGATGTACCGTATCAGCAGGCGGTGAGTATTGCCAGACGGATCGGGGGTATGCTTACTAGAGAGCGAGAAAAGAGGGAGGCCAAAAGGTCTCATGAGTCAGCACATTACTCTGGTGCCCGTACTGTAGCAGCCGGTCGATTTGGTAGGGGTTATTCCGGTCGTCCAGTTCATTCAGCATTCCCAGCAGCTGGTAGTACTCCAGCTCCTCTAGCACCTCAGGAGCCTTACTATGCTCCCTAGTTTCCAGTACGTCTCCAGCATGGGGTACCTCTAGGGGTCAGTCCAGCGGGAGCGGGGCCGGTCAGTCACAGCCACTGCGTCCTCCCAGGGCCTGTTTTGAGTGCGGGACTCACCATCTGGTTAGAGAGTGTCCTTGATGTAGGAGGGGAGCGCCTCTACCAACTTCGCAGCCTCAGCGTGGTTCATAGGGGCAGCAAGCCATCGTTCCAGCCCCAGCTGCCACCCCACCTACCCAGCCAGCCAGGGATGGGGATAAGGGTTACAGAGGCCGCCCTCGAGGGAGGGGTCAGGCCAGATTTTATGCTATTCCTGATCGTGCCGCAGTTGTCACCTCTGATTCTATTATGATAGGTATTATCTTGGTTAGTCACAAAGAGGCATCGAATCTATTCGATCTTGGTTCTACTTTCTCATATGTGTCCTTTTATTTTGCTTCACATCTGGGTCTGCCTCGGGATTCTTTGATTTCCCTCGTCTATGTTTCTACTCCGGTGTGAGATTCTTTGGTTGTGGACCGTTTGTATCAGTCGTGTTTGGTCACTATTTGTTGTTTTGAGACCAGAGCTGATCTTTTATTGCTCGGTATGGTTGATTTTGATATTATTCTAGGCATGAACTAGTTGTCGCCCCACTATGCTATTCTTGATTGCCACGCCAAGACCATGATGATGGCTATGCTAGGCATTCCACATATTGAGTGGAGTGGTACTATGGATCACACCCCTAGCTGTGTTATTTCCTTTCTCAGAGCTCACCGTATGGTTGAGAAGGGGTGTGCTACTTATCTAGATTATGTGAGGGATGTCAGTGTTAACCCTCCTTCTATTGATTCAGTCCCAGTGGTACGTGATTTCTCTGATGTGTTTCCAGCTGATCTCCCGGGCATGCCGCCCGATAGAAATATCAATTTTGTTATTGACTTATTGTCGGGAACCCAACCTATTTCTATTCCTCCATACCGCATGGCTCCTCCTGAGTTGAAGGAGTTGAAGGATCAGTTATAGGAGTTGTTGGGTAAGGGTTTCATTCGACCTAGTGTTGCGCCTTGGGGTGCTCCTGTGATGTTTGTGAAGAAGAAGGACGGTTCTATATGTATGTGCATTGACTATCGCCAGTTGAACAAAGTTATAGAGAAGAAACAGTATCATTTGCCACGTATTGATGACTTATTTGATCAGCTACAGGGCACACAAGTGTTCTCCAATATTGATTTGCACTCTGGTTATCATCAGCTGAAGATTCGGGAGCCAGATATCCCAAAGACTGCTTTCAGGACTCGGTATGGTTACTACGAGTTCCTCGTTATGTCTTTCGGGCTGACTGATGCCCCAGCAACTTTTATGCATTTGATGCACAGTGTATTCAGGCCATATATTGACTTGTTCATGATTGTTTTCATTGATGATATTTTGGTATATTCTCGGAGTCGGGAAGAGCACGAGCAACACCTGAGGATAGTGCTTCAGACTCTAAGGGAGAAGCAGCTATATGCAAAGTTCTCTAAATGTGTGTTTTGGCTGAGTTCGGTGGCATTTCTAGTCCATGTGGTGTCGAGCGAGGGCATTCGGGTGGATCCGAGGAAGGTGGAGGACGTGCAGTGTTGGCCCAGGCCCTCCTCAGCTATTGAGATTCGTAGATTCCTTGATTTGGTGGGTTATTACCGTCACTTTGTGGAGGGATTCTCTTCTATCGCAGCACCTATGACCAGATTGACCCAAAAGGGTGCCCCTTTTCAGTGGACAGAGGAGTGTAACGCGAGCTTCCAAAAGCTCAAGACAGCTTTGACTTCGGCCCCTTTCTTGATATTGCCTACTGGTTCGGGGTCTGATACAGTATATTGTCATGCCTCATAGGTTGGAATCAGAGCAGCATTGATGCATGATGGTAGGGTGATTACCTACGTGTCTCGAGAGCTAAAGGCAAATGAAAAGAACCACCTTGTCCATGATCTTGGGCTAGCTACCATTGTTCACGCCTTGAGCATTTGGTGTCATTATTTGTGTGGGGTCCCTTGTGAGATTTACACTGATCATCGAAATTTACAGCACTTGCTTAAGCAGAAAGACCTGAACATGAATCAGAGGAGATGGTTGGAGTTGTTGAAGGACTATGATATTACTATTCTTTATCACCCGGGCAAGGCCAATGTGGTTGCCTATGCCTTGAGTCGCTAGGCAGAGAGTTTTGGGAGTTTGGCATATCTACCAGCTTCGGAGAGACGTATGGCGATGGATGTTCAGGCTTTGGCCAGGCAGTTTGTTAGATTGGATCTTTCGGGGCCCGGTCGAGTTCTGGCTTGTATGGTTACTCGGTCTTCTCTATTTGATCGCATCAGAGAGCGACAGTTTGATGACCCTTATTTGCTGGATCTTCAAGACAAGGTTCAGCGTGGTAATGCTCGAGATGTCACCATCGGAAATAATGGATTGATGAGGATACATGAGCGTATTTGTGTGCCCAATGTGGATGCTCTTTGAGAGTAAATGATAGCTGAGGCCCATAGCTCGCATTATTCCATCCATCCGGGTGCCGCGAAGATGTACCAGGACTTGAGGCAACATTATTAGTGGAGGCGGATAAAGAAGGATATTGTTGACTATGTTTCTAGGTTCCTCAACTGCCAGCATGAGAAGTATGAACAACAGCGTCCGGCTGCGTTATTGCAGCAGATTGAGATTCCAGAGTGGAAGTGGGAGCGCATCACCATGGACTTCGTGTCTGGACTTCCACGGACTGTGTGGAAGTTTGATTCTATTTGGGTCATTGTGGATCGGCTAACCATGTCCGCCCATTTCATACCGGTGTGCACTACTTACTCATCGGAATGGTTAGCCGAGATCTATATCAGGGAGATAGTCCGGTTGCATGGTATTCCAGTTTCCATCATTTCAGGAAGAGGCACTCAGTTTACTTCACGGTTCTGGAGGGTCGTGCAACAAGAGTTAGGAACTCGGGTGGAATTGAGCACAACATTTCAACCCCAGATGAATGGCTAGTCTGAGCGCACTATTAAGATATTGGAGGATATGCTCTGTGCGTGTGTGATTGAGTTTGGAGGTTCACGGGATCACTTCTTGCCATTCGAGGAGTTTGCTTATAACAATAGCTATCAGTCCAGCATTCAGATGGCGCCGTTTGAGGCCCTATATGGTAGGTGGTGCAAGTCCCCTATAGGTTGGTTCGATCAGAGCGAGGCTAGGTTGTTAGGTACAAAGATGGTTCAGGATGCGATAGACAAGGTCAAAGTGATTCAGGATAGACTTCGTGCAGCCCAGTCCAGACAGAAGAGTTATGCGGACAAGAAGGTTCGCGATGTGGCATTTATGGTTGGCGAGCGGGTTGTACTTCAGGTCTCGCCCTTGAAGGGCATCATGAGATTTGGGAAGAAAGGAAAGCTGAGTCTGAGATTTAGTGGGACTTTTGAGATTTTGAGGCGTGTTGGGGAGGTTTCTTATGAGCTAGCCTTACCTCCCAGCCTAACCGGAGTCCATCCAGTATTTCATGTCTCTATGCTCCAAAGGTACCATGGTGACCCGTTGCACGTGTTAGATTTCAGTTCTGTTCAGCTGGACAAGGATCTATCTTATGTTAAGGAACTAGTGGCCATTTTGGACAGGCAAATCAGAAAGCTGAGGTTAAAGAACATCGCTTTGGTAAAACGGGGTCAGCCGGCCGAGGAGGCGACTTGGGAGATAGAGCAGGAGATGCGCAGCCAGTACCCTCATCTCTTCACTACTTTAGGTATGTTTTCTATGGTCATTCGAGGACGAACGAATGTTTAAGTGTGGGAATATGTAACGACCTGGCTGATCGTTTTTGAAATTTAAACCCCGATCCCCAATTAACTGCTTCCCCTAAGTTCATTTCAGCTATTGTGGTTTACCGGGATGTTCGGTTCTAGAATTCGGA
Source organism: Nicotiana noctiflora (assembly GCA_032618575.1). Lineage (NCBI taxonomy): Eukaryota > Viridiplantae > Streptophyta > Magnoliopsida > Solanales > Solanaceae > Nicotiana > Nicotiana noctiflora. The sequence continues at coordinate 168,989 of JASVEL010008818.1, forward strand.
GTGTTTTGGGACACTTAGTCCCTAAATGAGAGCTTTATTGCTGAAAAATAGTTCGTATTCGGAACAGTGATAAGATGATCTCAATATGGGAAGCCGATGGTTCCATTAGCTCCGTTAGGTGATTTCAGGGTTGGGAGCATGTTCGAAATGTATTTTGGAGGTCCGTAGCTCAATTAGGCTTGAAATGCCGAAGTTTGGAATTTTTGGAAATCCAGTCAATAGGCGAGATTTTGATCTGGGAGTCAAAATGGAATTCTGACGGTTGTAGTAGCTCTGTTAGGTGATTTTGGATATGTCTGTAAATTTTCAGGTCATTCAGACTTCTTTTGATCGGGCTTTTGATAGTATGAAGGTTTCGGAAGTTTTGGTTGAAACTTATTCTTGAATCCGCCATAATTTAATGATTTTTGTGTTTAATGATATGTTTTTATGATTGGAACAAGTTTGTATCGTGATTTGGAGTAGGTTGGGTGCTTTGGTTGAGGACCCGGGGGCCTCGGAAGTGTTTCCGTGGGTCAAACGGGCCATTTCGAGTTAATGAAGCAGGTCAGATTTGCTGTCATGAGTGTTGCATACGATTGCTCTATGCGATCGCAATAGGCTAGTGCGATCGCACAGAAGGTTTGGGAGGAGGCTCAAAAGTTATTCTATGCGATCACAGCAAGGGTTATGCGATCGCATTGATGAGGATAATTGTTCTCTGCGATCGCGAAGGGGTCTATGCAATCGCATTGTGGAAAGGTTAGGGGTCCCAGGTCCTATATTTTGTTCTATGCGATCGCGGAGTAGGGAGTGCGATTGCATAAGTCTATTTTGTTAAGCAGTGCGATCGTATTGTGGTCTATGCGATCGTATAAGGTAAAAATGTGAGGCAGAAAAGTTGTTCTATGCGATCGCAACAAGGGTCATGCGATCGCATAGAGTATTTCACTAGGCAAACAGAATCAGAATATAACATTTCATCCGCAAGGGTTTCACCACTTTTGCAAAAACTCAAGCTAGGGAGCTCGATTTTGAATGATTTTTCGCGTGCTTTTCAGAGACAATTGTTGGGTAATGATTTCTTACTCCCTTGTGATCATTATTTACTAATCTAAACTCAATTCTTCCTTTAATTTCGGATTTGGGGTGTAAATTGGGGTAAGTTTATTAGAACAAACTTTGGCGATTTGGAGGGGCAAACGAACTCTGATTTTGATAAATTTTATATGCTTAGACTCATGGGAGTACGAGAGTTCTGAAAACATAAACATATTTCGATTCCGAGCCGATGGATAGAGGGGTATTTTGGTCATTTCATCCAATTTTGTGTTGTAGCTTTAATTTTATCAGTGTAATTACTTACTTGTGATTTTATTTACACTATTTAATTGGTTTGAATATATTTGGACCACTCGGAGTCGGATTCGTGGCAAGGGAGTCATTTCTTAGCGATTTTGTACCGGGATTGAGGTAAGTGACTTGTCTAACCTTGCGTAGGGGAATTTCTCCCCTAGGATATATATGTGTTGATTTGAATGCCTTGTACACGAGGTGACGGGCGTTTACTTGCGCATATTTTGAAAAACCACTTTTCTTAAACTGCTCAATCAGTGTTATCTCTGTTATTTAATTGGTTTAATTACAAGATTTATCCTGTGTTAGCTAGGGAAGCATGATTAGATAAGATTAACTGTCTAAATGCCTACTTGTCTTAATTGAACTCTCTGGAACATGTTTAGAATGGATTTGGTTGTTAATTGTAGTAGTGTACTTCCTATTTCTCTGTGTTTTTTTTCTCTTATTTGATTGTGTTATGTGGACTGCGGGTTCAATTCCCGAAGATCCTCTGATTCTTATATACGGACTGTGGGTTCAATTCTCGTAGATCTTGTGATTCTGATATACGACTGCGAGTTCAATTCCCGGAGATCCTATGATTCTGATATACGGACTGCGGGTTCAATTCTCGTAGATCCTGTGATACTGATATAAAGGACCGCGGGTTCAATTCCCGGAGATCCTGTGATACTGATATATGGACTGCGGGTTCGATTCCCTAAGATCCTGAGTTGCTGAGTATAAAAGGACTGCGGGTTCAATTCCCGGAGATCCTGGATTATTGATTTGTACTTGTTGTGTTGATTTCTCTTTGTTAGTTTAACTGTAGACGACTTGTAGTATTTATCTCGTTCGTTGTTATTTCAGACTTATTCCTATTTTGTACTGTTCGGTGTTATTATCATTATTTTTATTATTCTCGGTAGGGCCTTGACCTTCCTCGTCACTACTCCATCGAGGTTAGGCTTGGCACTTATTGAGTACCGTTGTGGTGTACTCATGCTACTCTTTTATACACTTTTTTGTGCAGATCCAGGTCCATCTGATCAGACGCACTACCGGTGACTTAGGCGCATTTTCAGGAGACTCGAGGTATGGATCTACTACGTCCGCATATCCGGAGGGTCTTCTTCTTTTCTTCCTGAGTGATGTCAGTTATTCCCTTATTTCGGCTGTATAGATATTCTGGATGTATAGAGCTACAGCTATTCTCTCTTAGTCTGTGTTGCACGTAAGTTTCCGGGTCTTGGTGGTTGTACTTTATTGTATTTGGTAAAGTGTATGTGCCGAGTGGGACTTATTACATTTCTTTTATATCTTTCTGTTGTTATCTTAACTATTGTTTCTAAAGAATTGTACATTCCGCATTGTGTTAGGCTTACCTAGTCGCGAAGACTGGGTGCCATCGTGACAGGTTCACGATTGGTGAACTAGAATCGTGACATATTCTCTAATGTTTCTTCCATTTAATGCTCATTAAATGTTTTATCTGGGCTTTTATTTGCTGTCAGATTCAATCCTTTGATTCTTCATGGTCTTTGACCTTTAAATGCCTTGAAAGTGTACGAGCATTAAATGTCTCGCATAACTGCTCGTGTCTCTTCTGTTTAACTTGAACGTGTCTATTGCTACTCGTACATATTGAACAACTTTACTTCTTTGACTGTTTGACCAGTCTACGCGTCATGACACATCATCTCCAATATGCAAAGTAAATTTTCACAATACAGATAGTCCTCCCACTTTCCATTTATATGTCAGTAGAATATTTGGGAAGTGGATTTCATAAAAGAGAATATTTATCATCATTAATGCTATGAAAAAATTGACGCTTAATGGACACATCTATTTAATGTTCTTCACACGTGCAACTCCTTATCAGTTCTGTAACTTGCACCCCTTTTCAAGGTTCTTTTTTATAGCTCCACTATTCATGAAGTACTAGTTATTATTATTGTGACTCTTCCATTACTCCGTTTCACTTTTTGACGGTTGCCTATAAATATAATATTATAGTTTTACCTTTTACTTTACTTCACACAAAACTCTTTCAAACACTTGAACTGTGAAAATTTTTATTCACCTCATCTTCTTCCTCATCATGTCTTCTTCGAACCCTAACCATAGAAGAGCTCCTGCTTTTGAAAGTTATCCCAATGCCTTTGTCATACATAGAAGGGGTGGAGGACTTCATAGTTGAGGATCTTCTCGCGGTGGTGGTTCTACTATGCCTTCTTCTATCCTTGATTCTTCTTCGAGAAGCAAGGGTTCCTTTACCTAAAAAATCATCTTCTAAAGGCAAGGAAACCTCTGAACCATTACAAGAGCCATTGGTAGAGGAGATAGTTCCTAATGATTTTTCTTTTCACCGTGATAGACAATCTGTCATGACCCTAGTTCACCAATCGCGAACATGTCGTGATGGCACCCAGTCCCCACGACTAGGTAAGCCTAACACGTTGCGGAATATACAAGCTATAAACACTTAAATAAGAAACAGCGGAAAAATAGCATAAAAAGATATGTAATCCGTGCCGCTTGGCACATACATCCTTCAACACACTATGTAAACACTACCAAGATCCGGAATCTCACGGGTAACACAGACTAAAAGAGGATATACAACTGTGGCTCTATGTGTAAAGAGTATCTAACAACGAAATGAAGGAAAAATGTCAACTAGTACTACTAGAATAGATGGGAAGCCTCCGGATCCGCGGACGTAGCAGATCATACCTCGAAGTCTCCCAGAAAGCTGCGGAATCACCTAGTACGAGCCTCCTCTGATGTACCCGGATCTGCACAACAAAAGTGTGCAGAAGAGTAGCATGAGTACACCACGGCGGTACTCAGTAAGTGCCAAGCCTAACCTCGATGGAGTAGTGACGAGGAAAGTCAGGGCCCTACTGAGAAGCAATAATATAGTGATAATAACAATAATAAACAGTTTAAATGATAATAATTTCCGCAATAACAACAATAAAATTATTTCTGCAACCATCTACAATTTAAGCTAATCAACAAATAACCAACTCAATAAAACAAGTCCAGGACCTGTGGGAATTGAACCCACAGTCCCACTGACAGAACCCATGGGTCTCCGGGAATCGAACCCACAGCCCACATTTTAATAAATCTCAGGATCTCCGGGAATCGAACCCGCAGTCCACGTCTTAATAAATCTCAGGATCTCCGGGAATTGAACCCGCTGTCCACATCTCAATAAATCTCAGGATCTCCGAGAATCGAACCCGCAATCCACATCTCAATAAATCTCAGGATCTCCGGGAATCGAACCCGCAATCCACATCTCAATAAATCTCACGATCTCTCGGGAATCGAACCCGTAGTCCACATCATTATCACTTCGGGTCTCTGGGAATCGAACCCACAACCCTGGGATCTACGGGAATTGAACCCGCAGTCCACAAACACAGCAAGTAAAGGAATACACCGAGAGAAATATAATATGCTTAACTATAACTTCACCGATAAACAGCGCCAGCGATTACCAAGAAAACTCAAGTAAGACAATTAGGCAACTAGACAGTTAAATACTACCTAATCATGCTTTTCTAACTGCTACCAGGTAGGAATATCGAATTTAACAGCTAAAAACAGGAATATCACTCATCGAACATTTTAAGTAAAGTATGTGTTCAACAACCAGCGCATGTACACGCCCGTCACCTTGCATACAAGGCATTTAAAGTATCACATAATATCCTAGGGGTGAAAGTCCCCCACACGAGGTTAGACAAGCCACTTACCTCAACTCAGGTACAAAACCGCTAAGAAATAACCCTCTTGTCGCGAATGTCGGCCTCCACAAGTGTAGTATCTGATACAAATCAATAGAATCACATCAAAATAGGCCAATTGCGCATTACCCAATCAAAATAACTCAAAATACACCAAACCCACAAGTTGCCAAAACCCGACTTTCGGTACGCTTATCGAAAAATCACGAAAATTATATTTTCGGGTTCCTTATCTCAATACGAGTCCGTGCATATAAAATTTATCGAAATCGGACTCCGTTTGCCCATTCAAATCAAAGATTTTCTAACATTTAGGCCTAGGGCTCAAACCCACCTTTAATCTTCCATTTTCAGTGAAATAATCATGGATTTCATGATAAACCAACGAATTAAGGTCAAGAAACTTACCCCCGATGATTTCCCGATGATATCCCAGTGTTTCCCCTTCAAAATCCTCTCTTGGAGCTCAACAATGGCGGTTTTGGTGTGTTAGGCCGCGACTGAAATGTTCTGGACTTAAAGTCACTGCCATGCCATTTTACTCTACGCGATCGCAGCACTGGGCTTGCGATCGCGATGCACAAAATATGGGCGGCCTAATTTTCCTCTACGCGATCGCGTGATCCTGGACGCGATCGCAGTGAACAACTCAGCGACCTTACGCGATCGCAATGACACGAACGCGATCGCGAAGAACAAACTCGTCCGGCTCCCCAAACTACCCTACGCGATCGCGACACTCGCCACGCGATCGCACTGCTTCCGACCAAATACCCCACGCGATCGCAATGCTTCAACCTCCAGACTTACGCGATCGCACACCCCACCTTGCGATCGCAGAGCTCCGGGTTTTTCCCTTACGCGATCGCATCCTAGGCATCGCGATCGCGATGCATTACCACCACACCTTACACGATCGCGTGGCCATCTCCGCGATCGCGGAGAGCAAAATTGCTCTGCAATAATTGCAGCAGAAACAGCAGTGCCTTTTGGCACAAATTGGTCCGTTTGGACCCCCGAATTCATCCCGAGGCTCCCGGGACCCCAACGAAAACCACCAACATACTCCAAAACACGATACGAACTCATTCAAATCAAAAAAACACGTCTAACAACATCAAAACCCATAATTCACATCGAATTCAAGCCTAAATTCCTTAAAACTTTCCGAATTGCACATTCGATCTAAAACCCGACCAAATGAGGTCCGAATGACCTGAAACTTTGCGGACATATCCAAATTCACATAACGAAGCTACAGAAATTGTCGAAATTCCATTCCAACCCCCGGATCAAAATCTCACCTATCGTTCGGATTCGCCAAAATTTGAACCTTCGGCATTTCAAGCCTAATTGAGCTAAGGACCTCCAAAATACATTCCGAACGCGCTCCCAACCCCGAAATCACCCAACGGAGCTAATGGAACCATCGGATTTCCGTTCCGAGATCGTCTTAACACTGTTCCGGTTACCGACCATTTTCTATCTTTAAAGCTCTCATTTAGGGACTAAGTGTCCCAAAATACTTCAAATTTCAGGGCCGACTCTCCCGGCAAACCACAATAGCAGAAATGTACTTAGGGAAACAATTAAATTAGGGATTGGGGCGTAATTTTTTTAAAATGACCGGCCGGGTCGTTACATCTTCCCACCCTTAAAAGATTCGTTCGTCCTCGAACGAGCATAGAAAACAAGTCGCACGACTGGAAAGAATAAAGGGAATATTTTCCTAACTCCGTAGCCTCTGGAGGATAAATACAGACATCTCCGTACCGATCCTTCAGACTCTACTAAGGTTGTTTATGAGTTGTGAGACCTGTGCAACCTAGTGCTCTGATACCAACTTGTCACGACCCGGATTTTCCACCATCGGGGTCATGATGGCGCCTACTAAATGGAAGCTAGGCAAGCCAAATATTAATTACACCTCCATTAATTACCAAATTCTTATTAAGACTTATTATTAAAAACATATAAATTACAACGGAATAATCAAAATTAGCGGAAGACTTAGTCAAATATGATAAAGAAAACCCAAACATGATACACTACCCAAGACTGGTGTCACAATACTCACGAACTTCTAAGAATAATACACATAATTGTCTGAAAGAAAATACAAGCTGTTTATCTCGATTACATGAGATAACATAATGAAAAGCATAGATAGAAGAGACAACGGGTCATGCGGACGCCTGCAAGGCTACCTCATAATCTCAATAGTCGGAAAATCCACAAGTCACTACTGCCGCTGCTGCTGTCCGTAACCTGTATCTGTGCAAAAAGAGCGCAGAGTGTAGTATCAGCACAACCGACCCCATGTGCTGGTAAGTGCCTGGCCTATCCCAGCGAACTAGTGACAAGGCTAAGGCCAGTCACCCACCTAAACCTGTACCAGTTGCAATATAGACATATATATATAATACATTTATAAGGAAATACTCTACTCTGAAATAACAGTCAATAACTCACGATATCCAGAATAATCTTACTTTCATGTCTCAATTCCTCTCTCATTTCATGTCTCGTGGTAGGCGTACCACCCGCTCCCAACTATTACTGTAATTATATCTTGTGGTAGGCGTACCACCCGCTCCCAAATATATCAGTAATTATATCTCGTGGTAGGCGTACCACCCGCTCCCAAATATATCAATAATTATATCTCGTGGTAGGCGTACCACCCGCTCCCAAATATATCAATAATTTACCGGCAACTATGGCCAATGCCAAGATTTAAGTCACTTTATGGTCGGCGTACCACACGATCCCAATTCATAAATATATATATTACCGGCAATTAACCAATAATCTCTATATCAACAATATTTATAATTACCGGTTTTAAACCAATAATTGATAATAATTTCAATAATTTATCTTCATTACCGGCATAACACCAATAACTCTTAATCAACAATTTATTCATAACCGAATTCCTATTCCTACAAACTAGGATAGAACAAACACTTACCTCGAAAGTTCACGAACCATTCAATCCGTAGCAATGCCTTTTCCTTTCGAATTTGACTCCAATCCAACCGTATCTATACAGAATTGATTTCATATCATCAATTCTACTTAACAAACTAGTTCATATTGCTAAACATGATTTTTTGCAACATTCTGTCCGGAATAGTAAAAATCGACCCCGGCCCACATAATCGAAACTCAAGTTTCGAACCAAAATAAGTTCACCCAATCCTCCATGAGTTCAAATATACAATTTGTTCTTAAGCTCGACTCCAAAACGAGGTCTAGATCGCAAATTCTTTGAAAACCCTTACTATACTCAATTCTCAATTTTTCTACCCATTTACACCTAATTAGGCTTAGGAATTCAAATAATATTGATGGAAAATGAAGAAAACGAGTTAAGAATCACATACCCAAGAAGTTTGATGAAGAATCGCTCAAAAATCGTCCAAGAAGTTGTGGAGAAGAGAGTTGAACAGAAATGGGATTTTTATCCCGTTTCTGTTCTGTTTTCTGTCTTAAATTCACTGGGCATGAGTTTGTTCATCGCGTTTGCGACACCCCGGTCGCGTTCGCGATGAAGAAGAAATTTTACACATCGCGTTCGCGTGGGGCTTAACGCGAACGCGAAGAAGAAAATTCTGGGGATTGAAATTTGGGCTACGCGAACGCGTGGTGCCGTACGCGAACGCGTAGAAGAGGCAGGCCAGGCTCCGCGAACGCGGGAGCCTTCACGCGAACGCGTAGAGGAAAAAGGCTGGGGTCCATGTTGTTGTACGCGAACGCGATCCTAAGGATGCGAACGCGTAGAAGAAGAAAGAGAAGCCTTCGCGAACGCGACCAGGTGGACGCGAACGCGAAGAAGGAATGTCTGTTGCAGATTTTCTGCAGTTTTTTTCCTAGTCTAAAACCACCCCGATGCCTATCCGAAACTCACCCGAACCCTCGAGGCTCCAAACCAAATATGTACACTAACTCAATAACATCATACGAACTTGCTCGAGCGAACAAATCGCCGAAATAACATCAAAATCAATGAATTGAGCCTTAAAACTCAAGAATTCTTTCAAATTTCATAATTTCCAAAATTTCCAATTTAAGGCCGAAACACGTCAAACGACGTCCGTTTTCAACCAAACTTTACAGGAAGCGCTTAACCAATATATATGACCTGTACTGGGCGTCGGAACCAAATACGAGCCCGATATCACCACTTTTCAATCAAATTTTAGTTTCATTTTCCTTAAACATTTTCAGAAAACAATTTAACATAAAAATTCTTTTACCGGGGTTCTAGACCTCGGATTTCAATTCCGGGCATACGCCCAAGTTCCATATTTTTCTACGGATTTTCTTAGACCGTCAAATCACGGATCCGGGTCCGTTTACCAAAAATGTTGACCAAAGTCAACCATATCAATATTAATATCAAAATTCTTCAACTTTTTCACATATTTCACATATTTCAACATAAAAATTTTCCAGCTTTGTGCCCGGTCGTGCACGCAAATCGAGGCAACTATAATTGAGGTTTTCAAGACCTCAAAAGCTCGGAATGATTAATAAAACAAGTGATGACCCTTCGGGTCGTCACAATCTCCACCTCTAAAACAACCGTTCGTCCTCGAACGGACAAAAGAAAGAAGTACCTGAGTCAGGAAACAAATGTGGGTAGCGGCTCCGCATATCGAACTCGGACTCCCAGGTCGATGCCTCAGGAGGCTGACCTCTCCACTGAACACGCACAGAAGGATAACTCTTCGACCTCAATTGTCGAACCTGCCGGTCTAGAATGGCCACCGGCTCCTCCTCGTAAGATAGATCATTGTCCAATTGGACAGTATCGAAGTCTAACACATGTGTGGGATCGCCGTGGTATCTCCGAAGCATAGATACATGAAAAACTGGATGCACGGCTGATAAGCTAGGCGGCAAAGCTAATCTGTAAGCCACCCCTCCCACTCTGTCTAGAATCTCAAATGGGCCAATATACCTAGGGCCGAGCTTGCCCTTCTTCCCAAACCTCATCACACCCTTCATAGGCGACACTCGGAGCAATACTCGTTCGCCAACCATGAAATCTACATCTCGAACCTTACGATCCGCATAAGTCTTCTCTCTGGACTGAGTGGCACGCAATCTCTCCTGGATAATTTTGACCTTATCCAAGGCCTCCGGAACTAAGTCTGTACCCAACAACCGAGCCTTCCCCGGCTCAAACCATCCGACTGGAGATCGACATCGCCTACCATACAACGCCTCATACAGGGCCATCTGGATGCTGGACTGGTAGCTGTTATTGTAGGCGAACTCTGCTAATGGCAGAAATTGGTCCCACGAGCCTCCGAAATCAATAACACAGGCTCGAAGCATGTCCTCTAGGATCTGAATAGTCCTCTCGGACTGGCCATCCGTCTGAGGATGAAATGCTGTACTCAACTGAACCTGGGTGCCTAACTCCTGCTGGACCGCTCTCCAGAACCGCGAGGTAAACCGCGTACCCCGATCAGAGATAATAGATACTGGCACTCCATGGAGACGAACAATCTCCCTAATGTAAATCTCCGCTAACCTCTCCGATGAGTTGGAGACAGATACTGGAATAAAGTGTGCCGACTTGGTCAGCCTATCAACAATGACCCAAATAGCATCAAATTTCCTTCTAGTCAAAGGAAGTCCAGTAACGAAATCCATAGTGATCCGCTCCCATTTCCACTCGGGAATCTCAATCCTCTGGAATACACCACCAGGCCTCTGGTGCTCATATTTCACCTGCCGACAATTTAGACACCGAGCGACATACGCAATGATATCTTTCTTCATTCTGCACCACCAATAGTGCTGCCGCAAGTCCTGGTACATCTTCGCGGTGCTCGGGTGAATAGAATACCGCGAACTGTGGGCCTTCGCTAATATTAACTCTCGAATCCCTTCGACATTGGGCACACAAACTCGACCCCGCAATTTCAATATCCCATCATCATCTAGATTTACCTGTGTGGCACCTCCCCGCTGTACTGTATCTCTCAACTCACGCAAATGAGGATCATCAAATTGCCTCTCACGGATACGCTCTAATAAAGAAGAACGGGCGACCGTGCAGGCTAACACCCTGCTAGGCTCAGAAATGTCCAATCTCACGAACCGGTTGGCTAATGCCCGGACGTCTAGAGCAAATGGTCTCTGACTGACCGGAATATATGCAAGACTACCCATGCTGGCAGACTTTCTACTCAATGCATCGGCCACCACACTGGCCTTACCTGGGTGATATAAAATAGTAACATCATAGTCTTTTAGCAACTCTAGCCACCTTCTCTCCCTCATATTCAACTCTTTCTGCTTAAACAAATACTGAAGACTCTTATGATCGGTGTATACTTCACATGCTACACCATACAAATAATGCCTCCGGATCTTCAATGCGTGAATAATCGCCGCCAATTCTAGATCATGCACTGGATAGTTCTTCTCATGAATCTTCAACTGCCTCGAAGCATAGGCAATAACCTTGCCATCCCGCATTAACACTGCACCAAGCCCAATACGGGAAGCATCACAATAAACAGTATAAGGTCCCGTACCTGTGGGTAAAACCAATACCGGTGCTGTGGTCAAGGTTGTCTCGAGCTTTTGAAAGCTCGCCTCACATTCATCGGACCATTCAAATTGAACACCCTTCTGGGTCAATCTGGTCAGTGGGGTTGCAATAGACGAAAATGCTTCTACGAATCGGCGATAATAACCCGCTAACCCCAAGAAACTCCGAATATTTGTGGCTGATGTCGGTCTAGGCCAGCTCTTGACTGCCTCAATTTTCTTCGGATCAACCTGAATACCTGCTGCCGTCACAATATGACCCAGGAATGCAACCGAACTTAGCCAAAATTCACACTTTGAAAATTTTGCATATAGCTGGCTATCTCTCAGAGTCTGTAAGGCCACTCTGAGTTGCGCGCATGCTCCTCCTGACTGCGGGAATATATTAATATGTCATCAATGAAGACTATTACAAACAAGTCTAAATAAGGCCGGAACACCCGATTCATTAATTCCATAAAAGCCGCTGGAGCATTTGTCAACCCAAAAGACATGACCAGAAATTCATAATGTCCATACCGAGTGCGGAACGCCTGTCTTAGGGACATCAGATGCCCTAATCTTCAGCTGATGATAGCCATATCTCAAATCTATCTTTGAAAATACCTTGGCACCCTGAAGCTGGTCAAATAAATCATCAATTCGCGGAAGTGGATATTTATTTTTGATAGTCACCTTGTTTAACCGTCGATAGTCAATGCACATTCTCATCGAACCATCTTTCTTCTTTACAAATAATACAGGTGCACCCCACGGCGAAACACTGGGTCTAATGAAACCCTTTTCAAGTAAATCCTGCAACTGTTCCTTCAATTCTTTTAACTCTGGCGGAGCCATACGGTATGGGGGAATGGAAATGGGCTGAGTGCCTGGAGCCAAGTCAGTGCAAAAATCAATGTCCCTATCGGGCGGCATACCTGGCAAGTCTGAAAGAAATACTTCAGGAAATTCGCGAACCACAGGCACAGAGTCAATAGAAGGAACCTCAACAATAGAATCACGGACATAGGCCAAATAAGCCAAGCATCCCTTTCCAACCATACGCTGAGCTTTAACATAAGAAATAACATTACGGCTAGTATGACCTGAACTTCCTTTCCACTCTATACGAGGCGAATTCGGTAGGGCTAAAGTCACAGTCTTGGCATGTCAATCTAAAATAGCATGATACGGAGATAGCCAGTCCATGCCTAGTATAATATCGAAGTCCACCATATTTAGGAGTAATAAATTAAGCACGGGTCTCGAGACCCTCAATTACTATAATACATGACCGATGAACTCGATCAACCACAATAGAGTCGCCTACTGGTGTAGACACATGAACAGGAACACTCAGTGGATCACTGGGCCGAATCAAGTATGGTGCCAAATAGGAAGACACATACGAATATGTAGACCCAGGGTCAAATAATGCCGATGCCTTTCTATCACAAACCAAAATAATACCTGTAATGACGGCATCCGAAGACTCAGCCTCTGGTCTGGCGGGAAGTGCATAACATCGGGGCTGTGCCCCACCACCCTGAGCAGTATCTCTAGGACGATCAGCTGCTGGCTGGTCTCTACCTCTATCGGTCTGAGCTCCACCTCTATGACCTCTACCTCCACCTTTATGTCCTCTACCTCCGCCTCTAGCCGGCTGGGCAGGCTGTGAGGGAACTGGGGCCTGAATCATGGCACGAGAACCCTGCTGGTGAGATCTGTCAGAGCTCGAGGGCAATACCTTGCAATGTGCCTAAGATCACCGCACGTAAAACAAGCCCCCGGCTGCTGAAAATGGCGAAGTGGTGGTGCACTGATAGGCTGCTGATCAGAGTAGCGTGGCTGAGAATTACGATCACCTGAAGCATCATGAGAAACCTGAAGAGCTGACCGATAAGGCCTAGGAGGATGGCCTCTATCATAAAAATCTCTATCTCCAGACGAGGTACCACTGAATCTACCCGAATTACGAGATCTCTTATCTGATCCATGTCTCGCTCCCTGTGACAGAGCCAACTCGATCCGGCGGGCTGCATTAGCCGCCTCCTGAAAAGTGATTTCAGTTCCTGCCCCCATAGCCATCTGTAGCCGAATTGGCTGATTCAAGCCATCAATAAACCTCCTCACTCTCTCCCGATCTGTGGGAAGTATGATGATAGCATGACGAGCCAGGTCCACGAACCTAGTCTCGTACTGTGTGACAGACATAGAACCCTGATGAAGACGCTCAAATTGTCTGCGCATAACCTCCCGCTGAGTTGCTGGAAGGAACTTCTCCAAGAATAATTCTGCAAACTGCTCCCAAGTCAAAGATGACGATCCCGCTGGCCTGGTTAGACAATAATCTCTCCACCAAGTCTTGGCGAAACCAGATAACCGAAAAGTAGCAAAATCCACACCATTAGTCTCCACAATACCCATAGTACGGAGAACTTCGTGGCAGCTGTATAGGAAATCCTGTGGATCCTCTGAAGGAGTGCCACTGAATGTGGTAGTGAACAGCTTGGTAAACCTGTCCAATCTCCACAACGCATCAGCAGACATGGCTTCACCATCATTAGACGGAGTCGCAATAATAGGCCGAACTGCCTCAACTGGCTGAATCACAGGATCCTGAGCCTGGGGAATTACTGGCTCCGGAGTGAGCGTAGCAGGAGTCTGATTACCTCCTCCAGCCTGAGAAGTGGCTGGTGCTACCGGCAATAAACCTGCTCTGGTGATATGATCAATAAAACCTGCTATACGGACCAAAGCATCCTGTAGATCCGGTGAAAACACAACTCCTCCTGGGACCTGAGCTGGGCCTACTGGAGCTGCTGGGGCTGGAACTTCCTCCTCGATACGAACCTGAGGTTCTGCCACTCGTGCTGCTGCTCGGGGCTGAGCTCTGCCCCTACCTTGTCCTTTAGGACGGCCTCGACCTCGGCCTCTACCCCTAGCAGGAGCCGCCGCTGCTGGGACCTCGGGCTGCTGGTCAGTAGATGAGGATGCACGTGTCCTTACCATCTGCGGAAGAACAGAGTAGAAGTTCAATTAACATTCGAAAGATCAAGTCGCACGACTAGAAAGAATAAACGGAATATTTTCCTAACTCTGTAGCCTCTGGAGGATAAATACAGACATCTCCGTACCGATCCTTCAGACTCTACTAAGGTTGTTCGTGAGTTGTGAGACCTGTGCAACCTAGTGCTCTGATACCAACTTGTCACGACCCGTATTTTCCACCATCGGGGGTCATGATGGCGCCTACTAAATGGAAGCTAGGCAAGCCAAATATTAATTACACCTCCATTAATTACCAAATTCTTATTAAGACTTATTATTAAAAACATATAAATTACAGCGGAATAATCAAAATTAGCGGAAGACTTAGTCAAATATGATAAAGAAAACCCAAACATGATACACTACCCAAGACCGGTGTCACAATACTCACGAACTTCTAAGAATAATACACATAATTGTCTGAAAGAAAATACAAGCTGTTTATCTCGATTACATGAGATAACAGAATGAAAAGCATAGATAGAAGAGACAACGGGTCCTGCGGACGCCTGCAAGGCTACCTCGTAATCTCAATAGTCGGAAAATCCACAAGTCACTACTGCCGCTGCTGCTGTCCGTAACCTGTATCTGCGCAAAAAGAGCGCAGAGTGTAGTATCAGCACAACCGACCCCATGTGCTGGTAAGTGCCTGGCCTATCCCAGCGAACTAGTGACAAGGCTAAGGCCAGTCACCCACCTAAACCTGTACAGTTGCAATATAGACATATATATACAATACATTTATAAAGAAATACTCTGCTCTGAAATAACAGTCAATAACTCACGATATCCAGAATAATCTTACTTTCATGTCTCAATTCCTCTCTCATTTCATGTCTCGTGGTAGGCGTACCACCCGCTCCCAACTATTACAGTAATTATATCTTGTGGTAGGCGTACCACCCGCTCCCAAATATCACAATAATTATATCTTGTGGTAGGCGTACCACCCGCTCCCAAATATATCAATAATTATATCTTGTGGTAGGCGTACCACCCACTCCCAAATATATCAATAGGCTACCGGCAACTATGGCCAATGCCAAGATTTAAGTCACTTTGTGGTCGGCGTACCACACGATCCCAATTCATAAATATATATATTACCAGCAATTAACCAATAATCTCTATATCAACAATATTTATAATTACCGGTTTTAAACCAATAATTGATAATAATTTCAATAATTTATCTTCATTACCGGCATAACACCAATAACTCTTAATCAACAATTTATTCATAACTGAATTCCTATTCCTACAAACTAGGATAGAACAAACACTTACCTCGAAAGTTCACGAACCATTCAATCCGTAGCAATGCCTTTTCCTTTCGAATTTGACTCCAATCCAACCGTATCTATACAGAATTGATTTCATATCATCAATTCTACTTAACAAACTAGTTCATATTGCTAAATATGATTTTTACAACATTCTGCGCCCGGAATAGTAAAAAATCGACCCCGAGCCCACATAATCGAAACTCAAGTTTCGAACCAAAATAAGTTCACCCAATCCTCCATGAGTTCAAATATACAATTTGTTCTTAAGCTCGACTCCAAAACGAGGTCTACATCGCAAATTCTTTGAAAACCCTTATTATACTCAATTCTCAATTTTTCTACCCATTTACACCTAATTAGGCTTAGGAATTCAAATAATATTGATGGAAAATGAAGAAAACGAGTTAAGAATCACTTACCCAAGAAGTTTGATGAAGAATCGCTCAAAAATCGTCCAAGAAGCCGTGGAGAAGAGAGTTGAACAGAAATGGGATTTTTATCCCGTTTCTGTTCTATTTTCTGTCTTAAATTCACTGGGCATGAGTTTGTTCATCGCGTTCGTGACACCCCGGTCGCATTCGCGATGAAGAAGAAGTTTTACACATCGCGTTCGCGTGGGGCTTAACGCGAACGCGAAGAAGAAAATTTTGGGGATTGAAATTTGGCCTACGCGAACGCGTGGTGCCGTACGCGAACGCGTAGAAGAGGCAGGCCAGGCTCCACGAACGCGGGAGCCTTCACGCGAACACGTAGAGGAAAAAGGCTGGGGTTCATGTTGTTGTACGCGAACGCGATCCTAAGGACGCGAACGCGTAGAAGAAGAAAGAGAAGCCTTCGCGAACGCGACCAGGTGGACGCGAACGCGAAGAAGGAATGTCTGCTGCAGATTTTCTGCAGTTTTTTTCCTAGTCTAAAACCACCCCGATGCCTATCCGAAACTCACCCGAGCCCTCGAGGCTCCAAACTAAATATGTACACTAACTCAATAACATCATACGAACTTGCTCGAGCGAACAAATCGCCGAAATAACATCAAAATCAATGAATTGAGCCTTAAAACTCAAGAATTCTTTCAAATTTCATAATTTCTAAAATTTCCAATTTAAGGCCGAAACACGTCAAACGACGTCCGTTTTCAACCAAACTTTACAGGAAGCGCTTAACCAATATATATGACCTGTACTGGGCGACGGAACCAAAATACGAGCCCGATACCAGTACTTTTTTATAAAAATTCAGTTTCATTTTCTTTAAACATTTTCAGAAAACAATTTAACAGAAAAATTCTTTTACTGGGGTTCTAGACCTCGGATTTCAATTCCGGGCATACGCCCAAGTTCCATATTTTACTACGGATTTTCTGAGACCGTCAAATCACGGATCCGGGTCCGTTTACCAAAAATGTTGCCCAAAGTCAACCATATCAATATTAATATCAAAATTCTTCAACTTTTTCACATATTTCACATATTTCAACATAAAAATTTTCCAGCTTTGTGCCCGGACTGTGCACGCAAATCGAGGCAACTATTATTGAGGTTTTCAAGACCTCAAAAGCTCGGAATGATCAATAAAACAAGTGATGACCCTTTGGGTCGTCACAAGATCCTTGTCTAGCTGAATAGAAGTGAAATCCAACACATGCGACGGGTCACCATGGTATCTCCGGAGCATGGAGACATGAAATACGGGATGAACTCCGGCTAGACTGGGAGGTAAGGCCAACTCATAAGCAACCTCCCCAACACGCCTCAAAATCTCAAAAGGGCCAATAAACCTAGGACTCAGCTTTCCTTTCTTCCCAAACCTCATAACGCCCTTCATGGGCGAGACTCGAAGCAGAACCTGCTCACCAACCATAAAAGCCACATCGCGAACCTTCTTGTCCGCATAACTCTTCTCTCTAGACTGGGCTGCACGAAGTCTATCCTGGATCACCTTGACCTTGTCCATAGCATCCTGAACCATATCAGTACCTAGCAACCTGGCCTCGCCCGGCTCGAACCAACCCACGGGAGACCTGCACCTCCTACCATATAGGGCCTCATACGGTGCCATCCGAATACTAGACTGGTAGCTGTTGTTATAAGCAAACTCCGCCAGTGGCAAGAAGTGATCCCATGAACCTCCAAACTCAATCACGCACGCACAGAGCATATCCTCGAAAATATGAATAGTACGCTCGGACTGCCCATCAATCTGGGGGTTAAATGATGTGCTCAGCTCCACCCGAGTACCAAACTCCTGTTGTACAGCCCTCCAGAACTGCGAAGTGAACTGAGTGCCTCTATCTGAAATAATGGAAACTGGAATACCGTGCAGCCGAACTACCTCCCTAATATAGATCTCCGCCAGTCGCTCCGATGAATATGTAGTGCTCACCGGTATAAAATAGGCGGAATTGGTCAGTCGATCCACAATAACCCAAATAGAATCAAACTTCCTAACAGTCCGTGGAAGCCCAGATACGAAGTCCATGGTGATGCGCTCCCATTTCGATTCTGGAATCTCAATCTGCTGCATCAATCCACCCAGACGCTGATGTTCATACTTCACCTGCTGGCAGTTGAGGCATCTGGAAACATAGTCAACTATATCCCTCTTCATCCGCCTTCACCAGTAATGCTGTTTCAAGTCCTGATACATTTTCGCGGCACCCAGATGGATGGAATACCGCGAACTATGGGCCTCTGCTAGAATCAGCTCTTGAAGATCATCTACATTAGGCACACAAATACGCCCATGCATTCTCATGACTCCATCATCCCCGATGGTAACATCTCGAGCATCACCACGCCGAACTCTATCTTGAAGGACAAGCAAATGAGGGTCGTCGAACTGACGCTCCCTGATGCGGTCAAATAGAGAAGACCGAGAAACCACACATGCCAGAATCCGGCTGGGCTCCGAAAGATCCAATCTAACAAACTGCCTGGCTAAAGCTTGAACATCCATCGCCATAGGCCTCTCTGAAGCTGGTAGATACGCCAAACTCCCCAAACTCTCTGCCCGACGACTCAAGGCATCGGCAACCACATTAGCCTTGCCCGGATGATGGAGAATAGTAATATCATAGTCCTTCAGTAGCTCCAACCATCTCCTCTGACGCATATTCAGGTCCTTCTGCTTAAGCAAGTGCTGCAAGCTCCGGTGATCAGTGTAGATCTCACAAGGAACCCCATATAAATAATGACGCCAAATCTTCAAGGCGTGAACAATGGCAGCTAGCTCCAAATCATGAACAGGGTAATTCTTCTCATGCACCTTCAGTTGTCTCGACGCGTAGGCAATCACCCTACCGTCCTGCATCAATACCGCACCGAGTCCAACTCGTGAGGCATCACAATATACAGTATAGGACCTCGAACCTGTAGGCAACATCAATATAGGGGCCGAAGTTAAAGCTGTCTTGAGCTTTTCAAAGCTCGCCTCACACTCGTCTGCCCACTGAAAAGGGGCACCCTTTTGGGTCAATCTAGTCATAGGTGCTGCAATCGAAGAGAACCCCTCTACAAAACGACGGTAATAGCCCGCCAAACCAAGGAAACTGCGAATCTCAGTAGCGGAGGAGGGTCTGGGCCAACTCTGCACGGCCTCCACCTTCCTCTGATCTACTCGAATACCATCACTCGACACCACGTGGCCCAAAAATGCCACTGAACTCAACCAGAATTCACATTTAGAGAACTTGGCATAAAGATGCTTCTCCCTCAGAATCTGAAGCACTATCCTCAAATGTTGCTCGTGCTCTTCCCGGCTCCGGGAATATACTAGAATATCATCAATGAAGACAATCACGAACGAGTCCAGATAAGGCCTGAACACACTGTGCATCAAATGCATAAAGGCTGCTGGGGCATTAGTCAGCCTAAAAGACATCACGAGGAACTCATAGTGACCATACCGGTCCTGAAGGTAGTCTTCGGGATATCTGGCTCCCGAATCTTCAGCTGGTGATACCCAGAGCGCAAATCAATCGTAGAAAACACCTGTACGCCCTGTAGCTGGTCAAATAAATCATCAATACGGGGCAAAGGATACCGGTTCTTCACTATAACCTTGTTCAACTGACGATAGTCAATACACATATGCATAGAACCGTCATTTTTCTTCACAAACAATGCAGGAGCACCCTAAGGCAAAACACTAGGTCGAATGAAGCCCTTACCCAATAACTCCTGTAACTGATCCTTCAACTCCTTCAACTCAGGAGGAGCCATACGGTACGGTGGAATAGAAATGGGCTGAGTGCCCGGCAACAAGTCAATAGCAAAGTCAATATCTCTGTCGGGCGGCATGCCCGGGAGATCAGCTGGAAATACATCAGCAAAGTCACGTACCACAGGAACGGAATCAATCGAGGGAGTGTCAATACTGACGTCCCGCACATAGGCTAGATAAGCAGCACACCCCTTCTCAACCATATGCCGAGCTCTGAGAAAAGAAATAACACGGCTAGGGGTGTGATCTAGAGTACCACTCCACTCAATACGTGGAATGCCTGGCATAGCCAGCGTCACGGTCTTGGCGTGACAATCAAGAATAGCATAATGGGGCGAAAACCAGTCCATGCCCAGAATAATATCAAAATCGACCATCCCGAGCAACAATAGATTCGCTCTGGTCTCAAAATCACAAATGGTAACCAAACACGACCGATATACACGGTCCACAGCCAAAGAATCACCCACCGGAGTGGAAACATAAATGGGGGCACTCAAAGAATCCCGAGGCACACCCATATGAGAAGCAAAGTAAGAAGACACATATGAAAAAGTGGAACCAGGGTCGAATAGAACCGATGCCTCCCTGTGACTAACCAGAATAATACCTGTGATAATAGAATCAGATGCAAAGGCCGCAACGCGATCATGAATAGCATAGAATCTAGCCTGTACCCCCTATCGAGGGCGGCCTCTGGCACCTTGACCCCCGCCCCTGGCTGGCTGGGCAGGTGGAGTGGCAGTTGGAGCTGGAATGATAGCCTGCCGGCCTTGAGAACCACACTGAGGCTGCGAAGACTGATGAGGTGCTCCCCTCCTACGTCTGGGGCACTCCCTAACTAGATGGCGAGTATCCCGACACTCAAAGCAAGCTCTAGGAGGACGCGGTGGCTGTGACTGACCGGCCTCACCCCCACTAGTCTGACCATTGGAAGGACCCCGCGTAGTAGGTGCACTGGAAATTGGGGGAGCATAAGAAGGCTCCTGAGGTGCTGGAAGAGCTGGAGTGCTACCGGCTGCTGATAAAGCTGAGTGAACTGGTCGACCGGAATAACCCCTGCCAAAACGACCGCCTGCTGAAGTGCGGGCACCAGAGAAATGGCCCGACTCACGAGACCTCTTGGCCTCTTTATCTCCCCGCTCTCTAGGGAGCATACTCTCGATCCTCCTGGCAATGCTAACCGCCTGCTGATAAGATATATCTGTCTCCAGCTCTCTGGCCATGCTGGATCGGATAGACAGAATCAGGCCCTCAATAAATCTCCGCACCATCTCCCGGACTATGGCTACCAAGGCCGGTGCATGCCTGGCAAGACGGGTGAAACTGATAGCATACTCCGATACTGACATGGAACCCTGTCGCAACCGCTCAAACTCCGAGCGCCAAGAATCCCTAATTATCACTCCGGCTCTCTGGGAATCGAACCCACAGCCCTGGGATCTCCGGGAATTGAACCCGCAGTCCACAAACACAGTAAGTAAAGGAATACACAGAGAGAAATATAATATGCTTAACTATAACTTCACCGATAAACAGCGCCAGCGATTACCAAGAAAACTCAAGTAAGACAATTAGGCAACTAGACAGTTAAATACTACCTAATCATGCTTTTCTAACTGCTACCGGGTAGGAATATCGAATTTAACAGCTAAAAACAGGAATATCACTCATCGAACATTTTAAGTAAAGTATGTGTTCAACAACCAACGCATGTACACGCCCGTCACCTCGCGTACAAGGCATTTAAAGTATCACATAATATCCTAGGGGTGAAAGTCCCCCACACGAGGTTAGACAAGCCACTTACCTCAATTCTGGTACAAAACCGCTAAGAAGTAACCCTCTTGCCGCGAATGTCGACCTCCACAAGTGTAGTATCTGATAAAAATCAATAGAATCACATCAAAATAGGCCAATTGGGCATTACCGAATCAAAATAACTCAAAATACACCAAACCCACAAGTTGCCAAAACCCGACTTTCGGTACGCTTATCGAAAAATCACTAAAATTATATTTTCGGGTTCCTTATCTCAATACGAGTCCGTGCATATAAAATTTATCGAAATCGGACTCCGTTTGCCCATTCAAATCAAAGATGTTCTAACATTTAGGCCTAGGGCTCAAACCCACCTTTAATCTTCCATTTTCAGTGAAATAATCACGGATTTCATGATAAACCAACGAATTAAGGTCGAGAAACTTACCCCCGATGATTTCCCGATGATATCCCAGCGTTTCCCC
This sequence comes from Nicotiana noctiflora, assembly GCA_032618575.1. Classification (NCBI taxonomy): domain Eukaryota; kingdom Viridiplantae; phylum Streptophyta; class Magnoliopsida; order Solanales; family Solanaceae; genus Nicotiana; species Nicotiana noctiflora. The sequence continues at coordinate 191,429 of JASVEL010008818.1, forward strand.
TTCAATTCCCTCTCTTGGAGCTCAACAATGGCGGTTTTGGTGTGTTAGGCCGCGACCGAAATGTTCTGGACTTAAAGTCACTGCCAGGCCATTTTACTCTACGCGATCGCAGCACTGGGCTTGCGATCGCGATGCACAAAATATGGGCGGCCTATTTTTCCTCTACGCGATCGCGTGACCCCTGGACGCGATCGCAGTAAACAACTCAGCGACCCTACGCGATCGCAATGACACGAACGCGATCGTGAAGACCAAACTCGTCCGGCTCCCCAAACTACCCTACGCGATCGCGACACTCGCCACGCGATCGCACTGCTTCCGACTAAATACCCTACGCGATCGCATAAAACCTCACGTGATCGCAATGCTTCAACCTCCAGACTTACGCGATCGCACACCCACCTTGCGATCGCAGAGCTCCGGGTTTTTCCCTTATGCGATCGCATCCTAGGCATCGCGATCGCGATGCATTACCACCACACCTTACGCGATCACGTGGCCATCTCCGCCAGCAGTGCCTTTTGGCACAAATTGGTCCGTTTGGACCCCCGAATTCATCCCGAGGCTCCCGGGACCCCAACGAAAACCACCAACATACTCCAAAACACGATACGAACTCATTCAAATCATAAAAACACATCTAACAACATCAAAACCCATAATTCACATCGAATTCAAGCCTAAATTCCTTAAAACTTTCCGAATTGCACATTCGATCTAAAACCTGACCAAACGACGTCCGAATGACCTGAAAATTTGCGGACATATCCAAAATCACATAACGAAGCTACAGAAATTGTAGGAATTCCATTCCGACCCCCGATCAAAATCTCACCTATCGTTCGGATTCGCCAAAATTTCAACCTTCGGCATTTCAAGCCTAATTGAGCTAAGGACCTCCAAAATACATTCCGAACATGCTCCCAACCCCAAAATCACCCTACGGAGCTAATGGAACCATCGGATTTTTGTTTCGAGATCGTCTTAACACTGTTCCGGTTACAGACCATTTTCTATCTTTAAAGCTCTCATTTAGGGACTAAGTGTCCCAAAATACTTCAAATTTCAGGGCCGACTCTCCCGGCAAACCATAATAGCAGAAATGTACTTAGGGAAACAGTTAAATTAGGGATTGGGGCGTAATTTTTTTAAAACGACCGGCCGGGTCGTTACACAATCACTTCAAAGTCAAGTTGCGGGTCTAGATCGTGTTGATGCTTTCACAACTTTGATTACAAGATTTTTTGGCTCCAATAGTTCACAAAGATTGCTACTGGAATAACACTTTTCTCATTGTAATCCCCAATCCAAATCAAAAGATTAGTTCATATATGACTCGACTTTCTTTCGTTTACACATACCCTTTTACTCTTGGGTTTAAACTAGCTATCGACCCTGTGATTCTCGATTTATGTCATTTCTTCAAGTTTTGTGTCACGACCCGGATTTCCCACCATCGGGGTCATGATTGCGCCTACTAGTGGAAGCTAGGCAAGACAAATATTAATTACACCTCCATTAATTACCAAATTCTTATTAGGACCTTAAAATTAAAAACATATAAATTACAGCGGAATAATTAAACTTAGCGGAAGACTTAGTCAATCTTATCAAATATGATAAGGAAAACCCCAAGCATGATACACTACCCAAGACTGGTGTCACAATACTCACGAACTTCTAAGAATAATACACACAATGGTCTGAAAGAAAATATAAGATGTTTATCTCGAATACATGAGATAACAGACTGAAATACATAGACAGAAGAGACAACGGGTCCTGCGGACGCCTGCAAGGCTACCTCGTAGTCTCCGTAGTCGGAATATCCACAATAGCTACTGTCGCTGCTGTTGTCCATAACTTGTATCTGCGCAAAAAGAGCGCAGAGTGTAGTATCAGCACAACCGACCCCATGTGCCGGTAAGTGCCTGGCCTATCCCGGCGAAGTAGTGACGAGACTAAGGCCAGTCACCCACATAAACCTGTATAGTTGAAATATATATATACATATACATTGCAATATATATACATGTACAAAACATTTATAAGGAAAGACTCTGCTCTGAAATAACAGTCAATAACTCATAATATCCAGAGTAATCTAGTCAACATAATAAATCTTACTTTCATGTCTCAATTCCTTTTTCATTTCATATCTCGTGGTAGGCGTACCACCCGCTCCCAACTATCATAGTAATTATATCTTATGGTAGGTGTACCACCCGCTCCCATATATATCAATAGATTATATCTTGTGGTAGGCATACCACCCGCTCCCAAATATATCAATAGATTATAACTTGTGGTAGGCGTACCACCTGCTCCCAAATATATCAATAGGCTACCGGCAATTATGGCCAATGCCAAGATATAAATCACTTTGTGGTCGGCGTGCCACACGATCCCATTTCTTATTATAAAAGTGGTCGGCGCGCCACACGATCCCAATTCATAAATATATAAGTGGTCGGCGTGCCACATGATCCCAATTCATAAATATATAAGTGGTCGGCGTGCCACACGATCCCAATTCATAAATATATAAGTGGTCGGCGTGCCACACGATCCCAATTCATAAATATATAAGTGGTCGGCGTGCCACACGATCCCATTTCTTATTATATAAGTGGTCGGCGCGCCATACGATCCCAATTCATAAATATATATATTACCGGCATTTAGCCAATAATCTCTGCATCAACAATATTTATACATAGCTAAATTCCTATTCCTACAAGCTAGGATAGAACAAACACTTACCTCAAATGTTTTATGAACAATTCAATCTGTGGCAGTGCCTTTTCCTTTCAAGTTCGGCTCCAATCCAATCGTATCTATACATAATTGATTTAATATCATCAATACTACTCAACAAACTAATTCATAAGGCCAATTTCAACTATTACAACATTCTGCCCGGAATAGTGAATTTCGACCCCGGGCCCACATGGTCGGAACTCGGGGTTCGGACCAAAATCCGGTTACCCATCCCCCCACGAGTTCAAGTTTATGATTTGTTTCAAAATCGGACCTCAATTCGAGGTCCAATTTCCCAATTTATGAAAAACCCTATATTCTACCAAAAACAAGAAATTCTACCATGAAAACCCTTGATTTCTATTGAAAAACATGTATAATGATGTTAGGAATTGAAAGAATTAAGTAAAAAGTGACTTACAATTACTTTTAAGAAGAGGGAGTTCGTGAAGAATCGCAAATGGGTGTTTTTGGGTTGTGAAATGTGAAGAATGAAGCTGGAAATCGTGATTTACAGGTCTCTGTGTTCGCATTTGCGAACATGGGTTCGCAATTGCGAACCCCGACCAATTTCTGGAGTTTGAAAAATAAGCTAAGGCTGGGAAGTTCGCATTTGCGAACTTTTGTTCGCATTTGCATACCCAAGGCTATTTTGGGGCCTTCGCATTTGCGAACATTTGTTCGCATTTGCGAACAAGGCTAGGCATGAGGGGACTTCGCATTTGCGAAGAATGCCTTTACACTGAAGGCCTCGCATTTGCGAGGATTGTTCGCATTTGCGAACAAGGCTGGGTCATGAGGGGCTTCGCATTTGCGATCAGGGTTCGCATTTGCGAGCCCTGCCTTGATCTGCCCCCTTCGCAATTGCGAGAAATGCTTCGCAATTGCGAAGCCAACAACTGAGTGAAAAACCAGCAGTGCAAAAATTCAGAATTTAAATCAACGGCCTATCAAATCTTTACCTGAGCCCCCGGGCTCCAAACAAAACATGTACACAACATCAAAAACACATAACGAACTTGTTCGTGCGATCACTTCGCCAATATCACATCGTTTTCATCAAATCAAGCCTCAAGTTCATGATTTTCATACTTTTGGTTTTCAAAACTTTCAAACTTGGAACTCAAGGTCCAAAACATATCAAACGACATCCGAATGTCACAAAACTTTGCAGAAATCACATATATAATATTTAAGACTTGTACCGGGCGTCGGAACCAAAATACGAGCCCGATACCAAGGTCAATTAATTCATTTTCCTTTAACAATTACATTAAAAACAATTTCACATAAAAATTCATAACTTGGGCTCTAGGCCTCAGAATTCGACTCCGGACGCATGTCCAAGTCCCATATTTTCCTACGGACCTTTCGGGACCATCCAATCTCGGTCCGGATCCGTTTACCAAAAATGTTGACCGAAGTCAACCATATCAATATTAATATCATTTTTATCCAAATTTCTCATAGAATTCATATTTTCTTTCATAAAATCTTTCCGGCTACATGCTCCGGATCGTGCACATAAATCGAGGCAACATAGAATGAGGTTTTCAAGGCCTGAGAAGCTCGAAATGATTAATAAAATAAGTGATGACCCTTTGGGTCGTCACAATCTTCACCTCTAAAACAACCGTTCATCCTCGAACGGACAAAAGAAAGAAGTACCTGAGTTAAGGAATAGATGAGGATATCGGCTCCGCATGTCAGACTCGGACTCCCAGGTGGATGCCTCAGGAGGCTGACCCCTCCACTGAACTCGCACAGAAGGAAAACTCTTCGACCTCAATTGTCGAACCTGCCGGTCTAGAATAGCCACCGGCTCCTCTTCATAGGACAGATCTTTGTCTAATTGGACAGTGCTGAAATCTAACACGTGCGACGGATCGCCATGATATTTTCGAAGCATGGACACATGAAACACTTGATGTACAGCTGATAAGCTAGGTGGCAAGGCAAGTTTATATGCCACTTCTCCCATACGATCAAGACTCTCGAATGGCCCAATAAACCTAGGGCTAAGTTTGCCCCTCTTTCCAAATCTCATTACGCCCTTCATAGGCGACACTCGGAGCAATACTCGCTCCCCAATCATGAAAGCTATATCTCGAACCTTGCGATCTGCATAGCTCTTTTGTCTAGACTGAGCTGTGCGAAGCCTATCTTGAATAATCTTGACCTTATCTAAGGCCTCCTGAACTAAATCTGTACCCAATAACCGAGCTTGTCCCGGTTCAAACCATCCAACCGGAGAACGACACTGCCTGCCATACAATGCTTCATAAGGAGCCATCTGGATGCTCGATTGATAACTATTATTATAAGCAAACTCTGCCAACGGCAGGAATTGATCCCACGAACCTCCAAAATCAATAATACACGCCCGTAGCATATCTTCCGGTATCTGAATAGTCCTCTCGGACTGACCATCCGTCTGGGGATGAAAGGTTGTACTTAGATGAACTTGCATTCCTAACTCTCGTTGAACCACCTTCCAGAAATGTGAGGTAAACTATGCACCTCGATCTGAAATAATAGAGATTGGCACGCCATGAAGGCGAACGATCTCCCTGATATAAATCTCAGCTAACCTCTTGGATGAATAGGTAGTGGCAATAGGAACAAAATGAGCTGACTTGGTCAGCCTATCAACAATCACCCAAACAACATCAAACTTCTTCCGAGCCTTCGGAAGTCCATAAACGAAATCCATCGTGATTCGCTCCCACTTCCATTCAGGAAGTTCAATTCTTTGAAATAAACCACCAGGTCTCTAATGTTCATACTTAACCTGCCGACAATTAAGACACCGTGCCACATATGCCACAATATCATTTTTCATTCTGCGCCACCAATAGTGTTGTCGCAAATCTTGATACATTTTCGCTGCGCCTGGATGAATAGAATACCGCGAACTGTGAGCTTCTTCTAGAATCAATTCTCTAAGCCCATCAACATTTGGCACACAAATGCACCCTTGCATCCTCAAGATCCCCTCAGCATCTAAGGTGACCTGTTTAGCACCTCCTCGCTGAACCTTATCTCTAAGGTTACATAAATAGGAATCACTATATTGTTGATCGCGGATACGCTCCAATAATGAAGAGCGAGCGATCGTCCAAGCTAGTATTCGACTAGACTCAGAAATATCCAACCTCACAAATCGGTTGGCAAATGACTGAACATCCAAAGCAAGTGGTCTCTGATTGACTGGAATATAAGCAAGGCTACCCATACTGGCTGACTTCCTACTCAAAGCGTCGGCCACCACGTTTGCTTTTCCCGGATGATATAAAATGATGACATCATAATCTTTCAGCAATTCTAGCCACCTTCTCTCCCTCAAATTCAACTCTTTCTGCTTAAACAAATACTGAAGACTCTTATGATTGGTGTATACTTCACATGCTACACCATAAAAATAATGCCTCCAGATCTTCAATGCGTGAACAATCACCGCCAATTCTAGATCATGAACTGGATAGTTCTTCTCGTGAATCTTCAACTGCCTCGAAGCATAAGCAATAACCTTGCCATCATGTATTAACACTGCACCAAGCCCAATACGGGAAGCATCACAATAAACAGTATAAGGTCCCGTACCTGTGGGTAAAACCAACATCGGTGCTGTGGTCAAGGCTGTTTTGAGCTTTTGAAAGCTCGCCTCACATTCATCGGACCATTCAAATTGAACACCCTTCTGGGTCAATCTGGTCAGTGGGGTTGCAATAGACGAAAATCCTTCTACGAATCGGCGATAATAACCCGCTAACCCCAAGAAACTCCGAATATATGTGGCTGATGTCGGTCTAGGCCAGCTCTTGACTGCCTCAATTTTCTTCGGATCAACCTGAATACCTGCTGCCGTCACAATATGACCCAGGAATGCAACCGAACTTAGCCAAAATTCACACTTTGAAAATTTTGCATATAGCTGGCTATCTCTCAGAGTCTGCAAGGCCACTCTGAGATGTTGCGCATGCTCCTCCTGACCGCGGGAATATATTAATATGTCATCAATGAAGACTATTACAAACAAGTCTAAATAAGGCAGGAACACCCGATTCATTAATTCCATAAAAGCTGCTGGAGCATTTGTCAACCCAAAAGACATGACCAGAAATTCATAATGTCCATACCGAGTGCGGAACGCTATCTTAGGGACATCAGATGCCCTAATCTTCAGCTGATGATAGCCGGATCTTAAATCTATCTTTGAAAATACCTTGGCACCCTGAAGCTGGTCAAATAAATCATCAATTTGCGGAAGTGGATATTTATTTTTGATAGTCACCTTGTTTAACTGTCGATAGTCAATGCACATTCTCATCGAACCATCTTTCTTCTTTACAAATAATACAGGTGCACCCCACGGCGAAACACTGGGCCTAATGAAACCCTTTTCAAGTAAATCCTGCAACTGCTCCTTCAATTCTTTTAACTCTGGCGGAGCCATACGGTATGGGGGAATGGAAATGGGCTGAGTGCCTGGAGCCAAGTCAATGCAAAAATCAATGTCCCTATCGGGCGGCATACCTGGTAAGTCTGAAGGAAATACTTCAGGAAATTCGCGAACCACAGGCACATAGTCAATAGAAGGAACCTCAGCACTAGAATCACGGACATAGGCCAAATAAGCCAAGCATCCCTTTCCAACCATACGCTGAGCCTTAACATAAGAAATAACATTGCGACTAGTATGACCTGAAATTCCTTTCCACTCTATACGAGGCAAATTCGGCAGAGCTAAAGTCACAGTCTTGGCATGGAAATCTAAAATAGCATGATATGGAGATAGCCACTCCATGCCTAGTATAATATCAAAGTCCACCATATTTAGGAGTAATAAATCAAGCACGGGTCTCGAGACCCTCAATTACTATAATACATGACCGATGAACTTGATTAACCACAATAGAATCCGCCTACCGGTGTAGACACATAAACAGGAACACTCAGCGGATCACTGGGCCGAATCAAGTACGGTGCAAAATAGGAAGACACGTACGAATATGTAGACCTATGGTCAAATAATGCCGATGCCTTTCTATCACAAACCAAAATAGTACCCGTAATGACGACATCGAAGACTCACCTCCGGTCCGGCGTAGTTGTATAACATCGGGCCGTGCCCCACCACCCCGAGCGCATCTCTGGGACGATCGCCTGCCGGCCGGTCTCTACCTCTACTCGGTCCGAGCTCCACCTCTATGACCTCTACCTCCACCTCTATGTCCCTCTACCTCCGCCTCTAGCTAGCTAGGCATGCTGTGGGGGAACTGGGGCCTGAATCATGGCACGAGAACCCCGCTGCTGAGATCTGTCAGAAGCTCGAGGGCAATACTTTAAAATGTGCCTAAGATCACCGCACGTAAAACAAGCTCTTGGCTGCTGAAAATAGCGAAGTAGTGGTGCACTGATAGGCGCCGATCAGAGTAGCGTGGCCGAGAATTACGATCACCCGACGCATCGCGAGAAACCCGAAGAGCCGACCGATAAGGCCTAGTGAGGATGGCCTCTCGTCAAAAGATTCTCTCGCCACCGAAGAAGAACCACTAAACATGCCCGAATGACGACGCCTCTTGTCCGAAGAATAACCACCTCCCCCGAGCAAGAGCCATCTCAACTCTACGTGCCGCATTAGCTGCCTCCCGAAATGAAATATCACTCCCCATTCCCATCGCCATCCGAAGTCTAATTGGCTGATTAAGCCCATCTATAAACCTCCGGACCCTCTCCCGCTCTGTGGGAAGTATCACCACCGCATGACGAGCCAAATCAACAAATCTCGTCTCATACCGAGTGACCGTCATAGTGCCCTGATGGAGGCGCTCAAACTGCCTCCGAAGTGCATCCCGCTGAGTAGCAGGGAGAAACTTCTCCAGAAATAGCTCTGCAAACTGATCCCATGATAAAGCTGGGGACCCTGCTGGTCGAGTCAAGCAATAATCCCTCCACCAAGTCTTGGCGGATCCTCAAAGCCTGAATGTACAGAAGTCAACTCCAATGGACTCCACGATCCCCATAGTCTTGAGAATCTCATGGCAACCGAATAAGAAATCCCGAGGATCCTCCGATGTGGCACCGCTGAAGGTAGTGGTTAACATCTTGGAGAACCGATCAAGTCTCCAAAAAGAATCAGAAGTCATGGCGGCTCCATCTCCGGCCTGAGTTGTGGTACCTGACTGAGTGGCCACAGCTGGCTGAACCACTGGTGCCTGAGGCTGAGGAGCTACTGGCTCTAGAGTACGAGCAACAGGAGTCTAGGCCCCTCCTCTAGCCTGAGAAGCGGTTGGTGCAGCTGGTAATAAGCCTGCTCTGGCAACGCTGTCCATAATACCCGCTATCCTGACGAGAGCCTCCCGAAGATCCGGGGTAAATAAAGCCTCTTCTGGGACCTGAGCTGGGCCCACTGGAGCTGCTAGAACTCGAACCTCCTCGCCAGTTTCAATATGAGGCTCCACCTCTGGAATAGCTGCCGAGGGCTGAGCTCTGCCCCTACCACGGCATCCGATACGGCCTCGGCCCCAGCCCCTCACGGGGGCTGCTCGGGGCTTAGGCCGCCGGTCGGCCGGACGAAGCAGCGTGTCCTCACCATCTCGCGAAAGTGCACGTAATAGAAGTTCAATTAACATTTGTCGCACGACTGGAAAGAATAAGGTTGTTCGACTGGAAAGAATAAAGGGAAAATTTTCCTAACTCTATAGCCTCTGGAGGATAAATACAGACGTCTCCGTACCGATCCTTCAGACTCTACTAAGGTTGTTCGTGAGTTGTGAGACCTATGCAACCTAGTGCTCTGATACCAACTTGTCACGACCCGGATTTCCCACCATCGGAGTCATGATGGCGCCTACTAGTGGAAGCTAGGCAAGCCAAATATTAATTAAACCTCCATTAATTACCAAATTCTTATTAGGACCTTAAAATTAAAAACATATAAATTACAGCGGAATAATTAAACTTAGCGGAAGACTTAGTCAATCTTATCAAATATGATAAGGAAAACCCCAAGCATGATACACTACCCAAGACTGGTGTCACAATACTCACGAACTTCTAAGAATAATACACACAATGGTCTGAAAGAAAATATAAGCTGTTTATCTCGAATACATGAGATAACAGAATGAAATACATAGACAGAAGAGACAACGGGTCCTGCGGACGCCTGCAAGGCTACCTCGTAGTCTCCGTAGTCGGAATATCCACAATCGCTACTGTCGCCGCTGCTGTCCATAACCTGTATCTGCGCAAAAAGAGCGTAGAGTGTAGTATCAGCACAACCGACCCCATGTGCTGGTAAGTGCCTGGCCTATCCCAGCGAAATAGTGACGAGACTAAGGCCAGTCACCCACATAAACCTGTACAGTTGCAATATATATATATATATATATATATGTACCAAAAACATTTATAAGGAAAGACTCTGCTCTGATATAACAGTCAATAACTCGTGATATCCAGAATAATCTAGTCAACAGAATAAATCTTACTTTCATGTCTCAATTCCTTTTTCATTTCATATCTCGTGGTAGGCGTACCACCCGCTCCTAACCATCACAGTAATTACATCTTGTGGTAGGCGTACCACCCGCTCCCATATATATCAATAGATTAGATCTTGTGGTAGGCGTACCACCCGCTCCCAAATATATCAATAGATTATATCTGGTGGTAAGCGTACCACCCACTCCCAAATATATCAATAGGCTACCGGCAACTATGGCCAATGCCAAGATTTAAATTACTTTGTGGTCGGCGTGCCACACGATCCCATTTCTTATTATAAAAGTGGTCGGCACGCCACACGATCCCAATTCATAAATATATAAGTGGTCGGCGTGCCACACGATCCCAATTCATAAATATATAAGTGGTCGGCGTGCCACACGATCCCAATTCATAAATATATAAGTGGTCGGCGTGCCACACGATCCCAATTCATAAATATATAAGTGGTCGGCGTGCCACACGATCCCAATTCATAAATATATAAGTGGTCGGCGTGCCACACGATCCCATTTCTTATTATATAAGTGGTCGGTGCGCCACACAATCCAATTCATAAATATATATATTACCGGCATTTAGCCAATAATCTCTGCATCAACAATATTTATACATAGCTAAATTCCTATTCCTACAAGCTAGGATAGAACAAACACTTACCTCAAATGTTTTACGAACAATTCAATCTGTGGCAATGCCTTTTCCTTTCAAGTTCGGCTCCAATCCAATCGTATCTATAGGTAATTGATTTAATATCATCAATACTACTTAACAAACTAATTCATATGGCCAATTTCAACTTTTACAACATTCTGCCCGGAATAGTGAATTTCGACCCCGGGCCGACATGGTCGGAACTCGGGGTTCGGACCAAAATCCGGTTACCCATCCCCCCACGAGTTCAAGTTTATGATTTGTTTCAAAATCGGACCTCAATTCGAGGTCCAATTTCCCAATTTATGAAAAACCCTATATTCTACCAAAAACAAGAAATTCTACCATGAAAACCCTTGATTTCTATTCCAAAACATGTATAATGATGTTAGGAATTGAAATAATTAAGTAAACAGTGACTTACAATTACTTTGAAGAAGAGGGAGTTCGTGAAGAATCGCAAATGGGTGTTTTTGGGTTGTAAAATGTGAAGAATGAAGCTGGAAATCATGATTTACAGGTCTTTGTGTTCGCATTTGCGAACATGGGTTCGCAATTGCGAACCCCGACCAATTTCTGGAGTTTGAAAAATAAGCTAAGGTTGGGAAGTTCGCATTTGCGAACTTTTGTTCGCATTTGCGAAGCCAAGGCTATTTTGGGGCCTTCGCATTTGCGAACATTTGTTCGCATTTGCGAACATTTGTTCGCATTTACGAACAAGGCTGGGCATGAGGGGACTTCGCATTTGCGAAGAATGCCTTTACACTGAAGGCCTCGCATTTGCGAGGTTTGGTTCGCATTTGCGAACCCAAACGGTCCTGGGCACCCTTCGCATTAGCGATCAAGCGTTCGCATTTGCGAACCCTGCCTTGATCTGCCACCTTCGCAATTGCGAGAAATGCTTCGCAATTGCGAAGCCAACAGCTAGGTGAAAAACCAGCAGTGCAAATATTCAGAATTTAATCCAATGGCCTATCAAATCTTTACCCAAGCCCCCCGGGCTCCAAACAAAACATGTACACAACATCAAAAACAAATTACGAACTTGTTCGTGCGATCACTTCGCCAATATCACATCGTTTTCATCAAATCAAGCCTCAAGTTCATGATTTTCATACTTTTGGTTTTCAAAACTTTCAAACTTGGAACTCAAGGTCCAAAACATATCAAACGACATCCGAATGTCACCAAACTTTGCGGAAAGCACATATATAATATTTAAGACTTGTACCGGGCGTCGGAACCAAAATACGAGCCCGATACCAAGGTCAATTAATTCATTTTCCTTTAACAATTACATCAAAAACAATTTCACGTAAAAATTCATAACTTGGGCTCTAGGCCTCAGAATTCGACTCCGGACGCATGTCCAAGTCCCATATTTTCTTACGGACCTTTCGGGACCATCCAATCTCGGTTCGGATCCGTTTACCAAAAATGTTGACCGAAGTCAACCATATCAATATTAATATCATTTTTATCCAAATTTCTCATAGAATTCATATTTTCTATCACAAAAATCTTTTCGGCTACATGCTCGGATCGTGCACGTAAATCGAGGCAATATAGAATGAGGTTTTCAAGGCCTGAGAAGCTTGAAATGATTAATAAAATAAGTGATGACCCTTTGGGTTGTCACAGTTTGTCTAGCACAGCTTGGCCCATTGGTATGGAGGGATATGGCTTGTTTAAGACATCTGGCTAACTTGGCAGATGTTAACTTTATCTTCCTTCACCTAATTCACCTCTACTCCCCTAGGCAATTTTGTAATGATGTTTTCACCTCACTGGCTAGAAGGAAGAGGGTGTTAGTGAGTCTGGAAGATGACAAAGATTGTGTCTAGAGTGCCCGATTTGTTGCTGCCCCCACAGTTGGTTTGGTGGGTAAAGAAAATATTCCCTTCCCTGAGAAAGTAGAATTTTGCACGTAAGTTTCTTATCCTTTCTCATACCTCTTTATTTCGAGTTTATCAATTTTTTAACTTTGTTTTCCTCTTTGTTTTTAGCATCCATGGGAGTTGTGGAGTGTCACGACCCAAAATCCACTGAGGATCGTAATGGCGTCGGACACCTCTATCAGGCAAGCCAACTTAATTATTAATTAAATCCCCTTTTTAATACTTTTGAAAATTCTAAGGTTTTTTCCTCCATATCTCATAAATAAAATATCACTAGATACAAAATTTAAAAAATAAGTATTAGTACAATTCTTTCAAAAACCATCCTAGAAACCCGGTGTCACAAGTGGATGAGCAATTATCGATAAGAAAAATAAAATACAACATTTGTCTGAAATACAATGGACATAGAATAAATAATAAAAGTGCAGAAAAGAACTACACTAGCTGCGGGTCTCATCGCAAATTTGTAGCTCACCTTGTCCCAGAATTATCAGTGTTGCTAAACCATGTAGGCTGCTAGAAGTATATATACTTGTCCAACAAAAATGCACAGAAGTGTAGTATGAGTACGTAATCAACGTATACTCAGTGAGTATCGCACCTAATACCGAAAGGGTAGAGACGAGATAGTCAACTTTGACACTTGCTAAAGGTCCAATATTGATTCATCCTCAATATATATATTAATCAGTGAATTTATTTTATAAACATAATTTTAGTCCAAATAGAAAGAAATAAATAAATAATTAATTCCTTTATAGGAAATTTTCCATAATTCTTCTTTAAATATAATCCAAATATTTTTAAGCCATAAAAAGGCAATGACAACTTAATTAAGTTCAAGAAAATAATACAAACATGCGCGCATTACACCGAGGCGACGGCCCGATCCAACATTGTCGAGGATCGACAGCACGCCTATAGATGCATCTATTAATCTATCGAGGCGTTCGGCCCGTTCCAAAATAAACACAAACAGACAGTCAGTCAAGAAGTCAACATGGAGCAATTATCCAAGGAAGGACAATACTCTTTAATAATTTGAGAAACGAAGTTTAAGTCTTTTTTTTTTTGGAAATCCAATTATTAATTTAATGTGATTTAAGCAATTCAAGCCATAAAAGGGGTTCTTAATTAATCCAAATACAATCCTGTTTTTGGGTCCTAGACTACCCGGACAAAAGCATAATAGTAGCTACGCACGGACTCTCGTCACCTCGTACATATATAGCCGCCACAAATAGGAGCACATGACCAATTTAATTCACCTATGAGGTAAATTCCCCCTCACAAGAGTAGAAAAGAGATGCACCTCGCTCCGAAGACTCATAACCGACATTCTACATTCTTCTGAAGGCTTGAACCGATGCGCAATGCACCAAAACTAGCCAATTAACGACAAAATAAAAAGAAAATGCTCAAATACTTGTTAACAATTCAAATTATATAGATTTCCAACTCCTCTTAGTGAATGACCAAAATGCCCTCTGTCCCACATGCTCGGATTCTAAAATTTCTCAAAGATAAATGTTACCCATGACCTTAGGAACTCAAATATATAATTTTCTCTAAATTCTATACCAAAAATCGTGATCAAATCCAAGATTTCTAATTTCTTAGGTTTTCAACCAAAACTCCAAATTTACACTAATTTTCATGCTTAAACCCATACATAATTGATATATTTAACACAAAAGTGATGGGAATAACTTACCTTAACATTGACGACAATATTCTCTCTTGAAGCTCCCCAAAAATCGCTCGATCCATGAAGGAATGGGAGAAATAAAGTCAACCCACGATTTAAATCAACCTCACTGCGCCAGTCATTTCCGCACCTACAGACCTTGGACCACTTCTGCGGTTTTGCAGGTGCGGTCAAAAACTGCTTCTGCGATCAGCCCCAATCGCCCCCATTTTCGCTTCTGTGATAACCACTTCCGTGGATATGGCCCCTCTTCTACAGAACCTTGACCATGTAACGACCTGGCCGGTCGTTTTTGAAATTTACGCCCCGATCCCCAATTAACTATTTCCCCTAAACCCTTTTCTGCCATTGTGGTTTGGCAGGATGTTCGATTCTAGAATTCGGAGTGTTTTGGGACACTTAGTCCCTAAATGAGAGCTTTATAGTTGAAAAATGGCTCGTATTCGGAATAGTGTTAAGACAACCTCAAAATGGAAATCTTATGGTTCCGTTAGCTCTGTTAGGTGATATGGGTTGGGAGTTTGTTCGAAATGTATTTTTGGAGGTATGTAGCTCATTTAGGCTTGATATGCCGAAGTTTGAAATTTTTGAAAATCTGGTTATTAGGTGAGATTTTGATCCGGGGGTCGGAATGGAATTCCAACAGTTCCAGTAGCGTTGTTAGGTGATTTTCGATATGTTTACAAATTTTTAGGTCATTCGGACATCGTTTGGTGGAGTTATTGATAGTATGTAGGTTTCGGAAGTTCTGGTTGAAACTTAGGCTTGAATCCACCATAATTTGATGATTTTTGTGTTTAAAGATATGGTTTTATGATTGGAACAAGTTCGTATCATGATTGGGAGTAGGTTGGTGCTTTTGGTTGAGGTCCCACGGGCATCGGGATGAGTTCGAGTGCTTAAACGGGAGAAATTGGGAAGTTTAGCAGGTCTGATCTGCTGTCATCTGTTTTTTTCGGTTCTGCGGAACTTGGACCGCATAAGCGAGCCCAAAGAAGCGGCAAAGGAAGCGCAGATGGGAGAATTTGTAGGAGTTAGCTAAGTCCGTAGAAGCTGACCTATGTTCGCTGAAGCGAGCCCGCAGAAGCTGGCAGGCACCCGTAGAAGCGAAATGGGCCTGGTTGAGGATTTCCACAGAAGCGGACTCTTGTCTGCGTAAGTGATGTCGCAGAAGCGGGGTCCTATCCGCAGAAGTGGAAGTCAAGATTTTAGTTAAAGCCGTAGAAGCAGTATCATGGAGGCGACCCCAGTGCCGCAGAAGCGGAAAAATCACTGTAGATTAAGGCTTCAGCTCTTTTCGAAAATTCACAGTATTAGAAATATTTGGGGCTTCAAACTAGGAGAGGATTTTGCTGATTTTGAGGTGGAAATCAAGGGGTATCATCAGGTAAGCACTCATGGTCTCAATTTATGTTAATATATTGATAAAATCATGGAATTTATCTCTGAAAATGGAGGAATTAAGGTGTAATAATGGAGGATTTTGCTCTAAGCCTAAGATAGTGAAAACTTTTTATAATTTGAATGATCACACGAACTCTGATTTCTATAAATTTTATATGGTTAGACTCGTGTGAGTATGAGGGTTCCGAAACGTAAAAATATTTCAATTCCGAGCTGATGGTTGGAGGGGTATTTTGGTCATTTTACTTATTTTCACACTGTAGCTTTAATTTTATCAGTGTAATTAGTTACTTGCGATGTTATTACACTATGTAATTGATTTGAATAGATTTGGGCCACTCAGAATCGGATACTCGTGGCAAGGGAGTCATTTATTAGCGATTTTGTACCGGGATTAAGGTAAGTGACTTGTCTAACCTTGTGTGGGGGATTTTCTCCCCTAGGATATATATGTGTTGATTTAAATGCCATGTACACGAGGTGACGGTCATGTACTTGCGCAAATTGTTGAAAACCGTTTTACTCGAATTGCTCAATCCGTGTTATCTCTGTTATTTAATTGGTTTAATTGTAAGATTTACCCTGTGTTAGCTAGGGAAGCATTATTAGATAGGATTAACTGTCTAAATGCCTAATTGTCTTAATTGAATTCCCTGGAACATGTTGAGACTGGATTTAGTTATTAATTGTTGCCGTGTTCTTCATATTTCTCTGTGTTTTCTCTTATTTGATTGTGTTTGTATTCTGTGGACTACGGGTTTAATTCCCGGAGATCTGGTGCTACTGAGGTAAAGGACTGCGGGTTCATTTCCCGGAGATCCTGTAATACTGATATATTGATTGCGGGTTCAATTCTCGGAGATCCTGTGATACCAACATACGGACTGCGGGTTAAATTTCCAGAGATCCTGTGATACTGATATACAGACTGCGGGTTCAATTCCCAAAGATCCTATGATACTGATATACGGACTGTGGGTTTAATTCCCAGAGATCCTGTGATACTGATATATGGATTGCGGGTTCGATCCCCGGAGATCCTGAGTTTCTGAGTATAAAGGAACTGCGGGTTCAATTCCCGGAGATCCTAAGTTAATGATTTGTACTTGTTGTGTTGATTTCTCTTTGTTAGCTTAACTGTAGACGATTGTAGGTTTTATCTCGATTTGCTGTTAGTTTAGATTTACTCCTACTTTGCACTGTTCGATATTATTATCATTATTTTATTATCCTCGGTAGGGCCCTGACCTTCCTCGTCACTACTCCATCTAGGTTAGGCTTGGCACTTACTGAGTACCGCCGTGGTGTACTCATGATACTCTTTTGCACACTTTTATTGTGCAGATCCAGGTCCATCCGATCAGACGCATTACCGGTGACTTAGGAGCATTTTCAGGAGACTCGAGGTATGAATCTGCTACGTCCACAGATCCGGAGGTTCTTCTTCTATTCTTTCTTAGTGAAGTCAGTTATTCCTTTATTTCGATTGTATAGATACTCTTGATGTATAGATCCACAATTATACTCCCTTAGTCTGTGTTGCCCGTGAGTTTCCGAGTCTTGGTATTTGTATATTCTAGTATTTTGTAAAGTGATGTGCCGAGCGGCACCTATTACATTGCTTTTATGTCATTCCGTTGTTATCTTAACTATTGTTAATAAGAGTTGTACATTTCGCATTGCGTTAGGCTTACCTAGTCACGAAGACTGGGTGCCGTCATGACAGGTTCATGATTGGTGAACTAGGGTCATGACAAGTTGGTATTAGAGCTCTAGGTTCATCAGAGTTATGGGACACAGGCCGGTTATTTAGAGCCTTGCTGATCGATACAGAGACATCCATATTTATCTACGAGGGGCTATGTAACTATTTAGGAAACTCTTCATTTCTTTTGAATTCCTTGTCGTGCGATATTTTGACACCAAATCTAAACTTATGTCTTCTATTCTCTCACAGATGGTGAGGACATGTGCTACTCATGAAGATCAGGCACCCGCGCCCCCTGTTGCCAACACTAGAGGTCGGGGCCGAGGTAGAGGTCGAGGACGCGCCCGAGGTGCAGCCACAGCACCCGCGCGCGCTGCTGCGGAGGCACCACCGGTGAATCAGGTTGGAGCACAGGCACCTGGTACACCTACTATAGCTACTACGACTCGAGCACTCCAGGAGACTCTAGACCAGTTTATGAGCATGTACACTACTTTGGCTCAGGCGTGGTTGCTTCCTCTCGCTGCAGCTACATCTCAGACTGGGGGAGGGGCCCAGACTCCGCAGCCCGCACTCTTGAGTAGCGAGTGCCCGTGGAGTAGGTTCCGGAGGTTATTCCTATGCCGCATGCCGCACCAGTGTAGCCCGGAGGTGGGTTAGCTACCTCCGAGGATAAGCAGCGCAGGTTGGAGAGGTTTAAGAAATATGATCCCCCAATGTTTAGTGGTTTAGCTTCAGATGATGCCTTGGGATTGCCGGAGGGGTGTCCTCGCATCCTCCGTACTATGGGTATAGTGGAGACCAGTGGGGTTTCCTTTAGTGATTTTCAGCTTCGAGGGGCCGCTTATGATTGGTGGCGCACATATGAGTTGGATAGTCCGGACGAGTC
Source organism: Nicotiana noctiflora (assembly GCA_032618575.1). NCBI lineage: Eukaryota > Viridiplantae > Streptophyta > Magnoliopsida > Solanales > Solanaceae > Nicotiana > Nicotiana noctiflora. The sequence goes on from JASVEL010008818.1 coordinate 209,965, forward strand.
TGCCTCGCTGACTTTGACACACTTTTTTGATATGTGTTTGGGGGAGTTTGTTCCCCGGAGCCTTAGGGATTCTTGGCGAGCGAGGGTTTGAGCAGTTGTGCTAGGACTCTATGTCAGTATCTAAGTATGCCATCAGTTTCACCCGGTTAGTCAAACATGCATCGGCTTTGGTCGCCACGGTCCGAGAAAGAGTGCAGAGGTTTATTGAGGGTCTTATTCCGCCTATCCAGTCCAGCATGTCTAGAGAGTTGGAGATGGATGTGCCGTATAAGTAGGCGATGAGTATTGCTAGAGGGATTGAGGGTATGCTCACTAGAGAGCGAGGAGAGAGGGAGGCCAAGAGGTCTCGTAAGTCGGGTCTTTTCTCTGGTGCCCGTACTGAGCAGTCGGTCGATTTGGCAGGGGTTATTCCGGTCATCTAGTTCATTCAAGCCTTGCTAGCAGCCGGTAGTACTCCAGCTTCCCCAGTACCTCAGGAGCCTTATATGCTCCCTTAGTTTCCAACGCGCCTCCTACGCGGGGTACCTCCAGGGGTCAGTCTAGCGGGAGTGGACCCAGTCAGTCATAGCCACCGCGTCCTCCCAGGGCTTGTTATGAGTGCGAGGATACTGGCCATATGGTTAGGGAGTGCCCCAGGCATATGAGAGGAGTGCCTCCACAGACTTCACAGCCTCAACATCGTTCACAAAGGCAGCAGGCCATCGTTCTGGCTCCAACTGCCACCCCACCTACCCAGCCAGCCAAGGTCAGGGATTAGGGTGATAGAGGTCGCTCTCGAGCGAGGGGTCAGGCCAGATTGTTATGCTATTCCTGGTCACGCTGCAACTGTCGCCTCCGATTCTGTTATCACGAGTATTATCTTAGTTATTCACAGAGAGGCATCGGTTCTATTAGATCCTGGTTCTAGTTTTTCATATGTGTCCTCTTATTGTGCTTTATATCTGGGTGTGCGTCGAGATTCATTGAGTGCCCCCATTTATGTTTCTACTCCAGTGTGAGATTTTCTGGTTGTGGACCGTGTGTATTGGTCGTGTTTGGTCACTATTTATGGTTTTGAGACTAGAGCTGATCTTTTATTGCTCGGTGTGGTTGATTTCGATATTATTTTGGGCATGGATTTGTTGTCTCCCCATCATGCTATTCTTGATTGTCACGCCAAGACCGTGACACTAGCTATGCCAAGCATTCCACGTATTGAGTGGAGTGGTACTCTAGATCACACCCTCAGCCGTGTTATTTCCTTTCTCAAAGCTCAGCGTATGGTTGAGAAGGGGTGTGCTGCTTATCTAGATTATGTGAGGGATGTCAGTGTTCACACTCCTTCTATTGATTCAATCCCATTGGTACGCGATTTCTCTTATGTGTTTCCAGCTAATCTCCTGGGCATACAGCCTGATAGGAATATCGATTGTGGTATAGACTTATTGCCAGGCACATAGCCCATTTCTATTCCTCCGTACCGCATGGCTCCTCCTAAGTTGAAGGAGTTGAAGGATCAGTTACAGGGGTTGTTGGGTAAGGGTTTCATTCGTCCCAATGTTTCGCCTTTGGGTGCTCATGTGTTGTTTGTGAAGAAGAAGGACAATTCTATGCGTATCTGCATTGACTATCGCCGGTTGAACAAAGTTACAATGAAGAACCGGTATCCCTTGCCATATATTGATGACTTATTTGATCAGCTACAGGGCGCACGAGTGTTTTCTAAGATTGATTTGCGCTCTGGGTATCATCAGCTGAAGATTCGGGAGCCGGATATCCCGAAGACTGCCTTCAGGACTCGGTATGGCCACTACGAGTTCCTCGTGATGTCTTTTGGGCTGACTAATGCCCCAGAAGCCTTTATGCATTTGATGCACAGTGTATTCAGGCCATGTCTTGACTCATTCGTGATTGTTTTCATTGATGATATTTTGGTATATTCCCGGAGTCGGGAAGAGCATGAGCAACACCTGAGGATAGTGCTTCAGACTCTGAGGGAGAAGCAATTATATGCAAAGTTCTCTAAATATGAGTTTTGGCTGAGTTCGGTGGCATTTCTAGGCCACGTGGTTTCGAGTGAGGGTATTCGAGTGGATCCGAGGAAGGTGGAGGCCGTGTAGGGTTGACCCAGGCCCTCCTCAGCTACTAAGATTCATAGCTTCCTTGGTTTTGCGGGTTATTACCATTGCTTTGTGGAGGGGTTCTCTTCGATCGCAGCACCTATGACCAGATTAACCCAAAAGGGTGCCCCTTTTCAGTGGATAGAGTAGTGTGAGGCGAGCTTTCAAAAGCTTAAGATAGCTTTGACTTTGACCCCTATCTTGATGTTGTCTACCGGTCTGGGGTCCTATATAGTTTATTGTGATGCCTCACGGGTTAGACTCGTAGCAGTATTGATGCAGGATGATAGGGTGATCGCCTACGCGTCCCGACAGCTGAAGGTGCATGAAAAGAACTACCATGTCCACAATCTTGAGCTAGCTACCATTGTTCACGCCTTGAAGGATTGGAGTCATTATTTGTATGGTGTTTCTTGTGAGATTTACACTGATCATCGGCGTTTGCAGCACTTGCTTAAGCAGAAGGACCTGAACATGCGTCAGAGGAGATGGTTGGAGTTGTTAAAGGACTATGATATTACTATTTTTTATCACCCGGGCAAGGCCAATGTGGTTGCCGATGCCTTGAGTCGCCGGTCTTAGAGTATGGGGTGTTTGGCACAACTACCAACTTCAGAGAGACCTATGGCGATGGATGTTCAGGCTTTGGCCAGACAGTTTGTTAGATTGGATCTTTCGAAGCCCAGTCGGGTTCTGGCCTTTGTGGTTTCTCGGTCTTCTCTATTTGATTGCATCAGAGAGCGACATTTTGATGACCCTTATTTACTTGATCTTCAGGACAAGGTTTGGCGTGGTGATGCCCGATATGTTACCATCGGGGATGACGGAGTGATGAGGTTGTAGGGGCATATTTGTGTGCCCAATGTAGATGATCTTTGAGAGTTGATTCTAGCTGAGGCCCATAGCTTGCGGTATTCCATCCATCAGGGTGCCATGAATATGTGCCAGGACTTGAGGCAGCACTATTGGTGGAGGCGGATGAAGAAGGATATAGTTGACTATGTTTCTAGGTGCCTCAACTGCCAGCAGGTGAAGTATGGGCATTAGCGTCCTGGTGGGTTATTGCAGCAGATTGAGATCCCAGAGTGGAAGTGGGAGCGCATCACCATGGACTTCGTATCTAGACTTCCACGGACTGTGAGGAAGTTTGATTCTATTTGGGTCATTGTGGATCGGCTGACCAAGTCCCGCCATTTCATACCTGTGTGCACTACTTACTTATCAGAACGGTTGGCGGAGATCTATATCAAGGAGATAGTGTGGTTGCATGGTATTCCAGTTTCCATCATTTCGGACAGAGGCACTTAGTTTACTTCACGGTTCTGGAGAGCCGTGCAACAGGATTTAGGTACTTAGGTGGAGCTTAGCATAGCATTTCACCCCCAGACAGATGGACAGTCTGAGCGCACTATTCAGATTTTGGAAGATATGCTCCGTGCGTGCGTGATTGAGTTTGGAGGTTCATGGGATCATTTCTTGCCGCTGACAGAGTTTGCTTATAACAACAGTTATCAGTCCAGTGTTTAGATGGCGCCGTATAAGGCCCTATATTGTAGGAGGTTCAGGTCCCCAGTTCTTTGGTTCTAGCCGGGCGAGGCCAGATTGCTAGGTACTGAGATGTTCCAGGATGCAATGGACAAGGTCAAGGTGATTCAAGATACATTCTGTGCAGCCCAGTCCAGATAGAAGAGTTATGCGGACAATAAGGTTCGCGGTGTGGAATTTATGGTTGGCGAGCGGGTTCTACTTCGGGTCTCGCCCATGAAGGGCGTCATGATATTTGGGAAGAAAGGGAAGCTGAGTACGAGATTTATTGGGCCTTTTGAGATTTTGAGGCGTGTTGGGGATGTTGCTTATGAGCTGACCTTACCTCCCAGCCTAGCCGGAGTCCATCCAGTATTTTATGTCTCTATGCTCTAGAGATACCATGGTGACCCGTCGCACATGTTGGATTTCAGTTCAGTTCAAGTGTACAAGGATCTATCCTATGTTGAGGAGCCAATAGCCATTTTGGACAGGCAAATCAGAAAGTTGAGGTCAAAGAACATCACTTCGGTGAAGGTCCAGTGGCGGGGTCAGCCGGCCGAGGAGGCGACTTGGAGACAGAGCAGGACATGCCCAGCCAGTACCCTCATCTCTTCACTACTTCATGTATGTTTTCTATGCTCATTCGAGGATGAACAAATGTTTAAGTGTGGGAATATGTAATGACCCGGCCGGTCATTTTTGAAATTTATGCCCCGATCCCCAATTAATTGTTTCCCCTAAGCTCTTTTCTTCCATTGTGGTTTGCCGGGATGTTCGATTCTAGAATTAGGAATGTTTTAGGACACTTAGTCCCTAAAGAGCTTTATACTTGAAAATTGGACTGTATTTGGAATACTGTTAAGACGATCTCCGAATGAAAATCTGATGGTTTTGTTAGCTTCGTTAGGTAATTTCGGGGTTGGGAGCGTGTTCGGAATATATTTTGGAGGTCTGTAGCTCATTTAGGCTTTAAATGCCGAAGTTTGAAATTTTTGAAAATCTGAAGATTTTGATCCGGGGTCAGAATTGGATATGTCTTCAAATTTTCAGGTCATCTGGACATCGTTTCGTCGGGTTTTAGACAGTATTTAAGTTTCGGAAGTTTGGTTGAAACTTAGGCTTGAATCCGCCATGATTTGATGATTTTTCTGTTTAATGATATGTTTTTATTATTGGAACAAGTTTTTATCGTGATTTGGAGTAGGTTGGTGCTTTTGGTTGAGGTCTCGGGGGCATCAAGATGAGGTCAGGTGATTAAATGGGAGAAATTGGGAAGTGTAGCAGGTCTGATCTGTTGTCATCTGTTGTTTTTGCTTTTGCGGAACTTGGACCGCAGAAGCGAGTCCGCAGAAGCGGCGATGGAAGCGCAAATGTGAGAAGGAAGCGGACCTATTTTCGCTGAAGCGAGCCCGCAGAAGTGGGCAGGCGCCCGCAGAAGCGAAATGGGCTAGGTTGAGGATTTTCGCAGAAGCGGACACTTGTCCGCGTAAGAGATGTCGCAGAAGCGGTGTACTATCCGTAGAAGCAGAAGCCAAGATTTAATTTAAAGCCGTAGAAGCGGCTGATTCTCCGCAGAAGCGGTATCGCGGAGGCGACCCCAGTGCCGCAGAAGCGGAGAAATCACTATAGGTTAAAGCTTCAGTCTTTTCGAAAATTCAGAGTATTAGAAATATTAGGGGCT
>JASVEL010008819.1:0-147729 GCA_032618575.1 Nicotiana noctiflora
GTGAATCTCGGAACGGATCAATTTGCAACGGTTAATTAGATGTTAATATGTTTTCCTATTGTAATTTGAAGTATACCTTATTTAGGACTCCTCTATTTTATAAAGATGGATCCCATTCATTTGTAAGGGGGATCATTGCACTGATAAGAATATATACATTCGTTACTTTCTTGTTATTTCACTTATTGTTCATCAAAGTTGCTTTATTTTGCCTTCCCACCTCAAGGCTATGCCAAGTCGAGGTTGAGAATTGGCTAACACATTGCATTAACTATATTCTCTAATTTATTCATTATTGTCTTGGTTATCGATTAGTATTGGACGAAATTACATATCCTTAAAATCGCAATATAAGTTTAATTGTTATACGAATTTGAGGGTAAACTAAAATAAATTTATTTATATGATAAATACGAAAAATAGTTAAATTAATTCTTGTTAATTAGTTAATTCAAAGGCTTAACTATTTTTTTCACAACATTAAAGGAAATAATTACTTTTTGTTAATTCAAATTCTTCATATTATCTCATCCAATTTCAAATAATTAATTATAATTATACTATCATATTAATTATAGTGAGTTGGTAAATAGTTTACGTTTATCCCTCGTTATACTTTCCATCTAAATATACCCTTACCGTTAACGAAGTAACTAAAATTGCCCCTAACCCTAACAAACATCCATTGTGGCACCCAATCCATCAAAAAAAAATTGCCACATAGATATCCAAGTCAATAGTTTTTAAATTTAATCCCTAAACCCAATCAATCCATCAAAATTTTGCATTGTATCTATAAATTTTCTGTATATTATTTGCGAGTTCGCACCAGCAAGGTATTCTTCAACTTTTCTAGCCGAACAATCAATTTAGGAGAGATTGGAATTTTTACATGTGTATACCATATAGCAAACCTTATTACCAATCATGTTTAAGGTTTGTGTTTATTACATTTAAGCATATCAAGTTTCAATTTATATACCATAATTCAAATTAAGGCTTTAATTAAGTTATCATTAAATGTAGGAGTGTATTTAGGGACAAAATCTCCCAATTTATTTTGTTACCCGCTTCTCTCTCTTCTAATTTTTAAATTTTTCGTTCCTCACCGCCCACCCCCCTCCCCACGATTTTTCCCCAGTTCTTTTCTCCCTCACGTTTTTTCTTTTGTTCAGTTCTTTTCCTCTTTTGTTCAGTTTTTTTCCTCTTTTTTGGAGGATTCACCCAAGCTTCAATCTGGAAAAAAATTGAAGTTATCTCCATCTTCTTCAAAAAAAAACAAAAAAGAAACATTCAAAAAAAGTTAAAAAAGCCAGCCCTCGTAATATTTCAGAAAAGGTATTTTTATTTAATTTTTCCGCATAGTTTCTGGAAACCTTTTAATTTGTCTCAATTTTGAGGTTTTAATTGTCGTTATTTTGTATTTTTATATGAATCGTTAATATATTTGTAGTTAAATTGTAGTTATATTGTGGTAGATTTGTAGTTGTTTTCAGTGGTTTTGTAGTTAAATTGTAGTTATACTGACATTTGTATTGTAGTTGTTCTCGGTTATTATGTAGTTAAATGTATTTTAATTGTAGTTAAATGTAGTTTATTGTACTCAATCCACTTTTTTTCTATTTTTTTCAGAAAATAGCCCGGTTGCTGCTCAGCAGAATGTGGATTATGGTGTTCTTAGGTTCCACACTTTGTGCGAGCCTAGCATACCAAGCCAAAATCATATAGTAAATTTGTAGTTGTTCTCACTTGATTTGTAGTTAAATGTAGTTCTGTTGTAGTTATGCTGACATATATAATTGTAGTTGTGCTCAGTTAATTTGTAGTTAAATGTAGTTTATTGTAGTTATGCTGATATATATAACATTTTTACAACAACATTTATATATATAACTGCTTTTACTTTTTTTGTAGATATATGTGTGGGTAGGTTGTTCTTAATTTAATTTTATTATGCTATTGTCATAACTTTAATTGTGGATAATTGTTTTGCAATTGTAGAAACGAGATTTGCGTAGCTTGAATTATCATCTACCACAATGGCGTCAACTTCAAAATCTCTATATCTTTCATATTTATCCCAATTACCATTCGATTTCAGCATAATTGTGATTTTTGCCATGATTTTGTGTAGTTAACAGAAAAAATTTTAAGAACTGATATAGATGGGAGACTCTATGTCGACAAAGAACAGAATATAAAAATATTCAATTTCTACAATTTGATGTTTGGATAATTCGTAGCTTTTGAAAATAGGAGTGAGAACAGAGATCTCGTTCAGTTGAATAAGGAGAGATTTACGCAGTTACAGATTTTTTTCCTTTTCAGAATTTTGAATTAATTGCAAAGATTCTGCCATCAGATTTGTAGGCTACAAAAGCGCACATTTATTGGGCAGAATCTCTTTAAATTTGATTTGGTATATAAATTATAGAAATAATGTGAACGTACCGGGTAATTTATAAATTTTGAATATTTTTGATAATAATGTTTGCTACAGGGTATAGATATGAAAAACTCCTTTAAAATTTCAAACACAAGATCAATCGAGTCCAGTTGTGTTCGTCCCGCAATTGGCTGTTGAAATTCTTGTCCAAACTGCCCAAATCCTTTAGAGAATCACCCAAAATTGAAGTTATGAACTCCCCAAGAGATCCCCAACAAACTCCGATAACATCCAAATGAAAATAATACAGACTTGCAGATCTAATTTTTGACTCAAACCTCAAGCTTCTTTAGTGGCTGCCAATCTTCTCCTTCACATTTCGCATCTCAAACCAATGAATTTTAACTTTTTAAGCTTCAAACAGTAGCAATTTCCAATTTAAATCAACTAATACTTTCTTTATCCTATTCAAAGAGAAGGTGGTATAATCAACTTAGTCATGTTTCGTCAATTATTTCAAGTGTAAAACTTATTTTTACAGTTTGGGGGTGGGTGTCACATTCGAGGATGCTATGTTATGAGATATGACTTAGATGTTTCTCAGAAAATACCTGCCTAATGTTATAAAACCAAAACAGAAATTACTTAAAGCGCTCCTACATTGAAGAATATCTATGTTGTACTTTTTTTAGGGATTGGAGCCATAGTGTATGTCCGTTCGGGCCAGGGAAAATTTTAATTACTTTATTAACGGTAAGGGTGGATTTGAGCGGTAAGTGTAATAAGGATAAACGTAAATTATTTACCAAGGTAAAGGAATAATTCCGGCCTTTTTTAAAAAATAATTTTATATTTCTCTTTTTTGGATTTTTTTGTTTGTAAAATCATGTACTTGACTCTTCTCAAACACTTAAATATTTTGTTAGCGATTTTTTGAATATTCATCGGCGTTTTCAATTATTATTATTATTATTATTATTATTATTATTATTATTATTATTAGTACCAAGTTCTTATATAAATTACTTACTCATTGAAATTTAAAAATGGCCAATAGTTGATATGAAAGAAAAGCTTCCATAAAAGCTATACTAAGCAATAGCGTACCTCGTATTTTTTCCTTGCCTCATGCTGTCTTGCGATACCCTCTACAGCTTGACCCGCAGCAATCCCTTGACCAACTCCGGGTCCAATAGAAGCAAGCTCTACGGCCAATCCAGTAGCAATAATAGAAGCGACAGAAATCAATGGACTCATGATAAGTTCGTCGTACCAAAAAAAAAAATGGTTAATGATACAATCAACCAATGAGTTAAGACTTAATTATTCCTGCGCTAGGACTCATCTAATCAAAGTAACTAATAACTTCGGATTGAAGTAATAAGATTATTGAATCATCAGAACTACTTCGATATATCTTTCTTACTTTTTAGCTACAGAGTCTTTGTGAACCCATATGCCTTTCATTTTTCCATTTCTTGGTTCGAACTGTTAGTTCAATTATTTTTTGATTTTATATTTTTATTCATTCAATTCACAGTCACAAGGTGCCGGGAGGACTTCTAACCTATTAGAATTCCTTATAGTAGAAAATATATCTTTAGTTCATTTCATAGATAACTAGCACTACTTAATATCTAGTATCACATATACATGTCTTTCTTCCATAACATAAACCAAGAATTCATATCAGATTCAATCCTATTCGAGAATCAAGCGTTCGAAACATCTAGAAAGGTTGGGTTATAGTTATTAATTACAGATACCCTCTCTTAATCGACCCTTTCTAAAATACTCAAATAAGTCTGTTCTTTTGAACCTTAACTTTTTCTATTATTGGATTTCTTGGTCACGACCAGCTAAGGCTGATCTTTTGCCTTTACTTCCCCCTCCACTCTTTCTTGGAATTCAACATTTATAATATATTTAAAATATAGATGTAAACTTGATCTTGTATGATTGAAATAAAAGGGCAAAAGATACAAAATTTACTGTGGAGTATCGTTGTTTGAAAAGGTGGTATACAGATTATTTTTACGTATATGCTTTTATATGGATTTTGTGTTTTACTTCATATTTTTAGATTGCCGATAGTTTTCCCTTTTCCCCTTTTAACGATTTATATAAAGAAAATTTTAATATCCTAAATATTAGGACTTTGTACTTAATTCAAATAAGGAATGATTTAATAAGTAAGACTTTAATTGATTTTAAATTTTTTAAAATTAGAAAAATAACTCAAAAACTACAATTTTGTCCAATATGATATATCTTTAATGAAAGGTAAAAAAGACAAATGATATTTCGTTAAGGGACTTCGTACTTTTAATGTAGTATATAGATATAGATAGATAGATTATATTAAAACTCGTTTTTATGATGTATTATTATACAAATTTTAAGAAAACACTAGTAATTTTAACTGATGTATTATACCGTAGACTAATTAACTAAAGCATAACTATAATAATTACGTCCTAATCTCTTTTTCCAATACGACTAGATAATTGTGGCGTTTTAGAAGAAGGGGTTCTATATATTTTCTGAAGCGTTTTGTCTAACTATTAAAACAGTAGTACTACCTTTTTCCAATAGGACTAGAACTTAGGAATATTAAATAGGAAGCTGGACAAAATGCTAGAATAAAAATCCGAAAAATCAAACTGAAAATCAAATTATACCGATCAAAAAATCGATACTTTTTGGTCTGATTTGGTTTTAGTTTTGAATTTTAAAAAACAATCAAATTTAGTTTGGTTTAAATTTTAATAAAAAAATAGCAGAACCAAACTACTATAAGAGTGTTATGAATAGAATTCTATTTGGAGTGAATGCCTATCTTGTAGAGAGTTTTACTTTGTGACTAAGTCATTTTCCTCTATAAATAGAGGGGTCTTAGCCCACTGTAAATCATCCCAAATCAATAAAAATTCTCTCTCCATACTTTTCTCTACAATATTGTTTTTTATCTTTTATTGTTTCATATCACGTTATCAGCACGAGACTCTAACCAATTGAGTAGAAGCTTTGGGATTGAGCATAACAATTATCAATTATTCTATGAACTTCCTTCATGATTAAATTTTGGATTTAAGGTAAGCATTTTACTTTTCTCTTTCAAATTCTTGACATTCTATAATTTGATTTTAAATACAAGCAAATACGATAAAGTTTTTTTGCAACTCTAATTGAGTTTGAAAGAAATTATAATCATCCAAAGTGGTAAAATTTCTATGTCTTGCCATTATTAAATTCATGTATGATCGTGGGCAAAGAATTGAAAATCCGTCTCATTAAATTTGCTCATTTATCATTCCCTTTAGAGAATGTGATAGCAGTATGTGATAAGTCTGAAAGAAGACAAAATTATTACTATGAAGATATCAATAGATGTGGACGTGGCAATAGACGAAATTATAATCGTCATAATTGTGATACTGAGAATAATAAGGATTCTCAAAATAATCCTTCACTATGTGAAAGTAATTTTTGTCATCGATTTGACATGAGATTTTATAAAGCACATACTTCATGATGTGAATGTGACAATATCTGATTTACGAATACATATTGATCATTCTTTAAAGAATATGAACGTGCTAGTGGTATCGAATATATCACACTTACCTCTAGAAGGATTATGGTCCATTCATGAGGTGGAAATATCTGCTTTACGAATACATATTCATTCTTCAAAGAATATGAACGTGCTAATGGTAGCGATATACAACACTTATCTTAGAAGGAGATTTGGGACGATACAAGGAAATAATGTCATTATTATGGCATGAATGGTCATTGGTCACATACCTATTGCACGGCAAAATATTTTTGGTAATGTGATTATTAAAGATAATATTAATGCAAGAAACGTATCTTGCATATAGTTTTGACCATAACTATAATGGTATAACTTTCTCTTTAGAAGAGATATTCACCACAGAGATGTTGATGAATCTATGGTAGTATAAAATTAATTGAGAGCTCTAGAAGAGCCAATTATTACTATTTTGGAGGAATACAATTGATTATCACGTCAATCTATTGTGTTGTAGTAAGTCTCAAAGAAACCTATTTAGTTTCCAAAGTATACGCGAAAGCGGCTGATTATATTGAGACTATAAATAAAGAAAAGATTTAATATCTTCTATACTACAACTTGTAGCGGGATAATATATATGTGAAAAGCTACTCGCTTTATTCTCCAGTTTGTACTACACAAACAAAGGAATGCCACAATAAAGTAGAAGTTTATTATATAAAAACTCATATCATAATAAATTTGGAGTTTATCGATAATTGTACACGTCATGGTGTAAATTTAAAGTTTATCAATATTGATAATTTATTTGGTAGGCACAATTGGTTTAGCCATATCAATTTAAGTATGATGTGCAACAATAATAGAAAATTTACATGGGTAAATATTAAAGAACTAGAAACTTCTTTATGAATTCTCTTATATTTCTTGTTCTCATTAATTAATTGACCAACTAAAGTTGGAATTGAATCCCATGAATGCTGGAAATATCAAAGGTGAATATGGGCTCATTCACCTACCATGTATACCACATAAGATGCATCTATGAGATGGTTACATGTGCAATTATTATTAACCCGTAACATGGTATTTGCGAGGCAACTTGCTCAATAATTTGATTTAGAGCATAATTTTCAGATTTTTTTATTCAAGATAATTCTTGATAAGTTGGTTTACATCACACTTGGTTTAGAAAGTGATTTATTGGGTGCCTCCACTTAATAGCTTATGAGAACAAAGTTATCTATATCAGTTAGGTATATGTTATATACGAATATTACATTCTCCCCTCACAAGTGGTTCAGGGTCAGGAACCAAATAATTCCATCTTATTATTATTATCAATGTGCGGTGTATATTTTGATTTACACCATAACGCACAAAGATGATGAAGCAAGTTAGTTTTTCTAACATGATGGGGGAGAGATGATAACATTCGAGAAAAAGTTACGCGGAATGAATTATCATTTTTACATCTAGATCCTATAAATAATATGAACTTGAAGTTTATAAAAGGATAATTCATGTGCAATTTATTGCAAAGCATGCCTGACGCATTTGCTGACCTAAAGAAAGTAACTATATTGTCATTGCAAATGCTCATATTAGAATAAATCATAGAAGGACAAAGTCTATAATACGCTTAAAGCATATAGACAAATCAGTTTCAAATAAACTTCTTGATAAAGAAGATGAGCAAATGATCAAAATAATCATAATAAAAGAGGCAAGTGATCTAGAAGATCACATGACATAACACTTCATGATATCTTATGAGAGATTCAGGTACCTGTATATATAAATGAAGAGATCTCTATGTTATGTCATTACGAAAATACATTGAAACTGATATAAAATCTTTGTCGACGTCAACCTTCAAGAAGCTAGTGCACAAGATCAGGATGCGAATGCTCAAAGATGTGAATTGATGCTCTCATCAGGGGGAGTTGATGCGCGTTGCACTCTTTTTCCTTACAAGGTTTTGCCCCACTAGGTTTTCCTTGCAAGATTTTTAATGAGGCAACCAACAGGCGCATTTCTAAACATGTGTACCTTTTTTTCTTTTCTAGAATTTTTTTTTCATTGAGTTTTGTTTTAGTTAAGATTTTAAAGAGACACATTATTTATTGAGTAGACATTCAAGGTGGAGTGTTATGAATAGAATTCTATTTGGAGTGAATGCCTATCTTGTAGAGAGTTTTACTTTGTGACTAAGTCATTTTTCCCATATAGTCTTACCACATTGTAAATCATCCCAAATCAATAAGAATTCTCTCTCCGTACTTTTCTCTACAAATTGTTCTTCATCTTTTATTGTTTCAAATCAAGAAGTAGCTATTTCAAATTTATCATTACACCTATATATATGTATATTTTTATACAAAGTTTCAAAATTTTTTGTGAATGTTAATCGTTTGCACTTTTGGTACAATTCTTTACCTTTATATTCTAGTTTGATTGGTAGTTTTCTTTATTAAGTGTAATAATCTATTTCATGTTTAAAAAAATTATTTTTAATTGAGTCCTTTAAATATTCATCACTATTTGATTCAATCATCATCAATATATTTTAATAAATAATAGATTTCTCAGAGGGCAATTGATTTTATATCTTACGTTGAAAATATTATCTCCGGAATATGTATTTGGTAGTATATGCCTTATGTTTAAGAAAAAACCGACGAATAACCGAAAAAATCGAAAACCGACAAAACCCAACATAAATCGACAAAAAATTGAATTAATTGGTTTGATTTGGTTCTAATATTTAAAAAATTGACTTCTTGATTTACTTACATTTTATAAAAAAACGATCCAAACAGAACCATGAATTTGTTTGAAATCGTTAAAAGAATTTATTACAATGGATAGAGAAGGTAAAAAAAATTGAATTGCAAGCTCTTGGTAATTGAGCCATTCCCTTGAGAACGAAAGGGATTGGCATTCATTAACAAGAATATTGTGCGACCATTCGATTTTAGTGGCTTTTATCTTAGCTTTCCAAACAAATTAAAAGTCAATAAAACCATAGAGAATAAAATGAAAATTAATTAATTTCAGTTCCTAAATTTACGATAGGCTTCTGGTTAGCAATGGTTTGCAATTCATTGCCATTGAATGGATGAAAGGATTGCTTTAACATCATTTTGCTTTATGATAGTTAGAGAGGAGTCGAACCTAAAATTCTTTTTTCAGGGTTTGAGTCCATTTCTTGATTTTATATCTGGATTTTTCAGTTTCTTTTTTCCCAATCTTCTATTTGGTCATTTTGAGCTACTCCATTTTGCTGATTTCTTATATATATATATATATTTCATTCACTTTCTTCCATCCTACTGAAGAAGCTGGTAAAATTTAATTATATTTTCACTTTTTCCCTCTAAATATCATATAAAAATATGATTTTAATTTGTCTTCACCTTTATTTTTTCCAGATTCAAGAAAACAAATGCATGATTTTTGAGTGAAAGAAACATCTTCTTTAGTAGCATTTAGAAGAAGAAAAAGTTGTAGACCTATATATATAATTAGCAGCTGAGGATGGCCACAAAGGTGAAAGGCCTTTTAAAGGCCTTAGGTATTTCTCAGATATTTGGTAAGCAATGATCCTTCATTTAATTTCCTTATTTTTTATTACTACAGTATAGGGGTAGCGAAATAGTTAAAAGAAAATAGTTAATCACTCGTATAATCCACTAAAAAATAGGATTAACTTGTTTTTTATCCGTATTAAATATGGTCCGGTCAGATAATTTATCTGTTTTTTTCATTACCCGTTTTCGACCCTAATAGATTACTTGCGTATTGTATTGTGTCCCCTTATGGTAGTTATTGATCGATATTATTGCATGTCATTTAATTTATGATTTTATATTTAGATAATTTTTTATGCGATTTCTGCTGGAGTCACTAATGTTTTTTTGTTTTTCTTTTTCTTTCTCTCCTGAGCCGAGGGTCGATTAGAAATAGTCTATCTACCCTTTCGGGTAGGGGTAAGGCTTGTGTATGCATTACCTTCCCCAAATCTCACTTTGTGGGACTATATTAGATAGTTTGTTTATTGTTGTTTGATTGTTCTTGTTTCAAATGTGCGTATATTGGGGACCCAAATTCACTGTTTACTTTTCGTAGTCAATTATTAATAATGAGGGGAATAACATAATGATATTGCAGAAGGGGAAAAAGAAGCAGAAATGCAGATTGGTTTACCTACAGATGTAAAGCATGTTGCCCATATAGGATGGGATGGACCATCCGTTGAAACTCCCAGCTGGGTAATGATTTTCATAGTTTTATTTTAAAACTTTATCATATGTTGTTGGATCATAGGATATCCACTTTATATATGTTTGTACAGATGAAAGAATTCAAAGAACCTGGAAAATTTCATACAGCTCCTTTGGGTCCTCCATTAGATCCTAATGATCATCCTGATATCAAATTTGCTTCTCAAGGTAACTTTTTTTTCACACTGAAAAATGACATTTTACAACTGCATATCATTTGTAAAATTTAATTTTAACTGCAGATGCAAACCAACAGTACAAAAATGCAAATTCTTCATTACCAGATGATCAACCAGAAGTGTCAAAGACATCAAGGCGCCATTCTTCATCCGAAGCTGGGAGTGGGAGTGGAAGTGGGAGTACTACTTCTCCTAAGAAAGAGTCCAAATCCAGGAGGCGACACACAAAAGAGTCGTCTGATGGTTCAAGGTCAAGCCGACACAGCCGGCCTGGCTCAGGTGGTGGTGGCTCTGATTCTCCAGCAAGGGACCTCCCGGACATACCCAAAAAAACAAGGCGGAAGAAATCCAAGGAGGATGGTGGAGCGGGGTCCGGGTCGTCCCGGACCTCTAAATCCAAAGCCACCACCTCTTCAAGTACAGCACCAATGGATAATGGAACAGACACAGGATGTGAAAGTTCCATGTTAAGTTCAAGAAACACTGAGATAGAGAAAGAGTAGTGGCATTGTTTAAGAAAAACAAAGAACATAAGATGGACTCAACATCAGTCAAATTTTTTGTGTAGTTTAAGTTAAAACTGGCCACTTGTTTTGATATACCAAAATTTTCCTATACAATTATTAGAACCTATATTTACAATCTAACCTTTTGATACCTTGTTTGCAATGTAGATTCAGTTTCCCTTTTCCTAGTTTTTTTTCTCTCTTTTCCTTTTAAGCCATTCCATTACTCTGGACTCTGAATCTTATCATAGCACAATACATCATTACCCTGTATCCAACTTATATTTGCTTCTTCATTAATGTAATAGTTGATCATCATTGTCCCATGTAGATTTTTCCAATGATAGTATATGATTGTTCCTTAGACAATACACTGGAAAACACCACATTCAAGTCTGTCAATCTGTTTCACATACACCACAGACCTATGTTGCTCGGCTCACCGAAAATGTCACCCGGTGCGTGTCGGATACTTCAAAAGTAAATGTTTTTGAAGAATCCGACACGGGTGCGGCGGCATTTTGGAGAGTCCGCATAACATAGCCACAGAGAAACATTGCAGTTAAAAACTGAAAACAGAAAACCAAGAATGTTTGCTATATGAAAACTCCTTCAATTAAGAACTTAATAATTACATCTCTTGGATTTTTTCTCCTTGAACCCCGAAAAAACACAGATAGTAAATTCTACTAGAAACCCAAAAATATTTCTATCAACAATTTCCTATCCTTTAGTCATTGATCAGTATATGTCCAAGATTATCTACTACCACAGGAAACACAAAATTACAAGAAAAATAAGAAAATATGAAGCAGGTAACAATGAAGATGCTCTAGAGAAAGGGACATATTTGGGAACATAAGCTTTGTTACACAACTTTAGTTGCCCCAAACTACCACTAACATTTGAAATTCTCAAGTCTTCATCTGCACAAAGTTGAGGGTTGCCTTCCAATTTCAACTTTTCTCCAACTTTGGACACAAATTGTGCAGAGAATGGAAGTTTTCCACTTAAATTATTGTTCTGCAAATGTAACTCATTCACATGTTCTAAT
Organism: Nicotiana noctiflora; assembly: GCA_032618575.1. Lineage (NCBI taxonomy): Eukaryota > Viridiplantae > Streptophyta > Magnoliopsida > Solanales > Solanaceae > Nicotiana > Nicotiana noctiflora. The sequence goes on from JASVEL010008819.1 coordinate 11,953, forward strand.
GCCCCAAACTCTTCAGGCAATGTCCCTTCCAACTTGTTATTATCAAGCCCCAAATAGCAAATCTTTTTCAAATATACACCCATAGAAGAGGGAATATTCCCAATTAGTCCTGTTTTTGATAATCCTATCCCTACAATACCCCCAAGATTCTCCCATATTTCTGGAATTTTCCCTCCTAGCAAATTTCCACTCAGATACACTTCTCTCAAACTAGGCATCTCTGCCAAAAACAATGGAATCCCAATATTGGCAAAATGATTGTAACTCAAGTCCAAAAACTCCAAACTCTTCAAACCCTTTAAACTTTCAGGAATTTTTCCAGACAACTTGTTGTAGCTAAAGTCAAGCTTCAAAACTTGAGTCAAGTTTCCTATAGACTCGGGAACATTTCCTTCAAGCACATTTTGACTCAAATCAAGAACCCTGAGTTTTTTCAATGTCTTTAACCCCACTGGAATTTCACCACCAAATTTGTTTCTTGAAAGTGTCAACTGCTCTATGTTGATCAAACCACCAACCCCATCTGGTATTTTCCCAGAAACACCACTTCCACTCAAAACCAACCTCCTCAAACTCGTCAAGTTACCAACTTTTTCACTTAAAACACCAACAAGACCCGGGTTCTCCATGAAAACCAGCTCCTCAACAGAAGAAGGCAAAGATCCAAAGTCAAGCAAAGAAACCTCATTTTCAGTGAAACATTTGTAAACAAAGATCTTTCTTAGGTAAGAAAATGGGGCAAAAAGGGAAGTATTTAGAGTACTATTAGGAGTACAAGGTGGGTTAGGAGCATAATCTGAAACATAACCAAGACTAATCTCAGTTACATGAGTAGTAAATGTTGTGTTTGAGTTTTCTTGAATAAAGTAGTCACAAACAACCCCATGTGGGGAAGAGGAACAGAGATCATCAGGGAATAAAGAACGCCACGGGATTTCAGAGTTAATAGACTCAAGAACATTGTACACTGATTCTTGTTCCACCATGTTAAGAGCAGGCTGAGAAAACACAAGAGTACTAGTCATGAACGCCCACACAAAACAAAAGTTGAGAACAAGAAGGGAGTGTTTTGGTAAGAAAACCATGGTTTTGGTTAGAGAAACAAAACAAAAAAACTGAAAAGTTTGAGAAGTGACAAGAAAACAGTGTATGATAGTAAGGGTATTTAAGAGGAAAAGAGGATGTCTGTCTTGAAAAATGAAAGAGAAGGGTATCAAAGAGACAGGTTTTGTTGCAGAGATTTGCTTTACTGTTAACATGCTACGTTCCTATAGTCAAATGACCGATTTGCCCCTATTTTTTGGTTTCTTTAGTTGTCTGTCCTTTAAGCTTCTGTAAATTTTTACAAGTATTTTGTCTTTTTTGTTGTTGCGTGAACAAGGATGAGAAAAAGAAGTCACATGCTTTTCCTCTTCTTCAACGACAGTCAATGTAGTGAATTAATCATTTATCATAATTTTTCTATGAATAGCAAACAAATTTAAAAGGCTTTTATGAAATGAAACTTTAATACTCGTACTTGAATTTTCATTTTGTCATCTCAATGAACAACCTTTCACTAGCAAGTTAATTCCAACCATTTCATGTGCAGGTTACAAAATAATTACCAAATTGACATAATGATAGAGTGATACAGAGGTGACAAAATGATTAAAATAAAATAGTTATTTACTCATGTTATCCATCAAAAAATAAGCTGGATAATTAATTAACGAGTCAAATATGAATAAAGGACATTATTATCCACTTAGAAAATGGTTAACCAAATGGATAATTATTGTGTTTAACTTTTACATTTATAAAACTTCAAAATGAAGTTCTTTACATTTGGAAGACTAGAAATTTTCTCATAAGTGCTCATATTTAAGAAACTATAGATAATATAGATATCTCGGATAAAGTTGTTTTTGTCTATCTCCAATACGGGCCGGGTTGGATAATTTATCTATTTTTTTTAATTACTCATTTTGACCCGCACATATCTGACCTGGCGCCCCCATTTGCCACCCTAGACAGATATGTCATAAATAATAATCTGTTGTTGGTATGTGTAACCATTATGTTAAACAACAAAACAACCGTATAATCTCAATTAGTAGGGTCAGAGAGGGTAGCGTGTACGCAGACCTTAACCCTACCCTGAGGTAGAGAAGCTTTCCAAATAGACCCCCAACATCTTTCCCTCCAAGAACTCCCCACCTTTGCTCTTGGGTGACTCGAACTCACAACCTCTTAGTTGGAAGTGGAGGGTGCTTACCATGTCAGTACCCCAGTTCACTTGAATCAATTAAAATTTGAACTTTGTATGAGTTAAAAGACAAGCTCATAAATGTGGCGTGAGCTAACTCCCTTTGGTCCTAATTATATGTTGTTTATTTAAGGTTTTGAGCTTTTTGGTACAACTATTAAGAAAACCACTAAAATCATTTATTATAATGTACTATTTGGCTAAATTATCTTTGTCACCTTCTTAAATGAGTAATTAATGATAACAAGTTCTTGGATGAGTCAAAGTAGAATTTATAACAACAAATTGTTGCAAAAATAAAATAAACAAGATACTATGAGAGAGTGATACTCAAATAAAGTGAGTACCTTTTTTTTTTTCTTTAAAGAAGGAGAAATATATAGACCAGTACTTGATATTGCATTAAAACGTGTATGTAATAGTCCATTTATATTCCAATGAGAGGGCTTATGTATTTGTAGAAACAAGTAATAATTACACTGATATCACATATTCAAATCCTAATTACAACATTAGGTGTAAGTCCGCTGCAACATTAGTGAACATGTAGTACAAAAATTTAATGCCATATATTGGTATAAGTAACGAGAAATAAGTATAATTTGTAATTAAGAAATATATTAACGTGAAAAAGTCTATTTAATTACTCCATCCGGTTCACACTAAGTATCCAATTTACTTTTTCATTTTGGTTCAAAATAAGTGTCTAGTTATGTAATCAGGAAAGAATTTAATCTGTTTTTACAAAATAACCCCGTACATATTCCTAAAAAAAATTCTTATTCCTCACATTAAACTAGCGTTTGGCCATATATTTCAACTTTATTTTGAAAAATCTGATTTGGGTGAAGTTTGGTTTGCAGATGAAAATGTGTACGTTTTCAAAACATATTTTCCTACTTTATTTTGAAAAAACATGTATATAATTCCCAAGTTTTAGAAATTTGGCCCAATAGCTAATTTTGAAATTTGAAATTTTTGATTTGGGGTTTAGCCAAAATATGAGCAAAATTTATGGTCAAACATGAGTTTTGAAAATAAATCTCAAATTTATTTTGGTAAAACTTATGGCCAAACATGTCCTAAATATTTAATTAGGGGTAATTTAGTCATAGTAGATATTTTGTATAAAATTTACTATTTTCTTAATGAGCGTGCTAAAAATAAATTGAACACTTATTACGAACGGAAAGTAATATACGATACTCTCGCTTTATAAACATTCGAAGCCATTGCTTTATGAAAAGGAGAAAAAAACACCATTTTTTTATTGGAGTATTTATTGCAGGAAGCAACAAACAAGGAGGGGTAAAAAGGACTTTAGAGTAAAATGCTTTCAGTTACGGCATTTGGCATGTAATGGGTCAATGCCAATGATCAGTCCAACACAGACTACCATTTATATTCCCCCCACCCCCCCTCCCCCTCCCCCTACCCCCAAAATTGCATAACCCCAATTTTCAGTCTAATTAGGACTGCAACTCTATGAACAGTTGATCTTAACTTGATGCTACGACAACATGTAGCTTGATTAGCTTGTTGCTTTTATTAAAAAAACAGTGGGGAAAAGGTTGTAAAGTCACTGAGGTTGCCTGATTAAAACCTGCGGGCAATAAAGGAAATCGCAAACGCCGACCGCGACATGGCGGCAGCCGCCGACTGGTCGGTACATTGTCCTTTCTGCTTTTTGTTCTATCGACAGCGACGTCTAACTGACTGGGAAATTGCCTGACTTTTGTAAGGTATCCACGTGGCTGAGATCTGTACGTCCGAATATCGCTCTCATGGGAAATATGAACAGAAGCATGCGAATTCCATTTCCAGGCATTTTATTCCCCACAATCCAATTCGCGTTTCAACTTTGTGGGGCCCGTTGTACCCTTTTTTTACACTCTGGTCTGATCTTGTTTTCACCCTTCGATTTCAAATTTTGTCCTACTATTACAAAAGGATAGTAATAACATGTTTGGATTTTAAAATTAGCTTATATTAAAAAAGTATTTTCGGTGAAAAATAATTATGTTTGGCTAAGCGATTTGAAAAATAATTTTAACCAGTAATTACTCCAATCTTTAAAAAGTAATTCTAAATGTAGTTTTCGAAAGTGTTTGGACAGAAACTATTTTTTCCTACTCAAAAATAACTTCTGATTCTACTAAAAAATATTATATTCTCTCCTAAAAGTTTGGTCAAATACCTGTACTCAAAAGTACTTTTGGCCTTGAACAAGCTTGGTCAAACAAGCTATAACTCGAGGCCATTTTAAGTTGAGAAACTTTCAGAAACCACCTTGTCAGGAGATTGGTGGGACAGTACAGAGATAAGAAAAAGGACATGCACATGATGTTTATCGACTTGGAGAAGACTATGACAAGGTCCCAAGGGAGGTGCTCTGAAGGTGTCTGGAAGCGAAGAGCGTGCCGGAAGACTACATCAGAGTTATCAAGGATATGTACGATGGAACTAAGACTAGGATTAGGATGTCAGGTGGCGACTCAGACCATTTCCCGGTAGTTATGGGGCTTCATCAAGGATCTGCGCTTAGCCCTCTCTTATTTTCCTTGGTGATGAATACTCTAACTCGCCATATTCAAAGGGATGTGCCTTGGTGTATGCCTTTTGTTGATGACATAGTCTTGATAGACGAGACGAGGGTCGGCGTTAACAAGAGGCTGGAGGTCTGGAGACAAACTCTCGAGTCTAAGGGTTTCAAACTAAGTAGGTCTAAGACAGAATACCTGGAGTGCAAATTTAGCGTCGAGTCGAACGAAGTAGGCAGGGACGTGAAGCTCGGATCTTAGGTCATCGCCAAGAGACAGTTTCAGGTATCTTGGGTCGGTGATTCAGGGAGACGGTGAGATCGACATGGTTGTCACCACCGTATAGGGGCGGGGTGGTCGAAGTGGAGGCTTGCATCAGGAGTCTTGTGTGATAACAAAGTGCCATAGAAACTCAAGTGAAAGTTTTATAGAGCCGTGGTTAGACTTGCCATGTTGTAGGAGACGGAGTGCTGGCAAGTGAAGAACTCTCATGTTCAGAGGATGAAGATTGTGGAGATGGGGATACTCAGGTGGATGTGCGGGCTCACCAGGTTAGATAGGATTAAGAATGAAGTTATTCCGGAGAAAGTAGAGGTGGCCCCGGTAGATGAGAAGATTCGAGAAGCGGGGCTCAGGTGGTTCGGGCATGTGCGGAGGAGGAGCCCTGATGCCCCGGTGATGAGTTATGAGCGGCTGGCGGTGGTTGGGTCAAGTCGAGTCGAGGCAAAGGGAGGCCTAAGAGGTATTATGGAGAGGTGATTAGGCATGACATGGCTAGAATGCGAATTTCCGAGGATATGGCCCTTGATAGGATAATCTGGTGGTCTAGCATCAGGATTGTAGGATAGGGGCTTCTAGAATTTTTTGTACTTCTTTCCAGGGGATGGGTGGGGTTTAGTAGGGCTCTACATATATGATTTGTGTATTGTATTGTACCCTCTTATGGTAGTCACTGGTTGATATTATTCCATGTCATTTTATTTATAGTTTTATGTTTAGATAATTATTTATGTGATTTTTGCTGGAGTCACTCGTGCTCTTTTATTTTTATTTTGCTTTGGTCTTTATTTTTCTTTTCCTTTCCTGAGCATAGGGTCGATATGAAACATCATCTCTGCCCTTTCAAGTAGAGGCAAGGCCCGTGTACGTATTATCCTCCCCAGATCGCACTTTGTGAGACTATACTGGGTAGTTGTAGTTGTTGTAAACTTTCAAAAACCACTATGCTTTTGTGGTTATTAGCTACTTGTAGCTACCATTTAATATATTACTTCCTATAACTATGTTTACAAATTTTTAGAGTGTATTCGATGTATTTAAGGTATTTTATTCATTAATACAGTAGCATTTCTAGGCGTGAAACAAGGGATTACAGTTAGACAAATATTTGTATTCGAATGTATTCGACTGTATTCATGGCATGAAACATGGGATTAAAGCTGGACAGATTATTGTATTCGAATTTATTCATGGCATGAAACATGGGATTACACTATTTTTAAAGAGAAAGCGAATGAATTAATATAACAAACTCCTAATATAACTCAAGAAACTCAATTATAACATACAAAATTTATATTTTCATTTACAAAAAAAGATTATCAACCGAAAAATACCCAAAAAATATAGCAATCTTCAAAGATTATATAATACATCTGAATATATAAATTATGTTAGTTAAAAAAATATATGAATACATTCATGGAATGTAGCGAGACAGTATTTATGAAATACATAGAATACATCGTGATACATTGAAATACAATGTAAAAAGACAATGAATATAATGAAATACATAGAATACAACGAGATACATTGAAATACAATGAAAACAAGACAGTGAATATAATAAAATACAGCGAGTGATATTAAAATATATTAATAGAAAATTCAAGTTGCTCAGCCCCCAACTTCATCGTTTTTGTTCAATAACAACCCTAATATCGTCTCGTTGAAGCAGCATCAGTATCCAGTCTTCGCTCACCATCACCATTGCCTCCCGTTGCACACGATTAACACATAATTACCGGCGAAATAACGGAGGTTTTGGTTGAGCCAATATGTTGCGTTAGAGAAGCTGACAAGATCAATAATAACAAGATCAATCTTTACAAACAAACAAAGATGTTGATTCTCCTTTTAGTTTTCTCCGTTGGACAAGATGGAAATGCCTTTGAGCTAGGTCAAACATTGAGAAAAAGAGTTGAATCGAAAAAACTTTTTTGCTCTTGCTAAGATTAATAATAATATACATAAAGTAAATGGGTCACGATAAATTAAAATCAGTCGCTTAAATCAAACAATATAAAATATGTTAGAGACGTGCTCACCTAAGAATGCCTGTCCAAATGAAGCACAATAGTTGTGTATTCATATGTCAATCCAATTAACTTGAAATCGAGATGATGGTTAAATAAAACTTTATTTGGTTTAGTTGTTTATACTAATGTAGTGAACGTAAGATATTTTCTTTTATACAATTCATTAATGGTATATTCATAATTAAGCATTATGTATTATTGTTTTAATTTGTAACTATTTCGGTTGAATTATTTAATTTAGTATAAATATCGAATGCAAACAAGTAATTGTATGTTCTAGTATGGTAGGCTAGTTTTCAAGTAGAGACGTGTTTGTAAGTAAATTGTAACCTCTCTCGAGCTAGTGGTTAAGGAGTAAAAATATATCAATTTAAAGCTATACATCATTTTGTTTATTTGTATGACGATAATTCATTAACTATTAAAAGTATTTTTAATCACTTTTGGGTTTCAATATATGTGCAAATTTTGAAAAAGTGCGTCTATAAGAATAAAACGAGTAAATTAGAGATATTAAAGTTACCAAAATTAAAAACAAAAATAAATTAAAAAAAGCACTAGTGTTTCTAAAGCGGATTAAGGACGCTGAAATGTCAAACGAAATGATGAAATGTACTATTAGTCAAGATAATTTTAACATATTATGCTAGATTATAATCGCGGGGTGAGAACAACATTAGTGTACTTGTCAACGCAATAAAAGAATTGTTGAACTCACCATCGAAAAAATTGCCCCAAACCGGACATTGAATCACTAGGAAATAAAGTTAATCTTCCACCAAATTAGATGCCCTTACTTGTGTGTATCTTTCGTCGGGAGAAGAAGAGATTCAAAGAAAAAATTCTTACGGTACGAAGTTCTATATTTTCTCTTTCACATAAATAGGTAGAGTAGCGGTTAAGGAAGATAACCTACCACTCACCCCTTTTTGCACGTTCAGTTTAATGGGTGTTTATGGTCTAGTGGTAACTTTCCTTAACTTCTCTCCCTTATCTCTCAAAACGTGGTTAGGTTAGTCCACATGGAGCGACCCATGACCCATAATCCAACATCTTCCATTTTGCTCATAGTGGGCTAGACCGATGTCTTTGACACACTTTTCATACTGGCAAATAGTTAGTGCGACCCGCGAGCACAAAGAGCTGTAAAATTTTAAAACCAAAAAGGTTGTACTATAGCTCTATGTAGAAATTCAATCACATATGGAAATGATTCACTATTGGCATGAGGATATTATTACTCATAATATCCCAGACATCATTCGCTATTTCAGTAGCTACTTATTCGATCCCTCATTCTCGAAAGAGGCAAACTCGAGTTCTCATATAATATTGTATCCACAATCACCCAATACCCTCATGGTAAGTGTAATGGTCGACCTATGAATACAAGTTAAACTATTAATTTTTAGTCGTCTTCCCTTTCTACTCGAATCTTTCCATTGCAAATCAACTGCTTTCCTAGACATGCATTGCATTGCCGAATCAATCATGGCTATTAGTGGTATGCTAAAGTAGCAACACTGATTGACACTTCAAAAGACAGTAAAAGGTCAAAGGGTATTTCAATAAAAGTTACTCTATCTTCTTTGGGATCTCACACAATGAAGAAGTAGAGATTCATTCTCTTTCATTATCCTATGGTCGATAGCACACGTGGTATGAAATACATGTCACGGTGTTCTCACTTTATATTGGCACGTGTGTTTTATTATTTTAATCATCCAACACCGTAAAGAACTTGGTCTAGACACCTTCAAGTGTCTAACCCGAGTTTCTCACTTTAATAATCCTCAAACCATCTTCTTAGAGAAACTCATATGTGCCTTACAAAACAAGTCATAATCGAATAGTAAAAATCATAAGCTATAAGAATGACTTCTACAAGAAAATATAATTGCGCATTATCAAGGTTCTTTAAGGTCCCATCTCTGCACGATTCTTAACACAAGAGGCGATTGCTCGTGTAAGAGAACAAATCTCGCGACTTGTTCGACACACTTTATCAATAAAATATTCATTATATGCATACGATATATAACAAAATTCAAGAGTCAAATATTGGTGAGCATATTATAATACTAAAGTTATTTTACAATATATAAATATGTTCATATCCTTCGCAAGTCCTTCATATCAAATGACTTGGACAGATCTCCTTTCAACTTTGCTATCAACCCCTTGTCTTTTCCTACAATTAACATGTCATCCACATACAACAACAATATAATAAAGTTATTCTCAAAAAATCATTTGAAGTATACACATGGATCAAAATAGGTCTTTAGGTATGTTTGACTTTTCATGAATGAGTCAAACTTCATGTACCACTGCCTTGGTGCCTGCTTCAATCCATAAAGACTCTTATTCAATGTGCACACCATGTGTTTCTTTCCAGCTACTTCAAATACTTCTGGCTGCTCCATATAAATCTCCTCTTCCAAATCTCCATGAAGAAATGCAGTTTTCACATCCAACTGCTCCACTTCAAGATCTAGGCTAGCTGCTAAGCTCAAAATAGTTCGAATAGAAGTTATTTTGACAACAGGTGAGAAAATTTCGTCAAAATTAATACCTTTATTCTGTTCGAAGCCTTTAACGACCAATCGAGCTTTGTATCTGACCAGCTTTCCATTTCCATCTTTTTGAGTTTAAAGACCCATTTGCATTTGAGTGGTCTTTTACCCTTTGGAAGTTCAACCAGCTTGTACGTGCCATTTTTCTGTAGAGATTCCATCTCTTCTTGCATAACTTTCATCCACTGGTTCTTTTCTAGATGGAACAACACCTCCTTAAGACTTTTTGGCTCCCCCTCATCACTTATTAGGACATACTATGTGGAAGGGTACCTGCATGATTCTACCCTTGGCCTCTCTGATCTCCTCAGAGGTTGAGGTTGTTCTTCTTCCTGAGTGAGGTGCTCCACTTCCTCGACACCTTCATCAAGTTACTCCCCATGTTCGATAACCTCACCAGGTTGCTCCCCCTGCTCGGCAACCTCGTCGATCGTACTTTCTGCACTTGTGGGATTGGTAGAAGTAGAAGGAATAGTGACAAGGTTAGGAATTATACCATTCTTCGCCTTTTCTGACATATCAGCAGCAATTCCAACTTCACTTTCTCGGAAGACTACATCTCTGCTTCTGATGACCTTCTTCTTTATAGGATCCCACAATCTGTACCCAAACTCTCCATCTTCATATCCGATAAATATATTGGGAACAGATTTATCATCCAGCTTTGTTCTCTGCTCTTTTGGTACATGTGCAAAACCTCTGCAACCGAACACCTTCAAATGTGAGTAGGATTCCATCTCGTTGGTCCAAACTCTCTCTGGGAGGTCAAACACCAACGAAACTGATGGACTTCTATTGATCAGGTAACATGTTGTCTGAACTGCTTCACTCCAAAATGACTTAGGCAGTTTAGCCATTATGAGCATGCTTCTCACCTTCTCCACAACGGTGCGGTTCATCCTCTTGGCTACGCCACTGTGCTATGGGGTTCCAGGAACTGTCTTTTCATGTCTAATCCCATGACTTGACCAATACTCTTCAAATTCCCTTCAAGTGTACTCACCTTCATTGTCACTTCGGAGACGCTTTAACTTTTGACCCGTCTCCCTTTCTACTAGAATATGAAACTTCTGGAAAACTTGAAACACTTGATCTTTGGTTTTCAAAATATAAACCCATAATTTTCATGAAGCATCATCAATAAAAGTAACAAAATATTTGTTACCTCCCATTGATTTAATTTCCATTGGACCACAAACATCAGAATATACTAAATCAAGTATATTTAATTTTCTTTCTGACGATGTCTGAAATGAGACTCTATGCTGCTTACCAAATAAACAGTAGTCACAGGGTTTTATTTTTGTACATTTGGCGTAAGAAATAAGTGATTTCTTGGCAAGAATCTGTAATACCTTCTCGCTCATATGACCCATTCTTTTGTGACACAAATCTGCAGAAATATCATCTTGTGCCGCGTTCAATTCGCCTTGGCATATTTATGCATTTGTCCTGTACAACGTGCCGCGAGCAACTCCCTTTGCAGTCACTGATGATCCCTTAGTGAGTCTCCACTTTTGATTTGCAATATAGTTCTTGTATCCATTTCGATCTAAAAGTAATCCCTGAGATCAAGTTCATCCGCAAATCAGGTACATGCCGCACATCCTTTAGAACCAATGTGCATCCAACATTTGTCTTGATACAAATGTCACCAATCCCCGCAATCTTTGAGTAACTTGTGTTATCCATTCTCACAGTGCCGAAATTACCTACTACATATCTGCAAAAAAGATCTCTTACCGGTGTGGCGTGATAAGATGCCAGATGTGTCAACCACCCATTCTGACTCTGGAACTGACAGGTGCATGCATTTATCTTCCTCATTTAAAAAAACGACAACATTATCATGGTTTTGCACCATGGCGGCTGTGTTGTCGTTATTCTTCTGGCCACTGGTTTCACATTTGCCCTTCCTTGGATTTGGGCAATCTCTTTTGAAGTGACCTGGTTGATCACAATTGTAGCATTTTTTGGCTATTGATTTGGATCGGTTCTTTGATTTCCCACGAGCTCCGGATCTACCATAGTTGCTTGAACTCCTTTGATAACTCATGCCTCTACATTCTGTGATGAGAGTCTGTCCTTGATTGTCAGGCTTCTTGAATCTTTCTCATCTTCTCATTGAGTATAAGAGCCGATGTGGCATCTTTTAACTCAATAGTAGTCTTACCGTGCGGGATAGTTGTTGCCAAATTATCGTACGAAGATGGCAATGAGTTTAATAGCAATATGGCTTTATCTTCTTCCTCGATTTTCACTCCAAGGTTGGCAAGCTGTGTGATTAGTCCATTAAATATATTTAAATGTGATAAAAAATTCATACATTCACCCATATGTAGGGCGTATAACTGCTTCTTCAGGTACAATTTATTTGTCAGCGTTTTGGACATGTATAGGCTTTCCAACCTTGTCCAAATTTCATGTGCAGTGACTTCATCAATGATGTTATTTATCACATCATCCGATAAGTGCAACCTGATTGCACTAGCAGCTCTTTCATCCAAGTCAGCCCAATCCTCAGCTTTCATGGTATCAGGCTTTTCGGCATCAACATCTAGTACCTTGTGTAATCCTTGTTGGATGAGCAGATTCCTCATCCTTCTTTGCCATGTCGAGAAACCGTTATCTCCATTGAATTTAGCTACCTCGTACTTTAATCCGAACATTTTTATTTTCACCGAGTATAGTACTACCGACAGTGAATAGTATTTTAATGAACGAGCAAAACATGTGCTCTGATATCAGTTATTGGGATTAAACCCCCACCGACATAATATTTATGGTAATAAAAGCAGAATAATAATATAGCACTGAGATACGGTAATACAAGAATAAAAGAGTAACAATGACACCAAAATGTTTACGTGGAAAATCCTTCTAAATAAGGAAAAAAAACCACGACCCCGAGAGGAGCAACTCATATCACTATAGTAAGGAATTTACACTTTGTAGGCTCGAGTAGAATACTACAAAGATCACTACAACATTCAAAAGAAATAATCCCCTTTTGATATTCCCACCTCACTACAATATCACTCACACTCTATTTTACTCACAGGCCATTTTCTTATACCTTGTGTGTGAAACCTCACTCTTTCTTTCTCTCTTTGTTGGTGTGTAGAAATGAGAATTGAAGCTCTCCTTTTATAGCCAAAGCTTCACTCTCTAAAGCCTACAATATTTGATAATTTTCATACACTTTTCACAATTTAACAAAGTTGGATACCAACCCAAAGAAATTCAATAAGGTTGGCTACCAACCCAAACTAATTCAACAAAGTTGGCTACCTAACCAAACCAAGTCAACAAGGTTGGCTACCAAACCAAAGAAACTTTTATTAGGCACATGCCTAATACTTCTTCAAATGAGATGGATATCATCACGAAAGTGACGAAGTTGCTTTTACTACAGAACCATGCATGTCTGCTGGAGTGAATTGGATGATTGGGCCGAGGGTTGCCCCCTATTCTGCTCACTCTCCTTTCTCTAATATGAACCTTCAGTCAACAAAGCCTTTCTGACTCGGCCTGGCTCGGTCGCCCTGCGCAATTGGCGCTTCAAAAGAACGGTTTTGGACCTAGCTTTATGCACGAGCTACTGTTACTGTAGTTGTTGCTGCTACTGCTACAACTGCTGTTGGTGTCGCTCCTGCTGCTGATGCTACTACTACTAGTACTAGTACTGATGTTGCTGCTACTACTACTAGTGCTACTAACTGCTATTAGTACTACTAGTGCTACAACTACTACTGTTATTGCTATTGTTATTGCTACTGTTTAAGCTCTTATTGCTATTGCTACTGCGGTAGGGGTGTGCATCGGTCGGTTTGGATCAGTTGTGAATATTATTGGTTTAGCATATCGATTATCGGTTTATAAATATACTAAATCGATAAGATATCGATTTTCGGTTATCGATCATTATCGGTTCGGTTATTGATTTACCCGATAAGATAACTCAATCTCAATTCTATTAGAAGAAGTAATGAAAGATAATGTATATTGTATCAAGAATATGATAAACTGTCTCGATTGTTGTAACCCTCTCAAAGAATATAATAAACCTTGCAACATTGTTTCTCTATGTGTTCAATTATAAATTTGGGAGGGTTAGAACATTAAATAGAGAATTGGGAGAATTGAAAAATTTATATACCTAAGGGTAAAATCATATATTTATAAAGTTTATTGGATTATCGGTTAAATCGTTAAAAAATTGGGCAAACCGAGACCCGAACCGATAACCCAATAGTAACCGTTAATTCAATAACCTGGTACGGATAACTCAATAATTTTTTTTCGATTCGGGCTATCGATTTTACCCGATATATCCCCAGCCTTATACTGCGACTACTGCTACTACTCATATTCCTACTCGTAATACTACTACTACTACTACTACTACTACTACTACTACTACTACTACTACTACTACTACTACTACTACTACTACCACTACTACCCACTACTACTACGACTACCCACTACTGCTGCTGCTGCTGTAGTAGTAGTAGTAGTAGTAGTAGTAGTAGTAGTAATACTATTGTTGTGCTACTTTCACAACTAAAATTTATAATTTTAAAGTTCTATATTTTTATGATAATTTTATTTTAATTATAAATTAATTTTAGGATTTCCTATATATTTCAAATATAAAAAATAGTAATTACAGTTTTAGTTGTTTCTAACTTTTAATGTCCTAAATATTAGAAAAAATTATAAAATGATATTATTGTATCCAACGTAAATTTTATCTTTAAAGGGTAAAATAACGAATAACATTTTACTAAGCGTCTTCGTATTTTTAATATAATATACATAGATAAATAGATAAGTGAATGACCCAAAACGTTTAAATTATAGACACTTTATTTGAACATACGAGATTGTTTACATGTTGGACGACTTTATAGTGACTATAATTGAGGTTTAAGCAATTTTCTTGGGAAATTACTGAATTATCCTTATATTTGTAAACAACTATCATAAGTTGTTTAATTTTTAGAACACACTAGGTGTAATTAGGAATGTTAAACGGGTGGGTCGGGTCGAATATGATCCGTGTCGAAAACAGGTGAAAAAAGGGATAAATTATGAATTTTTGAATATGATGACTTTTGGGAGAATTCCTAGTCTCCTAAACTTGAGTAACCCTCAATTTGAGGCTTTACAAATATAAAAATTAAATTCATTGGTTATCCATTGATTATGCATTTTATAAATGGATAATATGGTTCTTATTCATATTTTGACATATTTTAAAAAAGTTTATTATCTAATCCAATTTTACTGAATAATATAAATATTCAATTATTTTTTTAATCATTTTGCCATTATTAGGTGTAATCATAATTAAAATCAGATCGTAGTGTACTTTACTCTGTATTTAATGTGATAAAACGTTTGTTTATTTGCAATAGATCTTTCTTAGGACAATGTGAAAGGAAATCCGAATCTCTCCATGATCTACATAAAAAATAGAATATATCTCTTTTCCCCACATTGAAGTTGTTCTTCTTTATTCCTTATACTTTGTCTATTAGTGCTACTTGCCATATATTTCCATAGTACGCAAAACACTTTTTTTAATTTTAATTTACTTATTGTTTTTCATAATAAAATTGGGACAAAATCTTTGACAACACGAAAAGTTAGACTCGTTAATCGCGTTTGCGCCTTTTAAATTAACGCGGGGAATCTATTAAACTGACGGAAATTAAAATCCCTAAGTGAGGCGAGGTACCCAAGATATTATACCTCTACCAAGTGTAGTTAGTATTTATTGGGGGAGAATTTGAAGCGAGAAAAAATGGCGATGGCGGGTTTGTATAGGCGAGTTCTTCCGTGCCCTCCGGCTGTTGATTTCGCTTCTACCGAAGGAAAGGCAAGTTTTAGTGCCACTCTTCCTTTCTTCCCTTTGAACTGATGGTTGAAGACTAGGGTTTAAGCCGTCTTTGTTTGTTGTTCTGTTCTATTTTGTCGCGGATGAATATGGATTATATCATAATGTTTTAACTCTCTGTATACTAGCTGGTACCAATTTGTTAATTGGTTTGGACTTCAGAGGCTGATTCAGAATGTTAAATATGTTATTGTGCTTTAGTATTTTGCCACAATGATTGCTAACTAGTATAAGTGTATAGTTGAAAAACGCTATATCTGCAATTCAAGCTGAACGTAATTGATTTAGTGGAGTCAGCAAGATCCAGGTGCCCAAAGTTATGAACAGCTTGATCTGCTGGTCAGCCTTAGGGATTGGCCTATATGATACTTGTTAGATAATTGTTTATCGTAAATTGATTTAGACACCAATTCACTGCTAATTATCCAGACCCCATAACATATAGGAGTAGTAGTACCTGCTATTCAAAACAATTATTTATTAGTGTATCACATTGTAGCCTTATACCTCCAATGAATATTCAGCATAATAACACTCCTTGGACGACTGCTGGTTTTTAATCTGCAGAGTTTTATCTATGCCCTCCCTTCAGATCACTTGTCTGGATCCTTGGATCTTCCCACCCTTTAAGTTATGTCATTATGGAAGTTGAATCTTTTAATAGGGAGAGCTCTCAGTTATTACTGCAACCATTATCTTGAGGATCTGTATATTTATATGCTAGTCCTCAGGTTGCTTGCTCACTGATTGCCTGATTTTGATTATACTGGTTTATGATAGGTTTCCTAGCTGAAAAAAGGGTAGCTGTCACTTTCCTCACGATATTTCTCTAGGCTAATGTGGTATCGTATGGAGAACATTGTAGCTTCTCTTAGAATGAGGAACTATAAGAAGATAAGTGTGCTGGTTACCGTGTATTTCTGCAGTGTTTTGAATTTCATTAGAAAGATGCTATTTAGGACATCCTTAACTTCTCCGGAAAAGATTAACTGACCCTTGCATAAACCTGGAATTTGAAGGTCTGTCCTACAGAGATACCTCAATGCCCGCCCGATCAATTACAAGCCATCCCTACGTTTATCTTGGAATGATACTATAAGATATCAAACTAAATCTTTTGTTCTATGAACTGAATGTTATATCAAAAACAAATTTCTTCTGTAAACACAAATTTGTTTTCATCAGCATAAACTGCTTTTTATATAGCTAGACCTCAGCGAAAAAAGGAAATGCATGAACAGGGTGGAGGAATGAGAAAAAAGATAAAATATCTGATACTATGTTTAGTCACTGTCCTTTTTGTACTGATTTTTAAGTTACTTTTTGGAGCTGCAGCAACTTTTTTTGGAAGCCATCCAGAATGGAACAATGGAAGGATTTTTCAAGTTGATCTCTTATTTTCAGACACAGTCTGAACCGGCCTATTGTGGGTTGGCTAGCCTTTCCATGGTCTTGAATGCCCTTGCTATTGATCCAGGAAGAAAATGGAAAGGTAACTCTGCTATCATCAAGTGAACCTGTGTTCCTATTTTTCCCGGCTATATCGATGATTTTGATCTTCACTTTTTCATGGCCTTGCCTTTTGAATTGTTAATAAGGTCTTGGGCTCTTTATAGGTTTATTTTATAATGAAGATCTTTACATCTTTATTTTCCTATATTTTCGAGTATCCCAACCTGCCCATGTTAGTTATAAGGTGTAGCATGGAGATGTGTAGTTCAATTTTTTGTATTGTTGTGATATCTCTCTGATAGGGACATAAGTTGATCCCTTGTCCCTGAGCTTTGTAAGTTGATCTGCTATCTTGTGATGCATGGGCATGAGTCTGATATCATCTGTTCTCAACATGAATCCTAGCCACTGTTGCTGGACTCCAAAGATCTAAACAGCTGTATGTGCAACCGAATATTTTTTCGTACCTCATTTATTGAAGGTGTTTAGTCTGTGGATAATTGTAAATCAAAGTTGCCCTTGTAGTGCAGTTCTGCAAACTTAAATTATAGCGACTTAACGCTGACTTCAGGAGAACACCTGAACCAAAACGGTAGGCTTTAACAGAATAGACCTCGGCAAAATAATTCTGAGAACTCCTTTAGTTAATCTCCGTGTCTGTATTTCATTTCCATTTGCATTTAACAGAAAACAGTTCATGCATCTAGGAGCTGTTGCTCTGAGTTGCCTCATGCATATTATTTGTTGATGTCTATTTGTCCAAAATTCATGGTCACATGAGATAATTTTTATTGCCAGTTTCTGCTTCGAATTTACTTGATCTAGAAGCATCTTAGATAAGATTTTATTTCAATGTTCACATCTTAAAAACTTGAAAACCTTTTCTTTTCACCAATTAACTTATATGTTAGGGTCATAGCTTTGTCACCAATGCCTACTGATATTAAAGAGTCAGTTTGGAAAAGAAAGGAGCTTGGTGAGAACAGCTTTAACGTTCTTAGCTTTCATCGCCTGAAAGTATTTGATGCTTGTAGGTTTTACTCTTTCAAACTTGGTTATATATATTCTTTTCATAATCTGCTTGTGTAGCTTGGAGTTTATACATAGCGTAGTACAATGTCACCACCTTTATCTTATAAGCTTCAACAAACTGTCAGGTCCTTGGAGATGGTTCGATGAATCTATGTTGGACTGTTGTGAGCCTTTGGAGAAGGTTAAAGCTAAAGGGATCTCTTTTGGGAAAGTGGTATGTTTGGCTCACTGTGCAGGAGCGAAGGTGGAAGCTTTTCGCTCTAATCATAGTACTATTGATGACTTTCGTAAACAAGTCATGGCCTGCACTACTAGTGATAATTGTCATCTGATCTCATCATATCATAGAGGCCTTTTTAAACAGGTAAAAATAAACATAGCTTCTCTATGCTCATGCTTATGATTGTGAAGAAGTATATTGTTGTCGGGAGTTTGACCACACAGGAATATTATTTGGTAATATTGCTAATTGTTTATTTATGAAGGTATATTGTTCGCCTTCCTCTTCCTGACTTATCCTGAATATTGGAACATCTCTTCTGAATCTTATGGCAGACAGGTTCGGGCCACTTTTCACCTATTGGTGGTTATCACGCGGGAAAGGATATGGCACTGATTCTAGATGTTGCGAGGTTTAAATACCCCCCTCACTGGGTTCCCCTCCCTCTCCTTTGGGAAGCCATGAACACAATTGATGAAGCAACAGGATTACATAGGGGGTATGCACTTCCACTTAGCTGTGCTGTGATATGATATTGGTTTTCATAATGTCTATGAGCTGTTGCCTTAGCATGCTCTTTACCTTTGAACAGCATCTCGTTAATGCTTTTAATCTGTCACTGATAATATATAAGGATTTAGCCTAAGGAATATAAATATGCAGAAGAAGTTTTACTATGTGTTTTGGTCTTCCTCTTATAATAAAGGCTAAAACCAGAAATCAAATACTGAACTCTTTTGGCACTGTTTCTGGTCTTCTTCGGATATAACTGTTAGTTCTCTTCATTTGTTTTCTTTTCTTCTTCGCCTTCTGCTCAAATTCAGTGGTCCGTCTAGATCCATCTCATGCTTGACATATTTTTATCATTCTGCAGCATGGATTTCAGTGACTTATGTGCAAAAACATAATTTCAGGTTTATGCTAATTTCTAAGCTTCACCGAGCTCCTGCGCTGCTATATACCCTGGTAAGGTTTAAGTAGCTGCTATAATGTTATTTGCTTTAAATATAAACTCCTACGAACAAATCATAACAAGCAACTTCTGTTACTGCTTGCTAGACCCTTTGCTAGTTGATCCTTTCCAGTACACCAGCTTGGTCGGATACTTTGTTAACCACTTCTTTACCTATCCTTTACATGCTATAACATAATGATAACATCTTTGTCAAATTCTGGGAATTGTGGTCTTAGTGCCTGGTGATTAGCTTGGATTTTTGCTTCAAAACTATGACATCATTGCGATATTTAATGTTGTCCTTTAGAACTATTTAACATGTAACTTGTTATGTGAATTTTCTAATATAAAGAGGGAGGATGTACTGTATTGAATCTGTCCTGCATTTTCTTCTTTCTGCGACTAGTTATGTATTTTGAATGGTGAACTTTTACAGAGCTGTAAACATGAGAGTTGGGTCACTATCTCAAAGCATTTGATGGATGATCTTCCTGTCCTGTTAAGTTCTGAGAATGTGAAGGGCATAAAAGATGTTCTCTCTTCTGTTCTTTCAAATCTACCTTCAAATTTTGTGGAATTCATAAAGTGGATAGCAGAAGTTCGAAGGCAAGAGGAGAATGGTCAAAATTTGAGTGACGAGGAGAAAGGAAGGCTAGCTATCAAGGTATGGTATCTGAAGAAATTTAGTAGCTAAAAAGAAAAAAAGAAGGCTCCTAGAAATGGTCATATAGATTTGATCAGGTAACCATTGCAGGATAGGTGATTATTTATGAGTTCAGTAACCACTCTTACCTTGCTTTGCAGGAAGACGTATTGAAACAAGTGCAGGACACTCCTCTTTATAAGCATGTCACAAGCATTTTATTTTCAGAAAGTTCTGTCTGCCAGTCAAGTGCAGCATCAGACAGCAGTTTGGCTAATGTTGCTGCAAGCATTTGCTGCCAAGGAGCAGGTCTTTTTGCAGGAAGATCTGGTTCATCGGATAAGTTTTGCTGTCTACAAACATGTGTTAGATGCTACAGAGCTACCGGGGACAATTCTGCTACAGTGGTGTCCGGGACAGTTGTTAATGGTAATGGGGAGCAGGGGGTTGATGTTCTGGTCCCTACATCTCAAGCAAAGACTAGCTGCTGTCCTTCAGGGCAAGATGGTTGCTCGCCAATGCACCCTGCAAGCAACGACGTGCTGACAGCACTATTACTGGCATTACCTCCATATACATGGTCTCAAATAAAAGATACAAAGCTCTTGCAGGAAATAGAGAACCTTGTCTCAGCAGAGAACCTGCCTCCTTTGCTGCAAGAAGAGGTATTATTCTACATTTTGTCTCTTATCATATTTGTTTTCTTGTTTTAAAATTCCTCTTTGTTGTTTGTGTGGTTTGGAAACAGCCTCTTTGCTCTCTCGGGTAGAGGTAAGGCCTGTCTACATATTACCCTCCCCAGACCTCACCTTGTGGGAATATACTGGGTTATTGTTGTTGTTGTTGTTTGTGTGGGTAAGTCCAGAAGAGGAGGGTTGCAGTAGGTTAAGGCCAGCAGGAAGCTAGGCAATTTTATGATTAATCTAATAATATTGAAATATTGGAAAGAAAGGAGTCCAAATGGAGTTAAATGGATGTGGAGGATTTATATAGCGACCCCAACTAGCTTAGGATTGAGGCTTTTGTTTTTGTTGTCATTTTGTATTAGGAAATTCACATGAGCACTTAGAATGGCCTTCATAACTGTATCAGAGCTTTCTGCCTCCTTTATAATTGGTAGTCTTATTATGGCCAAATATTAGATTTTTCCTGCCTAAGATTATCTATTTAACTGCACTACATATTGTATGAAAAATAGTCTAATCCTCTTGAAGCAGGTTATCATATCATTACAGGCTTAACTGATTTTTCATTTCTAGTCAAACTGAAGCAGCATATAACTGATAACTCATGCATAAGGAGACCTAAGGGGCATAACTCTGTCCTCTGCCATGTTATTCAGCCGTTTAATGAGTTTCTCACTCATGCTATGCATCTTTGACCAGTTGACTTAGTTCAATGGTAAGATTTGTGAAATTGAGATGTGTACTGGATTGATGAACTAGTGGATACGCTCTGAGAATGCATTTTGTTTTAATGACTACTATAATCTTTCACTTGGTTAAGCATTAAACATGGTGTAATATACTTGTGAATATCCTTTTGGGCGACTGCAGATTTTGCACCTGCGACGACAGTTCCTCCTCCTCAAGAAATGCAAGGATAACAAGGTAGAAGAAGATTTAGCTGCACCTCCCTTCTAGCTTTGCTTTCCTAGGTTATTACAAATACATTGTTCTAATGTGAGATTCCAACATTGTACTTTCTCATGACTTAAAATTCACAAAGCGCCGAAGCATCTTAAGCGGCAAAATGCAGATATCCTACTTCCTTTCATTTTTATAGGTTTAGTAAATCAAGAACCAAAAGGCATCTCATGGAACTTGAAATCTCTCTGTGGAGATTCATTTGGTTTTCAGAGATCAAGCGGCTCTTTAAAAAGAAGGCATGCAATGCAATGAAGGAGTGCTGGTCTATCCAGGAAAGTTGAGTTCACTGGGTTAGCTGGGTGGGTTCAGATTTACATTTTGCTTGCCCAGGACTTCATTGTATGTACCATTTCTTCTACTTATGGTATTATTTTAACAAGGCTGAAGGAATAAATATGTTGACATCCTCATTTCTCTTTGGAACAGTACAGCATTAGTTGCTGTTCATTTTCTTATTCTTCTATGTAAATTTAGGATTACTCTCCATGTATTTTGGGAATAAAGAACTAGGAGGGTGAAATTCCCTTTTGACTGGGGATACACGGTCAAAGACGCATATTTATATACTAGTAGTTGAAAAGCCAATATCTCTCCAGGGAGGCAAGGAAAGGGATCATTCCCTCACGTGTTAGAGACTTTCTGTCAATCTAGAAATTAAGCTTGCCAGTAATTGTATTCCTAAATCTGCTCTGGCCCATCTAGAAAATAAGTGGTAGTTTGGTTGGAAAACAAAGTTATTATGAATTTGTATACAGAGATTAGTAATATAGGGATTAATTATACGGGGATTAATAGTACATAAATAATTTCTTTTTGGGTGTTTGGTTCATTGCGTTGAAATGGAGTATATAAAGTATCATCTAAATTATATGTTAATAAATTTGCAATTATACATATCCCTTGGATATTTGGTCTTCGTGGGCTTCTAGGGAAAAGACAAAAGGGTAGTTTTACCTTCCTTTGGTACTTTATCCATGTATATTAAACATGGATTTGTTATTTCTTGTCGGCATTGGGATAAGATAATACACCTATTGATATATACAATAATACATGGATTAAATTTTTCGTGTATGGAAATTAATAAGTGTAATACGAAATATATATAAAGAATTTTTTTTTTAAATAAAACTTGTGAGTACAAGTACAACTCTGTGTATCCAAGTGAGATGGTCGGAATTATTATTAATCGCTTCGCTAGCAAAGTTGCCTATAATGCCAACAAATCCAATATCCCCACGGTGAATTTATGGCACCTGAAGGTTCGGTTGACACGAGTACAACAAGAGAAGCAAATGAAAGGATTTCATACAAATTCTCGTAGAATCGAGAATGAAGTTTTCATTCTGGACATGCCAAATCATGATTTAGTAACTGTATCCAATTTTCAAAAAGCAAATCTCAATTGTATCGACCTTTCCATTTTGGAATAGTTACAAAATTTCCATGAACCGTATTCCATGGTATTCCTAAGGATATGTAGGATTAATTGTGGATCCAAGACAACAATAGAAAAATTTGAATCTTAAATTTTGATTTAATTTTCTAAATTTTGTATTTCAAATTTTGTTTATCTTGGTAAGTATCCTAGATTTGAAATCATAACCAAACAATGTATTAACTCTATTTGAAATACCATGATTTATACAACATACCAAACTACTATACAAACAGAAGATAGCGAAGAAAAATCTTGTTCGTATAATAATTGAAGGGAGCTAAGTCAATTTGTGCAAATGTTGAAAAACTTATTTGAGAAGTGAAGTAATGAACTTCACATACAAATCCCCAATTACTAAAGTGAGATATATGTTTTTATACACTTTCAACATTCTAATACTATTCAATTTTTACTTTAAACACTCTTTTGTTTCAACTTTAAACAAGGATCATTAGTTGGGCAAGTATTTTAATGAATTTGGCCAATAAACAAGGACCATTAGGCAAAATAGGTGCATAGAACAAATCATTCATTAGTGGTGATTGGTACAAGTGGACATATCAAGAGCGATTTGATGGATTTGCTGTTCTTTTTAGCTTTTATTTAGTTGTTATAAAATCTTGATTCATAGACCATAGTTAGCAAAACAAACTTCTCTTGTTTTGATTACGTAAATATGAAGCAACTGCTATTTTGAGCAAGACTTGAAGATTTTGATTAATTGCTCTTCCACAGTTATGTCTGGGTCATATAAGGTCTTCATTAATTTAATTTTTTTAATAATTTTTCAAAAATAATAATAAATGATCGAGTGATGCTCCCGACGATCATTTACCCAACTCTAGAAGAACGAAATTGTCTTTTGGAATAAGTAATAATTAAAATTATGATTACCTCTATTAAATAAATGTTTTTGTGTGTGTTCTAAAACTAATAAGAAAGAAGCAACCATTGACAAAATTTATGATCGAGAATGTAACAATCTTCTTTCTTTTTCATATACAATTGCCAACTTTTGGGAAACTTTATGTCTCTTTTCTACTCATTTATTTCACGTGAGGCGAAAGTTGCGTCTTTGACACTATCTTCTTTTCGTTATGTTAAATTGATAGCTGATTGAATACGAAATTTCAAATTCTAAAATGCTGATTTAATTTACACATTTTATTAGTATTTAGTTGTGGTGGGATGAAGTAATAAAATTAATTATTTAAAAACTATAGTGACAAATTTAAATTTTTATAACACAGTAAACTAGACTTGTAAAGTTATATAAACTAATGCTATTGGTGGAATGGTGTCAAACATCATGATATTATCAAAATATAATGATTTTGTTATATAAATTGGGAAGGAAGAAATAATATTTTGAAAAGTGAGAGTCATAAAAAAATCATTACCTCTTGGGAGGATTTTGTCTTTTTTCTCTTTCAAAAGATTATAATAATACGGCATTGTAACCTGCATCATGTAAATGTATGTTCCAAATTCCAAACGTGGCACATAGCCAATAGATGGTACTAATAACTACCAAGACGTGAGACGTAGTAGTCTGAATGTGACAGTTTTTGATCTAGAAATTGAGTGAAGATAATGCAAAATTCCAAATATTCCGTCCGTTTCATATTAGATGAACTAGTTTGATTCGGTACGGAGTTTAAGATAAAAGAAGAAGACTGTTAAAATTTGTGGTCTTAAAAGGTTTGTTCGATCATGATATTTTTATGACTATAAAAGCTTCTCATTAAAAATATATGAATAAAATAAAGAATTTAAAGTTAAATTATTTTTAAATTTAGGGTTTCGTTTAAACTGAACATAACAGACAGCTTTGTCCTCTTTCGTGCTAATTAGATTCAGCACAGTTGTAACATCAGACCTAGTTCATGTTAACCGATATTGTGTCCAATCAGAGGCGGAGCCAGAATTTGAAGCTTGTGGGTTCGGGATTCTTGTTCGTTTATGTTAGTGGGTTCTAAATTAACAATTTATGCATATTCAATGAATTTTTTAACACAAATACAGGTTTTAGACCAAAGTTTCTGGGTTCGACTGAACCCGCAAGTGCTATGCTAGCTCCGCCCCTGTGTCCAATCCTACATTGTCGACAAACATGTGGACTATCGAATTCCACATAGGATGTGGATTATTCTTTTTTTTTTTAATTGAATAACTCAGTATATTATTGACGAATTCAAATATTATTTGACATTGAGAAATAAAGTAAGGGGTCGACTGAAATCCTAAGCTGGCTCCAAGATGAAACTGCTGTCAATTGCCATAAACATAAATGTTAGATTCATTTTATCGAATTGAATTAATAGTCGATTGAATGAGACTTGATTCCAAATTAATTTGTTGTACTTGAATAGTTGAATCCAATAACCCAAAAGATTATCAAACTCACATCCTAAAAGCTCATCGCTTTAATACTTTATTTTTGTTAAATGCTTAAACTTTATTCAACCAAAAAATAATATTTACATCTGCTAGTTCTTTTATGACTCTAGAACTAGATTCTATCTATTATATTTTTGAAATTTCTCAGCTATCTCTTTCCTATTTACATATCTTCCCACCAATTGTTATACTCATTCTATGTTATATTTGGATGGTTCTTTAGTCTTGCTAGTTCTTTCTACCATTTCCTTTCCTTTTGTCCAGCCATGTGCAATTCTAGAGCTATGTCTGCTGCGTGGCTTCTACTGCTTTCCCTTGAAATCTTATGTTGTTCCTCTCTATCCAAACATGATACACCATTGTTGTGAATAGGAACACTCGTATTTCTCCACAGGTTCTGCTTGGATTCGTGTTTGTCAGCCATTTAACCTTATCATCCTATGTACCAATCTGATGTTTCTCATTGAGCCAATTGACTAGTGTATGCCATATTGTTTTGGCATATCTGCATCCAAACCATATGTGCTCCATTGTTGCTTCCTCCTTTGTATCACATAGTACACATGCAGTGTCTACTATATTGCCCTATCTTCTTAGTCTGTCCACTGTAGCTAGTTACCTTTGGATTGCTAATCAAAGTATGAAGCCATACTTTGATATTGCTTTCGATCCTGCTGTAATCTTTTTCCACTGTAGCTAGTTACCTTTGGATTGCTAATCAAAGTATGAAGCCATACTTTGATATTGCTTTCGATCCTGCTGTAATCTTTTTCCACCAAACCTTCTGGAACTGGGGCCTCATTGCAATATATAGTTTCTTTTTGTATTATGTTATGCCTGTGTAGAGAGACTATATGTTCCATGGACTCACCGCCCAATCCTAGGTTGTGGAGGTTGTTTCTTAATAATTCCGGCTTGTCTCAGCTGTTTGTTTGTTATTAATAGTATGGTACAGTGTGGAGGGTTTTCTTGACCATTGCTTGCGGGATGATGTGGTGCGGAACGTTTTCCTGGCATATTATTTTGATGGCGTTTATTCCTTGTTCGCGCACTTGGGAGAGTGCTCATGTTCCTGCCCCAATCCTGAAAGAAGGAAAAT
The DNA here is from genome assembly GCA_032618575.1 of Nicotiana noctiflora. Taxonomy (NCBI): domain Eukaryota; kingdom Viridiplantae; phylum Streptophyta; class Magnoliopsida; order Solanales; family Solanaceae; genus Nicotiana; species Nicotiana noctiflora. The sequence goes on from JASVEL010008819.1 coordinate 38,434, forward strand.
AACAATTACAACCAAACAAAATCTTCCGTTACCTTGACCTGATTGGCTGGCGATGAGAGATGAGCGTTGTAGAATGACTTATTTAGTCCCGTACTCGAATGACGGCTTCAGATTTGGTAGCCCCGTGCTTAGCTCTATCGTTAGTCGAGTTTGGACTTCTTGCGGACTGACAACTTAGTTCGTCCGTTGGGCACTCGAGCTAGAGTCCCGATCCGATCCCGTACGCGATGCACATAAATAATTATATTCCGTACATACGGGTAAGAGAAGCTTGATATTTCACGGAATCATATGATATGCTATATTCCTTTCTTGGGGAAGAGAGGGGCGCAATGTGCATGAAGTATAGATCGATATCTAGCGTTAATATAGAAGATATGATTGTGGATGTGCTGAATGCGTAGTGGCCATAATCTCACATTTGACAGTTTATACTCACTATCGTACCAAACCTATCGCTACAGCAGGACGTGGATTTTGTATAGATATCAGGCATAATTCCGATTTCACGCAAAGATCAGATCCTATTTGATTTGGTTATTTCAAAAGCTTGTCTATAAGTTTCTCAAGTTGGTGTTTACAATCAGAGGGTGCGGCTGCAACAGACGGGGAGTGAAACCCTAGCTTACTTCAGATCTAGAGGGAACTAAAATTTTGGCTAAGAAATTCCCTAGATGACGCCAAAATGTTTGACCAAAAAGTGTTAAGCGTTGTGTTAAACTAATTAAATAAAAAGATTTTAGGTAAATCATAGCCAAAGATAATTTACCCTAGATCTAAGATAAAAGATAAGATTAAGCAAGCATAACACACATAAGATTTAACTATAACACTAATTAAATCTCATTATATAAGAACAGGATGATGATTTTCATAAAATTGATGAAGAATACATGGGTAAGTCGTTTATATTCTAGGTCTTCTCCTTTACCCAACTGTCACTAACCGTAATACTTAAGTCGTTTAACTATATTACGGGTTGACCCCTTGAAATGTCGTAATATCCAATTCGCCTCTCAAGCGTTTTGAATACATGACCTCGGCTATGGCTGAGGTGCATATCGTTATAGCGTTGTATGGATACGACTGTCCCAAGTAACTTTCGCCATCCCTTTCCACGCCAATTCTTGTCTGATAATATTTTGACCCACATACTCTTGTCTTGTCGTCAATCCAAATCTTCATTATTTCCCGAAAAACAATGGATCACGGGAAATATAATGGGTTAATTTCACTGATGGTCATTGAACTATCCTTTATTTTCAGTAAAGTCATTCAACTATTTTTTGTCACTTAAAAGTAACTAAACTTTATCTTTGTCACATAAAAAATATTTTGCCTCAAACTTCTACCATAAATATGGCATGGCATATATTTTTTTTAAAAAAAAATCAAAGAAAATGCCACATAAACTTACATTGGTCATACCCACATTAAGATCCATGTCTCCTTTAATATGACTTGACCAAACTCCAAATGAGTTTCATGGGTAAAAACACGCATATAAAATAGGTCTTACCAGGTCAACCACATCTCTCTTTAGATATTAAATTCCACATTATTTTTAATTAAATTTCACGTTAATATAAAATAATTATCGTATACTACAAAGTTTTTACCTTTTCTGTTACATAATGCACACTCATAATTATTCTATACTAAAATAATTTATGCTAGAAAATTCTTATTTTGTTTGTATGCCATATCCGAGTTATTTTACAACTCTATTGAAACAAAAATACTACTGTATCCAACTCACATAACATATTTATACAATTCTATTAATTTTAAAATATTGCTTATTAAGCAACACTGACATACAAATAACCTGCTTAGTAAGCAACAAATAAAATTAAAGTGCATAATAAAGAAAACCATGAGAAAACATTCATAATGTTGCTTAACTTTTTTTTTTATATCCAAATGCAACAATATTAGGGGTAAAGAAAATCAGTTTGTTTGAGATATTCCTAAATTAATCCTCAAATTTGAGGAGGAATGCATATTTTTTTTCAAAAAGTTCAGAACTTTGTTTTACTATAAACCCTTAAGCGCTAAAGAGGAATATGGTTGATCTGGTAAGAGCTATTTTATGTGCGGTTTTTTACCCATGAAACTAATTTGGATTTTGGGTCAAGTCATATTAAAGGAGACATGGATCTTAATGTGGGTATGACCCATGTAAACTTATGTGGCATTTTATTTGAATTTTTTTTATTAACATGTATGTCATGTCATATTTATGGTGGAAGTTTGAGGCAAAATGATTTTTATATGACAAAGATAAAGTTTAGTTACTTTTTAAGTGACAAAAAATAGTTGAATGACTTTATTGAAATTAAAGGATAGTTCAGTGACCATCGATGAAATTAACCCGAAATATAATTGAAGATTGCTTACCCAGCTTGTAAAGACATGGGCGGATAATTGTCATTTAGAATAAGTTATTAGTGAATTCTTGATTACTTTTATTAAATAAATGTTTATGCCGGATCCTCAAAAATAAATACGAGGGAAGCAACCATTGACCAAATTTAAGATCTAGAATGTCATAATTGTATTAAGCCGAAGAAGAATATGGGACGAAGCAAGCTCCAATTTATGGCGTTGCGACAGTGGAAAAATCCTATATTTGAATGACACTTTTTTCTCTTTCTATAGATGCATACAGTGTACTTTTTTTCTGATTTAAAAGAAATCAAGTTGGCCGTTACAACATTAATTTCAGTGTTTTGACATTTGACGGTAGTTAGAGATGTGTTTCCATGACATTTTTCTTTGTTGGTTTCTCGTATTCATATTTGTCATATTTGAATCATGACTAATTCGAATTCTTGGAAATGACACTGGATGAACCCTAAACTATTATTTATATTATAATAATCCCGTTAAGAAATTATTTTAAGAAATAACTCTACATCAGAATTTTATAACACGCTGGTCAAAATTTTGAAGCATCAGAAGTCCTAATGATCACAAGAATTTTTAGCCACAGTGTGAAATTTTTCAGCGATTGGTTAATATTTATGGCCAATTGCACAAATATATAGCAACAGTCAACAATCTGACAGTTGCCATAATTTCAATGCACAAAAATATTTCAACCATTAGAATTTTATTACGTTCACCATAACTTGCAAAATTATGTCAAATATCATAAATTTAACAAATCACCATAAGACTTACCCAATAATCTCTGACCACTATGTTTCTTGATCACGCTCAACTATGTCTTATAAAAGAACAATACGGATATTGCAAATATAATCTGAGTATTCTGCCCAGAGTCGAATCTACAAAGAGTTAACCTATCGATCACTATTTTTAGATCCACTAAACACTTAAGAACCACTTTCCTCAAACGTTTGAATCACAGTTGATGATGTCTTTAGTAACTAAATAACTGTAAACTAGGAATACTAAGGTTGTAAACAATAATGAGAAAGTGCTAAGGTAATGACTTCCCCTATTGATGGAATTCCTTCTGTTAATGCTTCATACAAATTTACCAACACATCTCTATCAATCATGAATACTCTTCTTACCGTAAATCTCTCCCGATTAATTACAGTAATTTACTAGTTGCACTCTCCCGAGATACACTAGCTTGCTTTATTTAGCACAGTTCACTTTAGATTACACCCAAGGCTTCGTTATCCATAATCCCGCCTGTAAACCCTCGGTTATTGATCCCTCATATACTTTGGGAGTGGTGTTGTTCAACAATTATCTAACTATGCACTCTCTCCCGAGTTATGCACACTAAATAAGCACAACTAATTGAGGATCCTGTCAATTAACTACAACAAACACAAAGTTGAACAAATAGAGATTGCAACTAGCAATTTGTATTCACATAAACAAGAAGTTCATCTCCCAGTAGGTTCCATCAAAACCTTAGACAAAGGATTTAGCTACTCATCACTATGGGTAAGCTAACTAAAACAATATTCATCATAAAACTTGCAAGAAAAATCAAAGAAAAGAAGAAAGATGATTCAGGTGATCTCTCACAATTGTTTTCCTTGCTAAAAAACTCTCCAATACAATACATGCCTCTATTGGGCGAAGTCTAGTATTTAAAATAGGATTTAGGTCTAAAAATCATGTGTTTTACACTTTAGTCCCTAAAGTTTTTCGTTTCCGCCGCGGTTCTACCGCGATCGCGGTCAAACCGCAGCCAAACATGCTATCTGATTCTCACTTTATCTGCAGCCTTCTTCCACCGCGGTTCTGCCGCGATCGCAGTGGAACCGTGGCAGTCCTCTTACAGATCTGACTTGAGTTGTTTCATGTGGTTTACTTGACGGAATTTTTACGATTGGCCTCTATTTCTTCATATTTGATCCCAAAAGTATTACATAGCCTTCTCTGGCCATATATAACCTGCAAAGCATGAAAAGCACTAATAAAAGCATTTTGTAATCACTTTTATCATCCAAACTATACAAAAAGGTAGTTATTTAGGGCCTAAGTATAGTTAAATTCACCTATTATCACTTCTAACTCCTATCGGATCAAAATTTTAAGCGGTAGCACCAAATAATTCTATTTGTGTCATTCTCCCTTAAGATTTAATTTGTGCCGCGTAACGATCAGTAAAAAGAAAAATAATCCCCACCAAAACTTTGTTTATTTTATTTTATTGTCACAATTAGTTAAAAGTAGTGGGATATTATCTATCGCACCAAAACATGATAGTTTTTTCCATGTAAAACGTCTTTGATATTCCCTACTCGCATGGAAAGTTGATACATAGCAACAGTTGGTTTTTGAAATGGCAATAATATTACGTAAGGGGAGTGTGCAAATTCCAAATTTCACATTATTGTTACTAAAACCAACGATTATATTAATTATTACGTATTTCACATTCTTCTTCAAGCTAAGTATGTTTTTTTTCCTTAAAAATCACTTAATAAGTTTTTTTTGTGGAATCTGAAGTATTTCTTCAAATCTTGACACGAATTTGTGAAGAAAAAAAATGCAAGAAATTGTTGTCTTGGGATCGATATCATTGTGAAAATGCTGGCTGTGAAGGGATATTGATCGTTTATTTTTCTTTATTAAAATAATTCAGACAAATATTTGATTCTATTTTTGAACTGGAATTTGAACCGACTGATAATTGCTCAAATTAAATTTGCTATAATTGAGGTCCAATCAAATAATTCCAACATAAGTTGAAGAAAGAAACAATTTGAATAATTGAGGTCCAATCAAATAATTCCAACATAAGAAGAAACAAACAATTTTGAATGATTATTAAAATGTCACCATACACATAATAAAAGTAGTACCTCTCTATCAAATTCCTTATTTTTCGTTGAAATTTTCTCAAATTTGCACTAGAAATGAGAAATACTCCAAAATACACATATTCTTGTTTTCCCTAAGTTTTTCTAACTTTTTATTTTTATATAGATCTCGAAGATACCAGAAATGACGAGCAATGTTACACGTGGATGATTACAATTCTAATACTTCAACCAATTAGTAGTCTAGTAGGAATAGGATCCCAACCCTATAGGAAACTAAAAAATTTCAAACTATTCCGTATGTCAAAACCAAATTTATTTCTATTTCTGACCTTCGAGAAAATATCTTTCTTTTTCATTGATGACATTATCACATACACAAATCAAAAAGAGAAACAAAGAAAAAAGAAAATAACTTTAGAGCCGATAGTCTTGGCATTAGTCTATATTACGAGAAAAAGTTGAAGAGTGTATATGTTGGGTTCTAAGTATCGATATAAACCACTGTAGTTTATATGATCCTTGAGTATGTTTTGGAACTGTTGCCGATATGTTTAATTTTGAGTTGCTCGAGAGAATTTTGAGTTGCTCGAGAGATTAAGTGTGGGATGGTGATAAATGATAAAAAAAATGCATAATTTTGGGTATAGCTTCGTATCTTTTTATATGTGAGTTGCGGGATATTACATGTTTATAAACATAAAATATGCTCATTACATATTTATTACGTGTAGGAATGAGTTTGGATGGAAGTTGGCGAAAATCGCATGATATGATGAAAAAAGAAGTTGAGAGGAAAGAGCGGGGAGCGAAATGGCCTAGGAAATGAAAAAAAAATAGTAAGTATGGAGGTTGACACTGGACCTGCCACGCGAAAGAATAAAGAAGAATAAAATAGCTGGGAAAGTGCTAGAGGTCACGCGTTGCACCAACCCTAGCACACGACTTAACTTTTCCATATCGAAATAGGAGAGATCAAGGAAGCCTATATTAATCCTAATTGATATAAAATACATCCTAAAATGTCCTTTTAAAGGAGAGACACTACTTTATGGTAAGACAATACCCAAAGAGACAAGAATATGCTAGGAGCAAAGAGGAAGATTAAAGGTTTATCATTTTCTCGCAATTCAACATCATCATCCACAACTTGCTTATCTTTCGAAGCATGCACATCACCGCCTCTCTCACTTCTTGTTGTAACTGCCATCACATAATTGTTTCCACCATTCGGGTTCACTACCATATCACTTGGTAGAGCACCCTTAGGGCAAGTATTCAACGATTGAGAGATTTGGCCTAATTGAACCTCCATGTTCCGGATAGAGGTATTGTGGGAAGCCAATTGAGCATTGGAATCTTGGTTCTTCTTCATCATTTGTTCGAACATCATTTCTATTCTTCCCATACATTACCCGAGTAACTAGATCCTTGAGATTGAATGGAGGCGGATTGTTGGGTTGTTGATACATCGGGGGCCTTTGAAAGCCTTGCCCTCGGTTGCCTTAGTTTTCATTGTTGTTCCACCCGCCTTGACCATTGTTGTTCCAATTATTGTTATTACCATTCCAATTCTCATGGTTTCCTTGATTGTTGTTCCCCCAATTGCCACAATTGTTGTTGTTGTTCCAATTACCACCTTGGTTATTATTGTTGTTCCAATTACCACCACCTTATTGTTGATTGCCCTAATTTCCTTGGGGTCGCCATTGTTGATATGAAGAGTTGCCTCTATTCTTGATAGTTGTTGACATATTGCACCTCTTCACTTGGCTCATCATAGCCATCATTTTGAAATTCGTCACAATCATCACCAAATTGCTTGGAATTCCTTTGGTTTTGTTGCCTCCTTGTCCTTCTCTTGTTGGTAAGCATACTAACACCTTCCATAGCATTCGCTTGGCGGGGGTTTTGGACTTTTTGCAACTGTGCCTTAGCCAATTGATTCATAGTAGTTGTCAACTACTCTATAGCTTGCCCATGGTCGTCTAGCTCCTTCTGCAAATGAATAACCATAGGTTCACCTTGAGGAACATTGGCCCTACTTTGCCATGCCAAAGAAGTGTTGACCATCTCATCAAGAATCTCGCAAGTTTCGTCATAAGACAAATTCATAAAATTACCCCGGCCAATTGATTGACTATGCATTGATATGTAGTATTGATGCCCCGATAGAAGGTTTGTTGAATCATCGCCTTGGTCATATCATTGTTTGGGCATTCTTTCACCATTGTTCTAAACCGCTCCCAAATCTCATGCAAAGGTTTCATGGGTTCTTGCTTGAAAGACAATATCTCATAGACCACATAGGGAGTTCTCTTAACTCTCTACTTTTCCTTGTTCTTATTTTGTTAAGCATTTGGGATAATGCTTATTTTTATTTGGGGGAAGGGGGGAGTGGTCTATTTTGATTGATTTGATATTGACATTGGTCTCTAATAACTTTAATATTATTTTTCTTTTATATCTATTTTCTCTTTGGTTATGTATAAATTCCTCCCTTTCACTTGATGCATATATTTATTTCCCCTCAATTTGTATATTCATTTGTCCTACTTTTCGTATTTTACTTTATAGCTTCTTTAGTTTATTTTTCTTAGTAGTATACTTATTTACTATAGTAACTTCTTTTTGATTTGTTAGCTTCTCTTTATGTTTGAGTGAATAATAAGCCTTTGGTTTTCTTAATGTCACGGTTCTTTCCAAATGTGGATTTTATGTGAACCGGGTGGCTCTTTTCAATGATGGATGGCGTGACAGCCATCTTAAGGGTTTGAGTCTGTTTTCTTTTATGTTTAGAAAAAAATAGCAGTAATGATAAAAAGGTCTCAAGCAGGCTTCACTTGGTACCAACACATTTTACCTATGACCTTATGGTTAAAAACAAGTTGTTGGCAGAAAATAGCTCTGGTTGTGACCTTTTGACTCTTTTGTTGACTTAAACAGTCATCGAGTGGTTCATTCGAGACATTTGTGATTCTCAATATTAACTAGGGTTGTTGTGGGCCCTCGACTCCATTCTCTTTAGCAATCCAGCGGCGTGAGAGGTGAGATATTGAATTACAAGTCTAAGTACCCGTGATAATGATCTAGAACTTGCCTCGAATATTTTTTTAGGCAAAATTCTATGCATAGCTTGGCTTGAGAAATGATTGTAGGCTCTCCTTGATCCAATTTTTAAATTTGAAATCTTGCATATCCTACCAATGTGATATCCCTAGTCAACCCATTTAAGCCTAAGCCCTTTTTCTTTCAATAACCACGTTACAAGCCTTTATCACTTTTGTAATTACCCTCTCTTGGCACCCGATCTTTCCTTAGCATTATTGAAAAAAATAATTGATAAAAACATAAGTTTGGGAGAGAGGCGAGGAGTTTGAAAGTGATATAAAGACACAAATGAGAGAAAGAAATGAAGAAAATGGAAGTTAAAGAAAAGAAAGAAAGAAAGAACAAAAAGAAAAATGCCAAAAAGAAAGTGAATAAAGTGAAGAATTGAAGGGATTCAAAGAAAAACAAGAATGAAAGGGCATGGAATAAATATAGAAGGATAAGAATGATTATAATGACCAAGAAATGATGACGTCACGCCTTTCTAGTTCTCCCGAGGAAAAAGAAAATGACTCAAAGAGTCGACAAAGTATGAGCCAAAAAGAGAAAATGAAGTGCTTAAGGAAAGATAAACTCCATTCTAGTCCAACAACTCATACCTTGATCCAAAAGCCTTCAGTAAATCCCAAAAAATCCCTACATGATTTAAAGTTGAGTGAGCTTACATTAGTGGTGAAAGCATATGGTACTTAGAGATGTACATGTGACATTCTTTTGAGAGTGATGAGCGAGTTTTTCACTATCCTTGAATTGAGTGTTATATTCTAAAATGAGTTATGCTAACAGAGAGTAGAGGAGGGAGAGTTTGGGATCCACAGTGACCTACATAAAAGAGCGAGCCTTCTTGATGAATAAAGTCAATTTTTGATGCTCTAGTGTCACATTTGAACTATTGTGTTCAAAATTCAAATTATTGTATTGTTGATAATTCATACGTGTTGTGGGTAATTGTTGGTCCCAATTGATATGTGACTAATTCACCTTAGGCCAGCTGAAATAATTCTTATTTTGTGGAGGTGAGAATTACCTTATTTGGTTGAGGACAAGCAAAAGCTTAAGTTTGGGGGAGTTGATAAATAGGAATTATTTTAGCTCAAAATTGCTTAAAGGTATTTCCGAAAACTGATGAAATGTGCTTGTTTGCAGGAGTGTTAGAATATGAGCTGAAGAGATGAAAATCAACTCAAGAAGGAGTAATCGGGATAAGCACAGAAACAAGTCTAAAAAGGATATTGTGCGGACCGCACAATATTGAGTACGGTCGCAGATCATGAAGAAAGCCTCTGGCAAGAAATGCTATGCAAAGTGCGGACTGCACGATTCTGGTACGACCGCAGAAGATAAAGTTTAAAGAGATGAGATTTTAAGGTCAATAAGAAATGTGGAGCGCACCATTTTTGTACGACCGCACTCATAAATGTGCGGTCTGCAGAAGTTGAAGGAGTGCGGCCGCAACCCAGAATTGTGCAGCAGCAGAACTGGATCCTGTCAAGCCAAGTCTCAATATGCGGACCGCACATATAATTGTGCGGCCTCACAACCTCCGTAGGGGAAATTTTGTCAGATATTTTTAGCTTAGTATAAATAGAATTGTTTGTCATTTTTAGGTCAAGTTTGAAAGTTGGGAGCACCTGAGCCGTTTTTATTTATTGTATTGGGTAACATTGTGCTAGATTAGCTTTTAAACATTAGATTTTTGTTCCTTAATCAAGTATTATGAATTCTATCTTAGTTTCTTCTTTAATTTCTGCATTTTTCATGAGTTGATGAACCCCTAGCTATGGTTATGGCCCAACACTAGCATGGGTACTTAATGTGTAACTGATTTAGGGCTTATTTATGATGGCTTTATGATATTTGGCCTAGTTCTTGCTTGAATTTAAGAATTGATGGTTGCAAATATTGATTCATGCCTATTTGACTTAGTCTGTACTTGAGAAAGATAGACTAAGTCTAGGAAAACTTGACTAACAAGAAAATGGGGTGAACTCAAGAAATTGATAGCCCCATAAAGGGTCAAATCTATAGATAATAAGACCCAACTTGAGCATATATAACTTGTTTCGTGAAATAACTTGGACTTAAGAAAGTCAAATTGGGCAAAATCACTCAAACTACCGAGAGGTATATAGTGCGTAATCACGTGTGATTGCTATATTGTATCCCGATCAACCAAACATGCCCTAAAGCTCTCAACTCATTAGGTAATCATCTATATGAAAGTTACAATCCTAGATCTTTTATAACTTGAAAAACAACCAACACCAAAAATATTGTCTCTTAGCTCTCCACAATCAATAGTTTAAAAGTAGAAGTAGAAACAACAATAGAAAGTGTGGAAGTGCAATTTGACGCATTATCATACAATCACACTAGCTTTATACATAATCCAAAATCTAACTCCCAGTGGATTCGACCCCTTGGGTTTTTATTATTGCTTCGACCGCCTCACAACCTATATTTGTACTGTGAGTTTGGGCGACTCCAGCCGCACTGATGGTCAGCATGGAGATGACCAAACTGTGGAGCAAAATGCTTTAAAATAGTTGATTGCAGAACGCGTGAACAGTGCACTATATAGTTTATCAACGCAACACAATCTCCTCCGTCATTTACTACAATAACATTGGAGAACCCGCGTTCGGGGCTTGATAACTCTAGAAGTGTAAAAATTCCTAATGAATCTAGCGATAGAGGGTCAGGTACACCGAATAATTCTAGTTTACCAAGTTTAGTGTTAACTTTGCAGAAATAGTTGAAGGAGCAAAACAAGATAGAGCAAATACCTGGTGTGCCTCCCATAATCAAAGGTGTGGATATGAAAAAATATTTACAGCAACCTTTGGAAGCTAGGTGCAGCACCTTTGCCAATTCCCAAAATGCTTAAAATACCATATATTTCCAAATATGATAAAACGACTAACATTTGAGATCATGTAACCGCGTTCACTATCGACGTGAAAGGAAATGATTTAACCAAGCAAGAGATCGAATCAGTTTTGGTTTAAAAAAATGGTGAAGCACTCACAAAAGGAGCGTTAACGTGGTATTCTCTCTTACTTCTTGAAAATTTCATTGATTCTTTTGCTGAACTTACATATTCATTTATAAAAGCGCGTTCGGGGGCTCAAAAGTTGAAAGGGGGATGGAAGACATCTTCAAGGTTAAACAAGGGACTATAGAATTGCTCAGGAAATTCGTAGATAGATTCCAACAAGAGAGAATGATGTTGCCATGAGTACCTGATAACTAGGCGATTATGACATTCGCAAGAAACTTAAATGAGAAAAGTTCATAAGCCACGAGGTTGTTGAAAGAAAGTTTGCGGAAATTCTCTGCAACAACTTGGAACGATGTGTACAAAGCTAAGGATAGAAAAAGATACAGTTGCACAGTCAAGAATTGAAGATCAGGTTCGAAATGCTCAGAATAAGAGAGAAGATCCAGTAAAAATAAGTACGAGCCATACATGAGACATGTGGGATGAGACTTTCAGAGTGTCTCGGCCTAAACAGGAGGATGCACGGTTCATTCCTATTCAATAACCGGTAAAAGAGAGTTACTGCTTTTGTTATGTATCTAGTATGGTGACATTAGGAATTTAATAACTATTGAAAATTGTTTGTTTCTTCAACTTATGTTTCAATTATTCGATTGGATTTATTACAGCAAATTTAATTTGAGAAACTATCAATCGGTTCATTCCTATTCACAAATAGAATCAAATATTTTAATAAGGAAAAATAAACGATCAATATCCTTTCACAGCAAGCATTTTCACAATGTATCGATCTCAAGACAAGAATTTCTATATATAAATCTTCTTCTTCCCAAATTAGGGTAAATACTTGTCGGCACACAAATTAGGCTCGAAAGAAGAATGTAAAATACAACAACTATTGTAATCGTCGCCAATTTTCATCCAAATTCATTCCTACGCACAATAAACAAATTATGATCATATTTTATATTTATAAATATATAATCCCACAACTCACAAACAAAATAATATGAAGTTGTACTCAAAATCATATATTTTCCATCATTTATTACTACTCCACACTTAAACTCTTGTTCGTCTTCGAGCAACTTAAAATTAAACACATCGACAAGTAACGTAATTTCAAACCATACCCAAACATCAAATCAATTACGATGGTTTATATTCAATGCTTAAAACCTAATATATGCACTCTTCATACTTTTTCTTATTATTAGACCAATACCAAGACTATCTGCTTAAGTTCTTTTCTTTTTTTCTGTTTTTAGTTGTGACTTTCTGATTTATGTGATAATGTCATCAATGAAAAAGAGAGATATTTTCTCGAAGGTCAGAAATAGAAATAAATTTAGTTTTGACATACGAAATTTTGTAGTTGAAATTTTTTAATTTCCTATAGGGTTGGGATCCTATTCCTACTAGGCTACTAATTAGTTGGAGTATTAAAATTGTAATCCACCTTTAACATTGCTTATCATTTCTGGTACTTTCTGATATTCTCTAATACTAACATGATATACCCGTTAATAAAATTCACTTTCATGATATACCTACATTTTGAAATTACATCAATATCTTAAAAATATTACACGGTATACCTCCATACGAAGTTAAAAAAATTTCAACAACAAAATTTCATATGTCAAAATCAAATTTATTTCTATTTCTGACCTTGTAGAAAATTCTCTCTTTTTCATTGACGACATTATCACGTACACAAATCAGAAAGTCGCAATTTAGAAAAGAAAAGAACTTAGAAAAGGATTGATTAGAAACATAAGATGGAGGCATTCTCGTGATCAGTTTGCGACTTTTACACAGTTGTTCTTGTGAGTCTCTTTTTGGGAAAATTACAAGGTATAGTGCTTCCAAAAATAATAACCGATAAAATATATATTTTTTGTATATTAATATATAATATACATATTTTTTTATATATTTAACTGGTAAACATAATTATTTTTTACCAACCGACCAAATATGTAACTTGCCTTTTTTCCTCCATCGAACAGAAGGCACCTATAGTAATTTGGTTCTAACTTTTTTTTGTTGCTGAAAACTGTTTTTTTTTTTTTTTTTGGTTTAACATGAATGATTGAAAGTAGTACAAGAGAAATTAAAAGTTTATCAATTAAACCTAACTTAATTAATATGGTTTTAACCTCATTTTATTACATAATCGATAAGTTAATATAGTTTAATATAAGTGCCATGTGCTAGTAAGTAATTTTCATAGAGGACTATGTGTAAAATTCTATAATTTAATGTTTTGTAATTCGAAATAGCAAAAATAATAAGTACTCCATATGTTCTATATTGGTGACTCTGATTGAAATTTCTTCATTAATGCCATATCAACATCGAATTAATAGTCTAGTGGGAAAGGGAAACCAAGTGTATCGAAATTAAATTAACAAGACGTCAAAACCAATGATAATTCTAATTCTAATTCTAAACCACATATATCAGAAAACAACAAGGATAATGAGTGAATATAAATACAAAGCTGAGGACTAAAACAAAAGCATTATCAGTTCAAGAGAAACTAAAAAAAGATGACTCATTCTTCATTGAAAGGAGGAAGATTTAATAGTCCTTATAGCCATGGCTTCTCTTCTTCTCAAATCCAAACTATTGCTTCCTTTTGTGAAACTCTCATTCCTCCACTCTCAACACCCCCACATCAAGATTCCTTCTTTTCTTCTTCTGCTTCTCAGCCTTCATTCCCCAATGAGGTAAATTTTTCTAAGTTTTTTTTTATTTGCTGTTATTTTATTATGATTCTATTGATGGTACTAGAAGGGGTGCCTTGGCAACTGGTAAAGTTGTTATCATGTGACCTGGAGGTCACGGGTTCGAGCCGCGACAACAGCCTCTTGCAGAAATACAGGTAAGGCTGCGTACTATAAACTCTTGTGGTCCGGCCCTTCCGCGGACCCGCGCATAGCGAAAACTTAATGCACCGGACTACCTTTTTTTTTTCTATTGACGATACTAATATGTCGTCTCCTGTCTCCTCCACTAATGGGATTACACTAGACTTTTGTTGTTGTAGTGTCTCACGAAAAGACAAACAAGATTCTTCTTTTAGTATGATGGGTTTTTTTGTGTGTAACATAAAGCATTGTTCTTTGCTATATCTTCCACCATAGGTTGCAGAGCTACTGGTGAAGAGGAGCAAGGCTGAGGCAATGTTCATAATAAGGATAGTTGTGTTTATGTTATCAACAAGATTAGGGAGTCTTGTGCTTTGTGGACGTGTATGCTTGGATAAAAGATGGCCTTTTGTTCACAAATTCTCTGAGTTATCCTTAAAGCAAAGAGAAACTCTTCTGCAAAGATGGTCCAGAGAGAGTTTTCTTCTTCCACTAAGAATTACTTTCTTATTGATCAAAATTATGACTTTCTTCATCTTCTTCTCTTGGGTAATGCTTCTCTCTCTGTCCTAATTAATTATTGCACATGGTATTAAAATATTTCAATAGCCCAACATACTTTTTCAAGATAATGACCTTGTTTTTGTCCGAAACTAGAATAGGAACTGAATCTGGCTAAAAGGATAAAATTAGTGATCAGCCTCAATTATTGGACTTGTTTCTGTTTATGAATGCATTAATCACTCATTGGTCTTTTTGTGGAATTTTGATGGTAACATATTGGAACTATCCTTGACTTTGGATACTTGGTTGGTTCTGTGCAGACTGATGAAAATTTCAAGAATCCAGCATGGGAAGCTATTGGGTATCATCCAGACACAAGACAGACTCCATCTGAATACCATAAAGAAAGACCACTTGAAAAAGGGATTGTGGAAACCATAAACGAGAGTGATGAAACCTTAAAAGAATCCTTAAACAAGAAAGGTGTTCCTATTGCTGAGGATACAAAAGACAACACTTTTAAGATAAGATGTGATGTTGTGATTGTTGGCTCTGGATGTGGAGGAGGGGTTGCAGCAGCAATCCTAGCAAAATCAGGTCACAAAGTGGTCGTGCTCGAAAAAGGTCATTACTTTGTGCAAGAAGATTATTCTGGTCTGGAAGGACCTTCTTTGAATGAACTGTATGAGTCAGGTGCAATGCTTAGTACTCTTGATGGAAAAATAATGGTTATGGCTGGAACAACAGTTGGTGGTGGCTCAGCTGTAAACTGGTCTGCTTCCATTAGAACTCCAACTGATGTTCTCAATGACTGGTCTGTGAAGCACAAGATTCCATGGTTTGGAACTTCTGAATATCAGTCTGCCATGGATGCAGTCTGCAAACGGATTGGTGTGACCGAGGATTGCTCCAACGAAGGATTTCAGAATCAAGTAATACGAAGAGGGTGTGAAAATCTTGGTTTGAAGGTGGAAAATATACCAAGAAATTCTTCAGAGAATCATTATTGTGGTTCTTGTGGTTATGGTTGTAAAACAGGAGACAAGAAAGGGACTGATACCACTTGGCTTGTTGATGCTGTTAACGCAGGCGCCGTTATCTTGACTGGATGCACTGCAGAAAGGTTCATACTGGAAGATGACATGGATGGGAAGATGAGAAAAAGATGTCTTGGAGTAGTTGCAACAACTGAAAGCAAGAAGCTAACCAGGAAGTTGCATATTGAAGCTCGCGCCACGATTTCTTCCTGTGGATCTCTCTTCACACCTCCCTTACTGATTTCCAGTGGACTGAAGAACAAGAACATTGGGACAAACCTCCACCTCCACCCTGTTCTTTTGGCGTGGGGATACTTCCCCGAATCCATGTCTGAATTCAAAGGTAAGAATTATGAGGGAGGAATAATGACAGCCCTTCATAAGATGGTGCCTGAAGAAACTAATGCACAGGCCATAATAGAAGCTACAGCTCTGGGACCTGCTTCTTTCGCCAGCTTTTTCCCATGGACTTCTGGGCAGGATATGAAGGAGAGGATGACAAAGTACTCACGAACAGTAAATCTGTTAGCATTGGCAAAAGATCAAGGTTCAGGACAAGTAAAGAAGGCAGGGAGGATAACGTACAGACTGGATGAAATTGATAAAGAGAATATCAAAGCAGGTTTAAGAAGGGCATTGAGAATCCTGGTAGCAGCAGGAGCTGTTGAAGTGGGAACATATCGGAGCGATGGACAGAAATTCAGTTGTAAAGGGATGAAGAATGAAGAGTTGGAAGAGTTTATGGACACAGTTGGAGCTACTGGAGGGCCAAGCTCTAAAGGAGAACAGTGGACAATCTATGGCTCTGCACATCAAATTGGAAGCTGCCGGATGGGGGCGAATGAGGAAGATGGAGCAGTGGATCAGAATGGAGAATGCTGGGAAGCGAAAGGCTTATATGTATGCGATGGAAGCGTGCTTCCTACTGCAGTTGGTGTCAACCCAATGATCACTATACAGTCAACTGCTTATTGCATTGCCAAGAGAATAGCAGAGTCGATGCATAATGAAAAGCTAGTTTCACACATATGTAAATGACATAAATGTGTCTCCCTCACCCCAGAATAACTCTTATCTAGGAAATAAAATTTACCATTTCAATTTCAGCCGATGCACTGAAAACAGAAATGCAACTAAACTGTTACCATTTTGCATTCAATGATAGCTATCCACCTCCATGCAAATTCAACCACTGCCTAGCATACGAAACTAGATTACGCCGAAAAAGATGCTTGCCCTATTCATAAAGTAGGTGGAGCAATTTACCTAGACGCAACAATTAGAATTTCTTGGATAGGAACCAAATAAATTTGAACAACTTTACTCATGTATAATAACTGTTCCCATGGCTAACTGGGAGATATTAAAAGGCTTATTCTAAGTTTATCGACAAGACCACAAAAAAATATGGTTCTAAGGGCCAGTAATTTTTAGGATACTCTCAAAGTTCCAGAAGCTGGAACAACACAATCATCAATAAAAGAAAGGGTAAAATCAGAGGGATAAGGATCAATAGGACCAACAGTTGGGTCACAGCTGAATAACAGCCAGCGTATTCCAAGTCTTATCAAGAAGAATTTAATCCCTATTTTCTTCTTGTATGCTTGAAATGTGGACATTCGGATGTTTCCTGTCAAATAGGGAGAGACTATGAAATAAATAAGACTATAAAAGTGGTTTCCGCTCAACTAGCAGTTGCTTTTACTGCTTTCTCAGCCGCATCATCTAAATCTTCGGCAGTTATCAAGGTCATCCCACTTTCCTGCACAGACAAACCAGGGCAGAAAGCAATTACCACTTGAGTCTGAATTCTCTGATGAAACAATTCTCTGATGAAACAATAATTAGCAACTGCCAAGTGCACCAAATAAGTTCCTGCCTAGAGGATGAAATTCAGATTTACCTTTAGAATTCTCTTCCCTTGTTCGACATTGGTACCCTCAAGGCGAACAACCACCGGCACTTTCAATTGAACCTTAAGAAAAAATGGAAGAATCAGTATATCTGCATGAAGATTCGTGCAGTCTCAAGGTCATAGATGGAGTTATACGTTTTAATCCTCTCCTCCTCTTTCTCTTTTTTCTTCATTAAGGGGGAAAGGTTGAGCTAAAAGAACTTCAGAAAAGACAAATCATTAACAGGAAACGTGGTTCAGTAAAAAGGGCCATTCATTATCGATGTCCACCAAGGAATATGGCAGACACCAAAAGCTGATTTTGAAAGAGAATGCATCTTTGATCTAAACAACCCTGATGACCTGATCAATCACCAAAGCTAAAAACAACACGAACCTGTTTGGCCGCATTGACAATACCACTGGCTATCACATCACACTTCATTATTCCTCCGAAGATGTTAACCAGGATTGCTTTTACCTTCTCATCTGAAGTCAAAATTTTAAAAGCCTCCACAACCTACTTTGAATACATGAGAAAAAGTTAAAGGTACTGAGAAATTTTAAACTTCTGAAAGAAAATCAACACATTTTAAAGCCAAAAACTGAACCTTCGGTCTGAACGAGTGTTGATTTATTATTTCTATATAGGAAAGTGTTAATTTGTCATTATTAAGAACAATATCTGGAAAGATGATAACATGACCACAAGTGTTCTTCACGATGTACTACCAAGAAATTAGACATACTTGTCCTTCAGAGGCATTACCACCAACGTCAAGAAAGTTGGCCGGAGTCCCTCCATGAAGCTTAATTATATCCATGGTAGCCATTGCCAATCCAGCGCCATTCACCATGCAACCAATTTCTCCATCTAAGCCAATATAGTTCAAATCAGCTTTTGCAGCAGCAACCTGAGTTAAACAACAACAGTCAGCCCAATGAAAACTTGTATATACTTGCATAGGACAAAAGAAGCATGTCACCATTCAAAAGAAAGTATAAGGAGTACCTCACGAGGATCTTCTTGTGATGAATCACGGAGAGCAAAAATTTCTTTTTGACGGTAAGAAGCATTATCATCAAAATTGAGCTTAGCATCAGCAGCTACCAACTTCTTATCAGATGTTTCAGCAAGGGGGTTGATCTGCCCGGTGCCCAAAAAAGACCAGTACAGATTTAGGGACATAGGGAGAAGAAAATTTCTAATGGCATGTTTTCTACAGAATCTAAACATGCGGAACAGTTGGCTCTAGGAAAGCCCTAAAGAATTCATGAACTGCTTACCTCTAACATTGTGCAGTCACATTCACAGAACATTTTATATAACTTTTTCACTTGTTCAATTGAATCATTTCTGTCAGCTACTTTAGGAGCCAAACCATGGACGACCTTCGCAGCATCTTCGTCAGTGATTCCTCTAAACACATCAATGGGAACCTGCAAATTACAGAACGAAAAACTATTTTATTTGAAAAAAGTAGCACGAAACAAAATTGCAAGAGGTCGGATTTGAACGTTGGAAGCAAAATCAACCTTTATAATCATGTCAGGAAATTTTTCAGCCAGGTCTTCAATACTGGTGCCTCCTTTTGAACAGGCAATTATGAGCTGTGGCACAGGAAGCAAGAACAAGCAGCTTAGCTAAGAGGTTGATTTTAATGCAATTACCATTATCTACCTGTTCAACTTCATTACTAAAATAAGTACTACCAATTAGGCTTTTGGAGATAACAGCCCCTCAGAACCATTTAATTAAGTAAGAACTTAAAGTGAAAAGGGTTGTATCCTGAAATTTGTAAACTTGCAATCTAGATGCATTTTACTCTTGAAGTGGAATGAACCAATATATATACTTCCCACCTTTTGCTTGACCTTCCTAAAAGATAAGCAGTTAGGAATTGTCAATTACAATTGGATGCTTTAGAAAGTCATCCAAAGGTGAACAACAAGCATGACTGGCTCTTCAATTAGAAATGAGAGCGAGTTGTATGGATAGAAACCTACTGACCAGTGACTAGAAATGAAGAATACACGCATTAGGCATACTTGATATTTAATACTCCCTCCGTTTCAATTTATGTGAACCTATTTCCTTTTTAGTCCGTGCCGAAAAGAATGACCTCTCTCCCTATTTGGAAACAATTTATCTTTATGCAATAATTTATAGCCACACAAAATATATGTGCTTCATTTTACACCACAAGTTCAAAAGTCTTCTCTCTTTTCTTAAACTTCGTGCCCAGTCAAATGGGTTCACATAAATTGAAACGGAGGGAGTAATAAATATTCAATCAATTTCCATGTAACAGTGAGCTACTGCATTCTTAGGATGGAAGATATACAATACAGCACATGTATCTAAATAAGTTTTCATTCATCTTCCGATCAGAATCTTATTATAATTAATACTCCCTTTCAAATTGAATGTTTTTATTTGCCTTTGCATGATTATCAAAATCAAGTTGAAAATGTACTATGTTCACTGTTTAATAAAGGGAAAAACGCCAAGATGGTACTTTTGTTATCGAAGAATATGATCGCGGAGATGTGGACATATGACTATTCTGTAGAAGATAATATGCCTGAAAGTTACCCTTCCAATAAAGTGGACGTTATTTTGACATGGACTGAGACGGATAAACATTCTATTTGAAATAAGGTTGTTTAAGAAAACTCTTTTTTGACTATTTTATTCTTTCTAACTTTCCACTTTTAGTTTCTTTAGGTATTCACCATGGTGTTGGATAAATATGAAGTGATGCAATGGAAACAATAAGCAGCATTATGAATTTTGAACAAGCTCAAACATTAACATTAATCAGGGAGTACGTTGAACTGCCCAAGCAAGTTTTGAAACTTACAGGGCCAGCAGTTGCACGATCAAGTATAATAGAGAAGTACATTTCATTCACAAGGGACATCTTCTCACAAAGATAAACCTGCACAATTCATATAACAGAACATCAGAAATCCCAGTAATCCTAGTAATAGCACTGGCATACCTGGGGCCAGAACCACTATGGCATTACTAGAGTAGTGTTGTTTGATCAGAAATTACATCTTATGACAAAAATTAAATGAAAGTTTTGCTAACAATTATATTTAGAATATCTAGCAGTGACATCCCCGGACCCCGCGCATTGCGGGAGCTTAGTGTACTAGGCTGCCCTTTTTTTGCAGTGACATCAACAAAAACATTAGTTAACTGTGGCTTATTGTACCGGACTGTCCTTTTTTAGGAGTGACATCAACAAAAACATTAGTTAACCGTGGCGTGTTAATCAATAATTTGTATTCCACAAGAGCTGAAACTTGAGTCAACTTATGAAGCATCAAACTTGAAGTATAAAAAAGAAGTTTCAACAACAACAAAAAACCCCGTGTATTCCCACAATTGTATTTCCACAACTGAGGACTGGGGAGAGTAGTGTGTCTTTGCACGAAAACTCTTCATGTTTCCGCGCAAAGAGGGGTAGTTGTGAGCACGTGATTTTTGCCCTATATGAGAATCACTCCCAAAAATTCAAAATAAAATAGTTTTGGGTTGTGTGTGATTTTTGTGGACTTTGCGTTATTTTTCTTTTACTGTTTGTATTTATCTATGCCAGTTTGTTTGTTTAAAATTAATAAAAATAAAATAAAATACAAAAATTAAGTCGCATTTTTGCATTTAGATTTTAATTCTACAACTAGGATTAATCAAGTTTGTTTTACAAAAAATGAAAATCACAAAAATAGGCATATTTCGCATTTTTTATCATTTAATGTCAAAATGTGCAATTTTACTTTAATTAGTGTT
The DNA here is from genome assembly GCA_032618575.1 of Nicotiana noctiflora. NCBI lineage: Eukaryota > Viridiplantae > Streptophyta > Magnoliopsida > Solanales > Solanaceae > Nicotiana > Nicotiana noctiflora. The sequence continues at coordinate 59,917 of JASVEL010008819.1, forward strand.
TATTGTGTATAATAATTATTTGTTAGGATTTTAATTAGTGTTTTTCGAGATAACTTAGTTTATAACTTAATTTAGAATTTTAGTTCTATTAATTAAAAGAAAAGAGAAAAAATAAAGAGAGCAAACTCGGATTGGGCCAATTTCGGAATTGAAATTAGGCCCAAAAACTAAACCTACCCAACCCAAATATCCCAAACCCTACCCTTAATTTCAGCAGCCCCTTTCTTATTTTTGTCACATTTTAGTCTTCTATTTGAAAGAAACAAGACTAAGTCCTCTTCTTCTTCTCCAAATAACCAAAAACACAAAACCTAACCTAGCAAAACCCTAGCCGCCACAACCACCAACCACCAGCCATCCAAACGAACTGCCACAGCAGCTTGCCGGCCAGCCACTGCATCACTCCATCGCTGCCACCACGGACTGGCAGCCATGAACGGCGGCAGCACCATCACCAAGCTTCGAAAACGTTGTTTTCTTGCCGCCAACAATCGCCTATCTTTGTCTCCTTCGCTGTCCAACTCCACGCTAACCACCAGCCCTAAACAACCCTCCAAACAGCCCCGTTTCTTCCTCTTGATGAAGCAACAACCACCGTTCATTTTTGGCAGCAGATCGTCGCGTCCAAACAGCGACCAAACTGCCATGAACGACCGTTCAAAACAGCCCCATGTCGTCTCCTTTCCCCGTCACCAACCATGGAGCAGTCCGCTAGCCTACTGTCCAAACGACGCTACTGTTTTTATCATCTTCAGCTGCTGTCCGTCGTCCATGAACGAGCAGTGGCGGAACTCTTCGAACGATCAACAACATCCACTAAGATTCGAGTTCGATATGGGTTCGTTCATGGACTTTCAGATTGTTGTTTTCTTAGGTTAAAGTGTTAGTTATGATTTTTGGAAGCATTCTTTCTGTTTTTTTTTAGATTAATGTTTTTAGTTTAAAGTGTTAGTTATAATTTTTGTTTCGTTTATTTTATTTTTTCAGATTATCGATTTTTGATTTTTTGAAGAGTTGTTGTAATTTTGTCTTGTTCATTGAACTCTTCTTCTTCCTCAAGACTTTTATTCAGTCAGATCTTTTCATCTTGAGTTTTTGTTTGTGTGAATTAGCTATTGAATTGGTTATACCTGTTATCCAATAATTAATTAGGGGATGCTAATAATTTTTAGGGGGTAAGTAGCATAAACTTAGGGGTCAACCTAGATAGTATATAATATAGGGATAATGGTGATAATAGTAACTTCACTAATCTGATTTTTAAATAATTGACATTAAAATAAGAATAAGATTGATGGTGGGGGAGGGACAACACTAATTTGATGCCTATTAAAGGGAGTAAACATTTTCTGAAGAAGGACACATTTCATACACTTGAAAAATAGATTTTTGATAGACATTAGAACTCTCTAAGATATAGAAACAAAAACAGATTTCAAGAGATAAAATAGATTGTTGTTTGGTCTGCCTTAAAATCATTGCCTTGATTCAAACCTTTCTTGAAGTATTGGATATACCATTCTCATATTCAAATATCCACGTTGTTTGAAAGTTTCTTAAAGTTTTGTTTTGGGTTTGGCGCTGTTTTGGTCTTCTGGAAGCTGTTGGTTTCTATTTTGAAATCCTCCTCTATTTCGAGCTTATTTCGGGAGTTCTAAGCCTTTGTTGACCGTTGTCTTTTGCTTGTTGTTTTGCTGGGAATTGCTACTGATCTCTTCTTTCATTTCTGATATTGAAATCCAGGTACACACTTTCTGTTGATATGGTCTCCTCCATTTGACAATTAATTGAAAATTACAGTTTAAAGCTTTGTTGTTCGGAGTGGCGGTTTCAATAAACCGTGTTTGTATTTGGACATTATAGTTAATGAAGACTGTCCTTTAGTCATGATATTTTTGTATTGTTACCTATTGGAAGCATGTTTTAGTTTTATTAATTATTAACAATTTGAATGTATTTGGAGTTGGAAACAAGGTGGCTAGGTCCTAGTTGAAATGAATGGTATTTTGTTTAATTTTTTTTTACATGTTTTAGGATTATAATTGAACTTCAAATGTTGCCAAGCTTAAAACACGTGTGATTTAGTAATACAGGGTTTTTGACAAGTTCTTTTTTTTAGAAGTAAGATTATCTTTATTTTTATCTCTTACATAAAGATAAATGTCGAACCTATCCAAATGCTATTAAACAACCATTTTTTTTGTATGATAGTTTACATAACACGAGACTCCGCTCATCAATTTATTTGCTTTAGGATAACACTACTAGTGATTCGTATAAGAGGCATTTATTATCAGAATATCGAACCTATATATGTTAATATAAAAATTAAAAAAAATACTTTCAATCCCGTAGTGCTACAATGGAAACTCAATTGTTGTTAATAATGTTTTAAAATACTATTATGGTTGTAAAGTTATTCATAGACTAGATTACTTTCATAGAAATAAATATGGGCCATTCACATTTGATTCTAAAAAATGCAAGTTTAAAAGGTTAATGCGGTTTAAAGTTTAATTAGAGCATATAATTTATAAGCATGTATAAAATCAGGTTTTTTTTTTAGCCATTTATAATAATTGAAGCGACCGTGCTAGAACCACGGGATCTGGGGGTGCCTAACACCTTCCCTCGGGTCAACAGAATTCCTTACTTAGAATTTCTGGTCCGCAGACTTCATTTGGAAAGTCGAAAAATTTCCTCGATTCGGGATTTAAATAAATCGGTGACTTGGAACACCTTAATTTATTCCAAGTGGCGACTCTGAAATAAATAGAATAATCCCGTTTCGAATATTGTCACTTAAATTGGAAAAACTCCCTCGCGCATCTACCCTCCGGGGTGGGGGCACGCCAAAAGGAGGTGTGACAGTGTGTACGCACACCTTACGCATACCTTTAAAAAGGTAGAGATGTTGTTTCCGCTAGACCCTTGGCTCAGCAAAGATAAAGGGAAGAGGCAATGACAAGCAAACAAATCGGAAATAAAAAATAAGTTTCATTTGAATAAAACATAAGTAATTAGAAGTGGGTCCATTGAACTGCTTATGGTCTATGGGAGGGTTTAAACTGTAAATCAAAAACAATGGTATCAACTGACAAAGTCAAGTGCAGATATTCTTAATAATCCAGATTTATGAGTTATCAATTTATCATTCTATATGCTTGACGAGTAAATGGGGAAAAAGACTGCAAACCTTGCTGACAACTTTCCCTTGAGCTCCAGTTTGTTTAGTAACAAGTATCTGTCCGAGCATCTTCCCTGAAACCAACAGCATGAGCAAATTGGAAAACTTTTTTTAAGCATTTTACAGTGATAATCTCAAAAGCACCAATGCAAACAATGCTTGTGCTTGTAAAACTACCATGTTATGATAAGAGCTCTCCAGGATACCTTTGAAATTCTTTCACTAGAACATACGGGCCTCAATCATGCATGGATGTCTAGAATTCAGTTTTATCAGTTTCAGATCCCTTACTGCCAGGCTCCATTTAAGAAAAACTTATTATAATTCTTATCTTTACCAGCTCAGATTTCAGCCAAAAATGCCACTTAAATCAGTTTCAATTGCAAGGATGCCCCACTTGTACACAACGGCCAACCAGAATAATCTCACTACACGTACCACAATAAATTTAAACAGCATTACAATTTCTTTTCTTTTTTCAATAGCATGAAAAAAATACTTGAGAGACAAGACACAACAATATAGTTTCCTTGTATTTACCAACAATACAAGGAAAAGATCTACTAGTTAGCATGATGATCTCATTACAGAAAAGATCAGTAGAATTATGTTCTAAAAGATCTATTTGAACCCGAAACAACATAAGGTCTACTAGTTAGCATGATGAATCATTACAGAAAAGATCTAGTAGAGGCAGATCTTTAATACCAGCTATTTCTTCAGCCTGGTCAGTCTTGACAATGTGAACTCCACCCTTAAATCCATTTTTGAAAGTTCCCAGGCCACGTCCACCAGCAAGGACTTGCGCTTTAATAACCACCTGCATCACCCAAAAGAGATAAGTAGAAATCATTTACGCTGCCCTCAGCTGTAAATTAAAGTCATACATTAGATAATCACTACTAATTGAAGGAAGCATCGTTCGAATTACCTCGTTTTGATCAGGTATTACGTCTTGAATTGCTTTTTTCACATCTCCGAGGGCAGTAACAGCAACACCTTTTGGAACATTGATCCCATATTTGCCCATCAACTCAGCTCCCTAAATTAATAAGCAAGCAAAAAGTTCACTACCATATACATCACAAACTTATAACACTTCAAATGATTGCTTTACACTTAGCAGCCACATGCTATTTTTTCTTTTCTTTTTAATAATTAACAAATACCCAAGGGCCAGTGGCATATGGTTCAAAACTTGGTAGATAATGAGCCCACCCCTCTACCCTTCTCCACCTAAATAAAAGAACCGTGGGACGTGCCCCTAACCCACACATCACAAGTCGCGCTCTTACCATTGAACCAAAGCCCTGGGGGGGCCTTTAGTAACCACATATCAACCTATGTTGCTTGGATTGTTCAATTATCATCTATGTCGGATCCTCCAAAAGTAATGCATTTTTGGAGCATCCAATACGGGTGCAGCAGCATTGTTGGAGAGTCCTAGCAACATAGATGTCAACACAAATGTTCTATTTCAAATCATCTTTCTGAGCCTTCTTTATCCAATTTTGAAAAGCCAGATTAGATCAAAATTGGTATTTGATTATTATTGTCTTTTAGTTATCAGATATACCAGACTAAGATCCTACGCAATGGAGATATACACAGCATCAGCAGCATATGATAAACAAGCAAAACTTCACAAACTTTACAAACAGCAAATGATTGATTCACAGTAAGCAACAAAAACGCAAATGATCCATTTTTTTTAAAGTCACAGTAAATCAAAAGTGATATTTAAATATTAATCTCTTTTGGAACCTAAGAAACAAAGGCATAGACAGCATCAACAGCATATTTACAGGGAAACAAATAACCTGAAACTCGTGGATGTTGAGGAGGCGGAGCTGCTGTTGCTGCCATATCCCCGCGACGGTGAGTGACTGAGCGGTAAGCTTACGAAGCAAGCCTCGCACCATTTTGAGATCCTCTACAGATAATTGAGATTTTGAACAAATCGAACCCTAAAAGCATGCAGGAGAACAGAGAGATGGCAGTGGAATTGTGCCGGAACCTGAGACTACGACGCCGGAAATCGAAGTGGTTACCTGGCTTTCTTTTATTCGTTTTACTACTCTTTTTCTCTAATCTAATTTGGTCCTCTTACTTTCCACTATTCCATATTCATGTTGTAATTCTTTTTGTTTTGTCAAATGCAACCCATGTTTTGGTTTATGAACAAGAAGATATATTGGAATTATAATGCATGGATTATAAATTGGGGATTAAATAATAATAAAACATTTTAGTAAATGTAATTTTGCCGATAAATATTTGGATTATTGGACTGAAATAATATATGTTACGTATAATATAAACTATGTGATCGATTTTACACTAGTTAAATTTGGATAAATTTCTGTTTTCATTAAGGATTTTGGAGAGGAGTATCAAAGAAGAGAATTTTGATTATTTGTTGTTTTGTTACGCAAAAAATTTAACACTTGTATGAGGGTGTTTGAGCTTATAAGCAGGCTAAACTGGCTTACAAGTACCTTTTGACTTATCTATGCGTTTGATAAATATCTAAAATGCTTATAAGGTAAGTTCTTATAAGCTAAAATGAGTCTTGAGTCATAAGTTGGTCACCCCAACTTATGACTTTTCGGCTTATAAGCACTTTTAGTTTGACCAACACTTTTAATAGTTTATCTTTAATAATATTTTCTAATTCACAAAATATTTTTTCAAAATAAATTTCTTAACCTTCTCTTCATTCTATATTCGTTGTTAATTATTTTCCTTACAAAGAAATTTTCAATATATAATATTTTGAAACAAATTCAGGGTATTTTAGTTATTTTAACAAATAGATTAGCTTATCAACACTTTTTTAAATACATCAACTGCTTATTATCAGTTTCAGCACTTCTATCCAAACACGTAAATGCTTATTTTAATTATCAGTTTTAGCACTTAAAAGAACTTTTCAGCACTTTAAGCTTATCAACTATTGACAATCAACTAATCCAAACGGGGTCTATATCGTTTAAGTTTTTAAGCTAGATATATATTTCTCTATTTAAAAAAAATTGAAGGAATACTAATTTTAAACGTGTAAAGTAGGATGCTTATCTTCTTATAATAATTAAAGGAGTACTTATGTTGTAAATTCTACCTCAATATGATATCAATGAGATATGTGATTTTTACAAGCTAATACACAATACCTCCAAACGCCACTACCTAAATTGTGGCTAGTTGAAAGTTCAACAATTTCATTTTTTATAGAGAATTTTTGATAAAACACTATCTTTTAAGTCAAATTAGCCATTTATAGATATTCTATAACGACCCGATCAGTCGTTTTATCTTTTAGCACCCTGCTCCCCTAGATTAAGCCTTCCGTACTTGCTTAAACTAATTCACGACTTGCGGAGGCGATAGGTTCAGAAATCGGAAAGGTTTTATAGCAAGATGTGCTCAATTTCTTCTTTAAGATTTTCTTAAAAGATCAAGTTTGACTCGGTCAATATTTTAAGAAAACGGACCCGCAATTGTGATTTGACAATTTTTGAGGGTCCGTGGAAAAATATGGGACCTTGGCGTATGCCTGGAATCAAATTAAGAGGTCGCTAGCCCAGGTAATGAATTTTTATCTAAAATTGTGTAAGTGAAGCTCCAAAATAAAATTAAAGAAACTAAGAAATCATTGATTCCCTAGGTAGCGGGCTCGAATTTTGGTTTTGAAGCTTGGTACAGGTCCGTAATGTCATTTAAGACTTGCCCGTAAAATTTGGTGTCAATCCGAGTAGTTTAAGGGTGTTTTGATCCGTTAGAGGAGAGTTTAGAACTTTAAGATTCAATAGTTTAATTCATTTGGTTTTAGGGGCGATTCCAAGATTTAGCATTGTTTTAGGAGTTTCGAGGGTTCAAATAGGTTCGCCTCATGATTTCGGACTTATCAGTATGTTCGGGTGGAGCTCGGGAGCCCCGAGCGTCAACGAGCGAGGTTCGAATAAAGTTAGAAATTGAAGAAGGGCTGCAGCTTTTGCTGCTTCTGTCATAACCGCATCTGCGGTTCTTAGACCTCAGAAGCGGTATCGCAGATGTGGCATTCTTATTGCAAAGGGAGAAAGGGTCCAGTCCCAGAGGAAACCGTAGAAGCAGCCTAGCAACCGCAAAAGCGATCCCGCTTAAGTAGACCCCGGACCGCAGAAGCAGTCCAGCTTCCCTAGGACCAGTATCGCAGAAGCGGAGGGGTGTCCACAGAAGCGGACCAACAGAAGTGGGAGCTCGACCACAGAAGCGGTCCATGCATCTTGGTTAGTTTTCGCAAAAGCGGGCCCGTTTCCGCAGAAGCGGTCCTGGTACCGTAGAAGCGGAAATCGCTGGGAGGCAGTGAATGCATTTAATCCAAGTTCTAAGTCATTTCCCCCGTTCAATACTCTACACTTGGGGGATTTTGTTAGTTTCAAAGAGAGGGTTTCAACATATTATTGCAAGGTAAGCAACCTTCCACTATTATGAGTTAAATTACATGAACATTAGGTAGATTAAAAACTAAAATTTAGTAAAATTTAAGGGTTAGAGCTAGACCTAGGGTTTTAGCAAAACTAAGATTTAAGCATGGAATTTGTTATGAAATGAACTAGAAATTAGATATTATTGATCGTTAGGTTGTAGAGAACAATTTTCTTCGAAAAATATCGGAATTCGGGCGCGTGGGCCGGGGGTTGGAATTTAAGAAACTTGTTGAAAAGGTTGGGAAAACGTTTAAATAGTTAGAATTTGACCTTTTAAGCCCTTATTGACTAGTTCTTACCTATTTTAACTAGCTTGTGATCGTTTGGCTACGAGTTAAGAGCTTGGGATTGTTTTTGATATTGGAAGTGCACTTCGGAGCAGGGTGAGTCTCCTTTCTAACCTTGTAAGAGGAAATTGTCCACATAGGAATTGTAAATGAGAAATTTCTTGCTAAATGATGGGGCTACGTACGTATTAGGTGACGAGAGTCCGTGCGTAGCTACTATAATATTATTGCTTGGGTAGTTCAGGACCCACATCATGCCTAATTTGGAGATATCTTTTATTTAAATTGTCAATATGATAAATTGTGATTTGCTAGAGACTTGAGAAAATGAAAAGTGAACATGAGAACTTGTTGAACCTATGTAAAAGTTTCCTTGTATATAAATGGGCCTTTGGGTGCATTCTTGATGCTTTTTGGATAATTGTGGATCAGGCCGAAGCCTCGGTGAGAATATATGCATCTATAATTTGGGTCGTTCGACCCTCGGTAGTGCATAATTTATTTTCTGTTGGAGCGGGCCGTCGACCTCGGCATGATTGCGCATAGTATAAATAAATATATATATATGTGTGTGTGTGTGTGTGTGTATGTGTATGTATGCGCGCGCGCTTAAGTTTAAATATGACATGCTTACATGATAAGTATGTAAAAAAAGGAAAATGGTAATTTAATTGTGGCTAAGAACATGAACATGACTTTTCTTTTAAACTTGTTGTTATTAGAAATCCTCCATATTGTATATATCACATTACTATTATATTATCTTGGCCTTAGTAAGTATCAAGTTGACCTATCGTCTCTACTTCTTCGAGATTAGACGGGATACTTACTGGATACATATTGTTTATGTACTCATGCTACGCTTCTGTACTTAAATGTACAAGATTTGAGGCAGGTGAATCTGGACATCATTCTGGTGCGCGTCAGTGAGCACACTTGAGACTTATACGGTGAGTTGCTTCCCTTTCATGCCGATCTGCAGCCGAAGAAGTCTTTCTTTATATTCTTGTTTCTGTATATCCTTATTCAGATAGTATGATAGTGTATTATTCTTTTGTGTATAAACTACTGGTTTCTCGTAGCTTGTGATACCAGGTTCTGGCACACACCTTAGTAGATATTTATTTTGGGGTTGAAAAATTATTCTGATACATTATTGATCGCTACTGGCTTTAACTTTAATTTGAGAATCTATTATAACTACTTTTCGTAGAAGTAAAATGAGAACTTAATCATAATTCCGCGTTGGCTGGCCTGATAATGGTGTCGGGCGTCATCATGACCTATTAGGAAAAATGGATCGTGACAACATGGTATCAGAGCACTAGGTTCACGTAGGTCTCACAAGTCATGGGCAAACCTGATAGAGTCTTGTAGATCGGTCTGTATTTATCTTTGAGGGGCTATAGGGTATTAGGAAATACTACTCTTTATTCATTTCCATCGTGCAGTGGTCAGCGTCTAAATTTTCCCTCTTTTATTCTCTCACAGATGGTGAGGACTTGTACCGCCGATATTCCGGATCCGGGAGGAGTTGCTCCCCCCATCGCTAGAGGCCGAGGTAGAGGCCAGGGGAGGGCACCGGCCTATGGTAGGGGACGAGGGCATCTGAAAGCCATTCCAGTTATACCACCAATAGATCCTGCGGGGGATCCGATCATTGAGGAACAAAGCGAGGCGCCCGCAGCTGAGCCTACTCTGGTGGATTTCATGACAACATCGGGATTTCAGGAGGTCATGGATCTTATGCTTCGGTTCATGGATACTATGACTCATGCTGGTTTATTTCCAGCGAATCCCGCTACTTCACAAGCAGGAGGGGGAGCACAGACCCCTACTGCTCAGGCTCCAGGTCATACAGCTGCAGTTTATCAGACTCCGGGTGCACTAACCGTAGAGGGGGTTCAACCAGTTGTTATATTGGCACCCCAGCCCAGGCCGGCGTGGAATGTGATTCGCAGAAGTTAGTAGAAAGATGGACTAGGCTTCACCCTCCAGTCTTCGAGGGTGAGCATCATAAGGATGCTCATGACTTCATTGACAAGTGCAGGGAAAGACTGCACAATATGAGGATATTAGGGTCACATGGAGTTAACTTCACCACTTTTCAGTTGGAGGGCAGGGCTCGCAGATGGTGGCAGTCTTATGCACTTATCATACCAGCAGGTTCTCCTCTCCTCACCCGGGTCGGTTCACTCAATTTTGCCTTCACCGATACATTTCACCCACTGAGAGGGAAGAGCTGCATCATCAGTTTGAGCATCTAGAGCAGGGTCAGATGTTAGTGACCAATTATGAGGTAAGGTTCTCTTAGTTGTCTCGCCATGCACTTATGATACTTCCCACAGAGGCGGAGAGAGTACGGAGATTCTTTGCGAGGTTACACCCCACTATCCGGTCATGTATGGCCCGAGAGGTAGAGAAGGGCACTGGGTATCAGCTAGTACTTGAGATTGCTCGAAAGATTAAGGGTTACCGTATGAGGGGTAGAGAGCAGATGCAGCGGGATAAGAGGGCCAGATTCTTCGGAATTTCAAAGGTGCCCCAACTAGGGGTAAAGGTCAGTTTGGGAGGGGTCAGCCCAGTAGGTCCCCAGTCTCAGCACCACCACTTGCTAGGGGTGCTCCAGTGCGCTCTCATATCAGTGCCATGCTAGAGAGTTCCTATCGCCCGTTAGCTATTCAGGGTTCATCTAGTGGGTATCCAGGTCCTCTGGGTTCTTCCAGTTCTTATTTCAGTGCTATGTTGGAGAGTTCATACTGCCCACCGGCTATTCAGGCTTCTTCTAGTGGATCTTCTGGTATACAGGGTCAGCCATCCGAACAACAGGTCACCGCACCATGTTGTTTTGAGTGCGGGGGGCCTAGACCACATGAGGAGATACTACTCCAGGCTTAGGGGCAAGGCAGTGCAGCAGGGGCAGCAACCCATGACCCCAACACCAGCGGCCCAACCACCTAGAGGTGGAGGACAGACTGGTAGAGGCCGTCCCAGGGGTGGAGGCCAGACAGGGAGAGGTCAGCCAGCTACTACTCAGTGAGGGGGAGGTTAGACAGCCGGTGCTCTAGCTAGACTCTATGCCCTTCCGGCCAGGCCAGATGCATTAGCCTCAAATATCGTCATCACAAGTGTTATTTCTGTTGGTGGTAAGGATGCTTCGGTTTTATTTGATTTGGGGTCTACTTATTCATATGTATCATCTTTGTTTGCATGTTTCTTGGTTATTTCTCTTGAGCCTTTAGGTGTTCTTATTCATGTGTCCACTCTTGTGGGTGATTCTGTGGTTGTGGATCGAATCTACCGGTCTTGTGTGGTTACTTTTTGTGGTTTTGAGACTAGAGCATATCTTCTGTTGCTTGATATGATCGACTTTGAGGTAAAAACCAACAACCGGGATGGACCAAATCATGATCCCCAACGGTGCTCTACCCCACGCTCAGGTCCAGCGTGCAAGTCACCACAATATAGCACTAAGATGTGCAAATCCGGTGTCAAACACTCACGATATCATTCCCAAGTATTACTCACCTCGAACTGGCGAAAACTCAAGCCCGCGACACATCTGATCCTCAAACTGTCCTCCACACGCGTCGAAACTAGCCAAAATCAGTACAAATATATCATAATAGGCAAATGGAACAACACCCAATCGAAAACAATCGAAATATAATGAAAATCTCGAAACTAGCAAAACCTAAGCCTCGGGCTCGCTTCTCAAAAAATTATAAAACTCACATTTACGGAATCCTCGTCTCGCCACGAGTTCGTACATATAAAATTTACCAAAATCGGAGTTCAAATGACCCTCAAATCTTCAATTTTCGTTTTTTGAAAAATTTACAAATTGTCTCCAATTTCTTCCATTTGATTCATTAATACTTGATGAAAATAACCATGGAACCATTAAATAAAATCACTTTTGGATATAGAATACTTACCCCCTTGTTGAGACAAGAACAACGCCGCGAAAATCACCTCAATAGGAGCTCTATAACTCAAGATGTGGCTAAAATGCCAAATTTTATTCGGATTATTGTTCAAGCGTCCGGGCACTGTTCACATGTGCGGGACACTGTACACGCGTGCCTGGTACTGTTCACGCTTCTAAAAAAATTCAGAAACTATCCAAAATAATTGCATCAACTTTTATTTTCACTAAAATGGCTTTAACTCCGTCATACGAACTCAGAATTTGACGATTCTTTTTCCTATGGCTCCGTAATTTTGATACGAATCCAGTGCTTCAAAAAAACTGAATTTGGATTTAATTTGCTCAGTGCAAAATCAATTTCGCTCGTTAAACAATTAATTCATATTTCGCGTCAAAACCCCAATCGCGACTTGATGAAATTAAACCAAAATTTTCGGATCGGTCCTATAATTCATTATTTAAATTCTCAAAGTCCCGAAATCAAATTTGGATCTCTAGAACTAAAAATAGACCTTTAGATCATTACATTTATGCTCAAAACGGCAAAAATCTTCCAAAAATGACCCGTCGGCCATCCGAAACACACCCGATACCCCCGGGACCCCGACCAATAACACTAACCAGTCCCAAAACATATTACGGACTCGCTCGAGGCCTCAAATCATATTAAACAACGCAAAAATTATGAATTAACCTCCAATCCAAGCTTGATGAACTTTTAAGTTTCCAACTTCTATTTCAGATGCCGAAACCTATCAAATCAAGTCCGATTGACTTTAAATTTTGCACACAAGTCCAAAATGACATAACGGAACTACAGAAATTTTCGTAATTCCATTCCGACCGTTAAAAATTCCATCTATCAACCGGAATTCGCCAAAATACTAACTTTGCCAATTCAAGCTTAATTCTACACCAGTCATCACAAAAATATTCTGGACACACTCTTAAGTCCCAAATCACCTAACGAAGCCATCCGAACCATGAGATTTGTATTTCGAGTCCGATATCAAAATTTCCACTTTCGGTCAAATTTTCTCAAAAAACCTTCAATTTCTATCTTTAGCCAAACGACTCCAAAATAACCTACGGACCTCTGAATTCACTTCTTATCGCGCTCCCAAATCTAGAATCGCCATACGGAGCTACTTCCAGTCTGGGAATCCCAAACAGACATTAATAACACTGAAATGCATTTTAAGCCAAACTGATGCAATTTCTTCTAAAATGCTATCTTCCATAATAGGCGCCAAAACGCTCCCGGGATATCCAAACCCCGATCCGGGCATACGCCCAAGTATGAAATTATCACATGAACCTGCTGGAACCTTCATATCACAATTCCGAGGTCGTTTACTCAAAATTCCAATCGTGGTTCATTTCTTCAATTTTAAGATTCGAAAATAAGAATTTTCATTTAAATTTGACTCCAAACTTCTTGAATTTTAATTTTGACCATACACACAAGTCAATATACCTGAGATTAAACTGCTCATGGCCTCAAACTGCTAAATGACGCGCCGGAGCTCAAAACGACCGGTTGGGTCGTTACAGTGACGTAAACATTCTGCCTCAACTTTTTAAACCCACTGCGACCGCAGTGGAATCGCAGTCGACTGCGGTGGGTACCATGTATTTTTTAATTTATTTATTTTTTTCTTTTTTCTTCCTCTTTTAATCTCATAACTCCCATTTTAATTAACCCCCAGATACAAATGAACCCCCCTAACTTTCAATACCTCTCTCTTTCTCTAAACCCTAACCCCCCAAATCCCTCTTTTCTTCTTCTTCTTGTTCTTCTTCAATCATCCCACTTCCACATCCACATTCCTCTCACCCTTCTTCCATTAAGCTATGCTACTCACCTTTTTTTTTATTGTGTTGTAGTTAGTGCTAGCTTCATGTTGTAATGGTGTTGTACTTGTTGGTAGATTTTTGTTAGTTTCTTCTTTTTGGATTTTGTTTTTGAGAATTATTGGTAAATGAGCTGTGTTTTTAATGTGGTGGAGAGGTGTATGCTGGTGGGTGAATGAATGAAGTATTATGGGGTGTAATGATGAAGTAGTATCATTGATTTGGGGGAAGTTTTGATGTAACCATGAAGGCTATATGAATTAGGATAGTGCCTTGCCCACAGGGTGTTTGGAAATTTCCCCAATGGAGTTATAAGGGACCAACGTGACATGGTTGTGGTGAAGTTTGTGTAACCACCCATAGTCAAACATTTCACACACTCACTAATAAGTGTTTCTCTGTTTGGCAGGTAAAATGAGTTCATCTAGGAAGAGAGGCAACACTAGGTCCTCGGGTAGTGGATCGAGTAGCTAAGAGCTAGGATCCAAGCTAGTGCGCCTCAGTTTGACAACACTAAGTTTGTATCCAAACCGGCAGAGGACTGGTATAATGCAAAGGCAACGAAGAAATTGCTACATGAGGTGCATATTGACCGACAAGCCTTAGAGGTAGAATGCCCGAATATCTTCAATGATTTGAGGAGGTGTCAGGTGGACATCTTCTTCGAGGTACCGAAGGAGGACAATGTTTGAATGGTTAGGGAGTTCTATGCCAACTTCCTGGAACATGAGAATGGGGTTGTTACTGTGCACAATACCCGTGTAGCTTCTTCCATCGGGACCATCCGCATGGTGTACCAGCTACCAGCATTCAGAGGGGAGTCTGATGATTATCGTACTTTTAGCTCAACACATACCTTGTGGCCAACTCTTCTGGAGACTATCTGTGTGCCAGACAGAGAATACATGTGGATAAAGCCCAGGATCACACTTAACTCCTAGTCTCTCACTTGGCAGGCTAAGTGTTGGCTCAATATTAGCAACAATCGATTGTTGCTCTCCAACAACACGACCAATGTCAATCTACCACGGGTATCAGCAATCTATTATTTTATGGCCCACAGGGATTTTGATGTGGCCAGGCTCCTCCATGACGAGATGCTCATTAGATCACCTGAGTTACTCAAGGGCTTCTACTTCCTTTGTCTAGTCACCAGGCTGTGTCGTCTTGCTAAAGTCCCTGAAGACCCTAGAGTTGATGGGAAATTACCACTGAAAACCTCATTCTTGGCAAGAAAAAATCATAATTGGGATGGAGCCGGTGGTGAATGTTGATGACTCAGATGATGATGATGTTGCGGCAGCTGAGGTCCCACCACCTCCGAGAGTGGAAGAGGCAGGCCCATCAAAACCAAGCCAGAGCACCAGTATGACAGCTTTGGAGTAGGAGATGGCTGGGTTGTGTACCTCAGTTACTGATTTGGGTGGCCATGTAGATGTAGTGGCTGATTGGCATGTGAAGTCGGAGAAGAAATTCTTAGGATGGCTGAGAGCTCTGGGTCGTGCTGCAATGTGAACCCAGACACCGCCTTCAATCAGCAATGATCTTTCAGGGAAGTTCCTTTGCCTCACAGTTCTTTAATTTTTGATTCCATGAGGACATGTTGACATTTTATGTGTGGGGTGGGGGATTCTTCAGTGTATATATGTATTTGTAACAATTGACTGTTTGATTTTTTTGTTGTGTTGCTTTGCTTGTTTTTGGTGTTTTGAGTAATAGTTTATGAGGTAAGTTAGAGTAGGTAAGTGACTTGTCCCGACGACGGATTTCTTTCGGCGGGGGCCTTAAGGGACTAAGTCGAGAGAAAAAAATAGGAATATGGAGACTCTTCTTGATGACGAATCCTTTAGACAATTTTCTTAAGGGAAGTAAGTCTATAGAAAAGACCAAAAAGATTTTTTTATTTTTTAGGTAGTGTAGAAACTCCCCTTTGATTTTTCTTTGACCATGGTTCTTTTCCAAGGGTTTAGCTTAAACTGGGTGTAGTTAGTTTTTGTTTAGTTTGTTTTTAGCTGTAGTTAGGGCTAATGGGCTACAAGCTAAATGGAAGGAGAAACCCTTTGCGTGGATATTCCTGAACACAATAGATCCTAGAGTGTAACGCTTAGTCTCAGTGGTTGATTCTTTCTGAAGTACCTTAAATTGCATGTTTGTCATTGAATTGAATACTCACAAGAAAATGTCTTGATAAGCCAATCTGGAATGAGTCATATGCCGTGTGGGTGTGAGTTTTACTGTATTCCATGATTCACTGTGCTTGCAAAGCGAAATGGTAGCTTTATTCAGTTTTAGAAGTGATATATGCATTTCTTTGTTGAGCTAGACAAATAAAGTAAATCCGCCTGAATGTAATACATCTTAGTTAACCCCGTTGAGCCTATAAGCCTGTTTCTTTGGCAACCACATTGCAAACCTTACACAATTGTTTGAATAGCCTACTTTTTGAACCCTTTTACTTCCTATAAACACTTGAATGGTATTGAAATTATGCAAAAGCAAAAGCGTGGGGTGGTGGTTTAGTTTTGAGTAGAACCATTGAAATAGAGAAAATATGCAGAATTTTGAAGAATAAAAGAAGAAACACCACGAAAAAAAGAGTTATAAATAAATATAGTGGTTGATAAAAGGTAGTTTGATGCAAATGCACCTAATGGATGGGGATGTTTCAAATAAAAAGTGGTGGAGTATTTGGCTGACATAAGTATGGTATTGAAGGTTGATGTAATTGTATTAAATATGCTTAGAGAGATTAGTTACTATATCTGACTCGTCCCTTAGCCTACATTAAAACCAAGTGAAGTCCTATTGATCTTAAACTAAGTGAGCTCGATTAGTAAAGTATTATACTACGAGCAAGACTATGATGCATCTTTGTGGTATGTGAATGTTCTTTTGTAGAGTGAGCGAATTTTGTCTATCTGAGTTCCTAATTATTTTAATCATATTAAGTGTGGAACTACTCTCTGGTGTGATGTGACGACATGTGATTCACAAAGGAAAGGTAAGTCTTGACTCTTGTATAGAATAGTTTGAGTGAGTGCGAATGTTGCGTGGTACGAGAGATTCGATTGTTGAGGAAAAGGTTGTTGACTACTAGGTGCAACTTTGGTAAATTGTTCACGGTGTGATTCGTTAAGGGAAAAGCTTAGGGAATGATTGTTGATAGAATGTTGCGTATTGCTCGAGGACTAGCAATGATTTAAGTGTGGGGTGTTGATATTAGGCTATATAGATGATATTTACACCTTAATATTACCATATTTTATTATTGTTTTATAGTCAAATTGCCAACAAAATGCTCTAAATGATGTTCTTCTATTTTGTAGGGATTATTCTAAGTGAGCAAGCACCACAAAGTGTTTTGAAAGCAACAATGTGAAGAAAACACTCACTCAAGAAGTACCTAAGCACAAAGAAGCAAGAAAATAGGCTGAACAAATTCCACCGCAACCACGGTAGAACCACGGCGGATCAAGTCATTGTGGCAAAATACTCAGCGCTCCCCGCAGTTAAGCCGCGGTCTTGCCGCGACTGCAGTGCACTGTTCACGCACCAGGAAATTTGGGGATCAAAGTGTAAATTCGGGAAAACTTGTGTCAAACCCTTATAAGCTTTAGAAATTCGCCAAGTTATTATTAGGATTGTTGTTAGACTACTTTGGAGGCAATAACAAGTATGAGAAGAATAGCAAAACATTAGAGTTCTTCTATCTTTTCATTATTATTTTCAATTGCCATAATGAATAATTTAGTAGTTTTATCTTTTTTTTTGTCATGAGTAGCTAATTCCTCAGTCTAGGATTTTGATGGAACATATTGAGGATGAACTTCTTGTTATATTAATGTAGTTCGCCGGTTTAATTTCTCTTTGTTCAACTATGTGCTTGTTGTAGTTAATTGACAGGATCCTCAATTAGCTGTGCCTATTTAGTGTGCATAACTCGGGAGAGAGTGCATATTTAGGTCAATTGTTGAATAACACCACTCCCAGAGTATCTGAGGGATTAATAACCGTGGATTTAAATAAGGGATTAGGGATAGCGAAGTCTTGGGTGCAATCTAAAGTGAGCTGTAATGAATAAAGTCAGCTAGCGTAACTCGGGAGAGAACGTCTAGTAAATTACCGTGATTACTCGGGAGAGAGCATCTAGTAAATTACCGTGATTACTCGGGAAAAATTTACGATAAATAGTGCTCACGATTGATAGAGGTGATTAGGGAATTCTATGTGACACATAACCATAAGGGATTCCATCAATAGCGGAAATTATAACCTTATATCATTCTCTTCATTGTTTACACCATAATCATAGTTAGTTTTCAACTATTTATTTACTGTCATTTGTAGTTAGTAGAAATATCATCAATTGTTATTCACAACATTTGGAAAGTTGATTTCGTGGAATTTAGTAAGTCTAACGAAAGTAATTGATACGTTAATTCCTTGTGGGTTCGACTCTGGGCTAAATACTCAGATTATATTTGCAATGTTCGTGTGTCCTTTTTATAAGCTATAATTGGGCGTGATAAGCGCACATGATGGCTAGGAAAGCACTTTGTGACAACAATGGCAGATATCTTAATATTATCTAATATGCCTCTTATTTTGTAACTGGTGCTATATTCAGACTATGAAGATTCTACTTATCTAATCAAGAATGTTAGTAAATATGTTTTCTCTAGGCTAGCATCTTTTGGAAACCAAAATATCCTTCGAGACCTGATATTTTGCCATAATAGCCAATTACGTAATGCCCTATCGGGCACTCTAAATGTTGTAGACTCTAGTATTATGTGATATATATAATAAGATCCCTATTCTAAAAAAAAGATTCTATTATTCCATAGTCAATGTTGCAAAATAAAAAGATAACAAATATTAGTTTATGAAGGATAAGTCTAAGCAAAGATTTTTAACTAACAAAAACAGTACTCCACTCCACTTTAGAGAGGTGTATTTTGTAACGATCCAAGGGAAAACAAGAAAGAGAATATTATATTGGGAAAAAGGCAAAAATATTCTTTTCTATGCGAAAAAGATTATTTATACCCTTTATTATACTTCGATCTATCACTATCCCGATAATAACAACAACAACGACCCAGTATATTCCCATAAGGTGGGGTTTGGGGAGGGTAATATGTAGACATGCCTTACCTCTGCCCGAGAGGGCAGAAAGGCTGTTTCCAATCGACCCTCGGCGCAGGGAAAAGAAAGGCAAACAAAAACAAAAATAAAAACAAAAAGAAAAACCGCATTAGTTACACCAGCATACATCGCATAAAAATTATCTAAACATAAGAGACATAAATACCATAAATAAGCGGGTATGCATACAATGATATTAAAACAATAACTACCAGAAATGACTACCACAAGAAAACAAAAACTAATCATCTATGGGCGGCCCTACCACACCTCACCCACCCCGGGAAAGGAGTACGAAAAATCTAGAAGTCCCTATCCTACAACCCCTGATACTAGACCTCCAGACTTTCCTATCAAGGGTCATGTCCTCGGAAATCCGCATCCCGGCCATGTCCTGTCTAATTACCTCTCCCCGGTATCTCTTAGGCCTTCCTCTGCCTCGCCTCACACCGACCACCGCTAGCCGCTCACAACTCCTCACCGGGGCGTCGGGGCTTCACCTCCGCACATGCCCGAACCACCGAAGCCTCGCCTCTCGCATCTTCTCATCCACTCGGGCCACCCCACCTTCTCCCGAATAACTTCGTTCCTAATCTTATCTAACCTGGTGAGACCGTACATCCACCTAAGCATCCTCATCTCCGCAACCATCATCCTCTGAACATGAGATTTCTTCACCGGCCAACACTCCGTCCCATACAGCATGGCAGGTCTAACTACATCTCTATAAAACTTCTCTTATCACACAAGACTCCTGATGCAAGCCTCCACTTCGACCATCCCGCCGCTATACGGTGAGTGACATCCCCGTCTATCTCCCCGTCCCCCTGGATCACCGATCCAAGGTATCTAAAACTATCCTTCTTGGCTATGGCCTGAGATCCAATCATCACGCTCCCTCCCACTTCGCTCGGCTCAGCGCTAAACTTGCACTCCAGATATTCTGTCTTGGACCTGCTTAGTTTGAACCCCTTAGACTCGAGAGTTTGTCTCCATACCTCTAGCCTTTCGTTAACACCGACCCTCGTCTCGTCTATCAGAACTATGTCATCAACAAATAGCATACACCAATGTACATCCCCTTGAATATGCCGCGTCAAAGCATCTATCACTATCCCTAATGTCATAAAATTGGTGCAAAAAAAAAAACCCTCCAATATAAGAAACTTCTGTAACATTTTTAATCGAGAAAGAAACACAAGCAAATTTTGCGGGTAGGATAATTGAACAAAGTTAGAAACCATAGTTTTACTAGAGTTAATGGAAAACTTAGAGCCCAATTTTTTTATTTTTTTAAAAATCTTTTTTTATTTTTATTTTTTTCGAAATTAGCCTTTGGTCATAAAATCTTCCATTTTCACTTGAAGATGCATTTTGGAATTTTTCGAAAATTTTAAAAACTCCAAAAAGTTATTTTTCAAAATTTTCACTTAGATCACTCACAAAACTTCAGAACCAACCCAAATTTATATTCATATCCAAACATAACTTTAATTTTCAAATACAATTTTCGCTTGAGATCTTTTTTTATCCTCTCTTTTGGAATTTTACAATTCATATGTCCCAAAGCCCACTTAGAGTTGGTCCTATAGTGAAGTAGTTTCTAGAGAAATTTAATATTAGTGCCTGTTAAAGTTGAAGGGACTAGTAATAGACCAGCACATGATTAGGTAAAGCATTTACTCCATAAAAAGACAACATTCATTATTTTTCAGCTTCCAGAATTGATGAAATTGAGATTAAACTTTTGTCAGTTACTGCTACAAAAAGACCGTTTTCTTAATTTTTAACAATGTCCGTTGACACAGTAAATTCCAAGTGGCAGAAACTTTAGATTACTAAATTCAAGAATTGTCTTTTTACTAACTACTGTACTACTTTATTCCTAACGATATGAATCTTCTTGTTTACAATTTCAGCACAACATTACTTTTGCGTGGATACCACCCACCCCTGTTAAAGTCACAACCCCATATCATCATTGGTTTCTGAGATTGTTCTTGGAACTGTGTTATTAAGTATTATAATTTACACACAAAAGTGGAGAATTTTGAGATAATAGAGAGAGTGCCCATATAGCCTTTTTGGTGGATTCAGCTCAACCACCTATTCAAAGTGTCCCTACACATAAACCCAATTCTTTTATTGGATTCTGAGACTGTTGTTGAACTGTGTTTTTGTTGTGGCAATTCACATAAAGTGGAGAAATTTCCCAATAAAAGAAAAAAAAAAAGTTTGAAGCTTTATTGGATTGTTTGGTTGATTACAGAAAGAATGGAGTTTTGATTGGAGACAAAAAGTATGGAAACTGCTGTGGCTGGTTTCTCTTGTTTCCAATTCCTTTTCCTTTATTCACCTAATTTTGATAGGTATAATTCCATTTCTCCTTTTCTTGGTATATGATGATGGACCCCTCATTCTCTTAGGCCTCTAATTATCACTTATTAGTCATGTCTAGTTGATTTATGATGTTTTGCAAATATGGAGAATTATTCTTTCTGATTGAAACTTGTTATCTAATGTTTCCCCCTACTTTCCGTGTGACATAGAAAAAGATAAAAGAAGAACCATTTTGTTATTGATGGTCTAGTGTGGAGATGGATGTAGATAATATGGGAATTTTGTCACTGTGCTTTAATTTCTTCACTTTTTGGTTTAATGATGGTGATCAAAACTAAATGGTATCTCTTTATTGGGACTAACAGGATTATAATTGCAATAATTTATTACTTTTTGGAAATGTCTGTGGTTTTGTGTTTACTGTAGTGGGTTGTTGGGTTTCAACAGACACTTGTGTCAGTTGACTGCAATCTTCTTGAGGTGAGGCAAAGTAGATAAAAAGCAAGGGAAAGAAATCTTTGGCTGGCAAAGTAATAAAGTTTTTGAGGGGAGGCATTAATATGA
Source organism: Nicotiana noctiflora (assembly GCA_032618575.1). Lineage (NCBI taxonomy): Eukaryota > Viridiplantae > Streptophyta > Magnoliopsida > Solanales > Solanaceae > Nicotiana > Nicotiana noctiflora. The sequence goes on from JASVEL010008819.1 coordinate 81,697, forward strand.
TTGATTTTCTTGATCTGAATCCTCTTATCCTTTTCTTTTTGTTATCCCGTTGTTGCGATACTAAAATACAGTGGTAGTTGTAATTCTAGCTATTTTCCTTGTCAAATGAGCTAAATTTGTTGTTGTTGGCGGCATTGCTGATAATGAAGGATTGTGAGAGAGTCTGTAGAATATGAAGAATGTTAATTGGGTCAACAAAAGGGGAAGACCTCGGACTAGTTTGAAAGTGCGCAAGATATTGAATTGCCTATGCTCGTCTGAACAAATTCCGATGGAGGAAATTATCCCATCTCCTGAATCCCTTGCAACTAAGGATTACACAGCAAGTGTTCATTCATCACAAGCTGGAGAAGCTGGCCTAAAGCCTGATACTGGCAATATTGAAGAAGCTGAATCATCTTTGCGTGAGAGTGGTTGTTTGAATTATGAGGTGACTTCCCTGATTTATTACATGCAAATCTTTTCCTTTCCTTTTGAAGGGCTTCTTGTTCCATTCTCCCTTTGGGCCTATCACACTGCAATGTTAAGTCTATCTTTCGTTTATCATGTCATTCACTCATTCTTAAATACTTCAAAGCTCAATTTGCATGTAGCAGAATTTCAATTTGGTGGCAATTTAACTAAAGTCATCAATATTTTTCTAGGAAGCAAGAGCATTACTAGGAAGATATGAATACCAAAAGGGGAATATAGAGGCTGCTCTACATGTTTTTGAAGGGATAGATATTGCCTCGGTGACTCCTAAGTTGAAAATCACCCTTGCCGAAAGAGCGAAAACTCAAAAGAGACGTTCACAGAGTTTTTCTACGCCACCAATGTCCATAAATGCTGCGAGTTTGCTCCTGGAAGCAGTCTTTCTCAAAGCAAAATCATTGCAGGCGCTTCAGAGGTACAAAGGTAGAGTATGTGTTTAGTCAATATCTGTATTAGCACGTCTTCGTGCAACAATCATCTTCAATAATGAAAAAGCTTTTTCAGTTTGCTTCATTTATTAAATTTTTTCTTCTATTACTGTCTTCCCTAATGTTTCCTCTTTCTGGAAATTGTTGTCTTTCTCATCAGTTTTCCATGATATACTCATGTTGAAATTTTTATGTCTGCCCTAGCTGTCTCTACTTTTGTTATTTTACCCATCCTTCACTTCCCAATTATTTTGTGATTGAGGCATAGTTGATTAATATTGTTGACGCATCCTTCACTTATCCACTTAATTGAGCCAAGAAATTATCCTGAAAAGTGAAAACACTTTGGATCGCGTTGCTTTTATGTTTTTGGATTTTCCGACGATGTACTGATTTCATACTCTTGATGAATATGGAGAACAAAAAAATGTAATCTATAACTCTGCTACTCTCCCATCCCAAGTATATCAGGTTATCCTAAAAACTTTACTCTTTATCAGGTTATTAGCATTATGCACAGTCACTCTTTGTTAATTTTCATCAAATAAGTGCTCAAGTCCTTTAGTTAGGTGTTCTGATTCATATACCTTTTTACTTGTGATTAATGTTTATTCTGCCATGTGTACGTATGTTTGATTGTATGGACAAGGTGACAAGAGAAATGTCTACCTGAAAGTTTAATGACTGAAAGTTCTCACCCTATTCATAAATTTTTGCAGAAGCTTCTCAATCATGTACAGTAGTTCTGGACATTCTCGAATCTTCTTTTCCAGCAGGCTTTCCTGAAACCTTTGGTAGTGACTGTAAACTGCAGGACATTCTTAGCAATGCTGTTGAGCTGCTCCCTGAATTATGCAAACTTGCAGATGCTCCTCGAGAAGCAATTATGTCATACCGCCGAGCTCTTTTGCATCCATGGAAACTTGAGATCCAGGCTACTGCAAGGATTCAGAAGGAATTTGCCATTTTTCTTCTCTATAGTGGAGGTGAATCATGTCCACCTAATCTCCGATCTCAAATGGACGGTTCATTTGTCCCTAGAAACAATATTGAAGAGGCTATTCTTCTCTTGATGATTTTGTTGAAAAAGATTTTTCTACAAAGGATTGAGTGGGACCCTTCAATTCTCGACCATCTCTCATATGCATTATCCATATCAGGGGGTCTAAAGGCTTTGGCTAACAAAGTAGAAGAGTTGCTTCCCAGAACTATAGATCGGCAAGAGATGTATCTTATATTAGCTCTATGTTATTATGGAGAAGAAGATAACTTTTCTGCCTTGAACTTGTTGCGGAAACTGTTTAGTACAAAGGATCACACTTGTGTTCCAGGTTTGTTATTGGCTTCAAAGTTATGTGCTGAAATCCCAGATTGTGCAAACGAAGGGATAATTTATGCTCATACAGCTATTAGAATCGAGCAAGAAAGATGCAGTCAGTTGATGGGTGTTGCCAATTGTGTTTTAGGCCTCTCACTTTCAGCTCATTCTAGAGCAATGGCGACAGATTCCGAGAGGGTTAAGATACAATCAGAAGCACTTAAGTCCTTTGAATCTGCTGGGAAACTGACAAAGATGAGTGATGCTAATGTCATTTATCATCTTTGTCTAGAAAATGCAGAGCAAAGGAAGTTGGATGCCACAGTCCATTACGCAAAGTGGTTACTTAAATTGGAAGGTGGTTCTACTTTGAAAGGGTGGATGCTGTTGGCTCGGGTATTATCAGCTCAGAAACGGTTTATGGATGCTGAAACTGTTATTAATGTTGCCTTAGACCAAAGTGGAAAGTGGGATCATGGAGAACTGTTGAGGACCAAAGCTAAACTCCAAATTGCGCAGGGTCAAGTGAAAAATGCTATAGAAACATATACTCAGCTTCTTGCAATTCTTCAGGTTAAGAGAAAAAGCTTCAGAATGGGAGAAAATCTCAAGGTAAGTGAGTCATGTCCTTACAAGCTGAAATGGAGCATCTAAGCTTCTTTACATCTGTCTTATTTGACGCTTGAAACGGTTGTGAGGGGCTTGCAAGTAAAATGACTATAAAGCTTTTTATACGTAAAGTCTTTAGAGGTTGAACTCCTTTCTATGGATTATGTATCAATTAGCCAGCTGGTTAGCTAGCAATTATTCTGGCTGTGTCTGCTAATATAAAAATATCATGGCTATCGAAAGCCAACAAAGTTACCTTGTCATTCAGAGATAAATAATCTCCAAGGCAAAATAAATGGGTGACTTCACAGTGCAGAACATGACGAAGAGTAGCGGAGTGTGCAAGGCGTCTGGAGTGGACAGAGGAAAAGGTTAAACAATTAGATAGAAGGGGGAGAACTAAGTGGGGACTAAACACCTGTAACATGGCTTATTGCTGCCTAAAACTAATTTCTTGGAGATGCTTCAAGATCTTGCGTCTCAATTAAACCAGGCTGCTCATGCAAACACTCCGTATTGGCGTTGGCAGGCTAAAGCATGTCTTTACTTCTCATGTGAAGTCAAAGTCTCCTATTTGCTCCATTAGGTTACATATTGCATAATTGTCTGATAAAGCATAACTGAATGATATAGCTTTTCGATTTGGTAATTCCGGAAAAGTCTTTTCCTTCTTTTTTTGTGTGTGTATATGGGTGGGTTGGGGGTTGGGGTAGGTATGAGAGGGGAAGGCCATGCCATTGGCTTTATCAGTCTCTCTCTCTGACTTTTAAAAGTGTGATTGTTATAAATGTTAGGATTTTTCTTCTGCTATTTCTAACTAGCTTTGGTTTTTAGGATGGAGGAAAGTTTTGAGTTGATTTGGTTCGCTTCTCCTTAAGACTCGTTTTAAAACTTAAGCAGATTAATATTTTAAATGTACAACCAGCTCGAAGATTGTGACTCTTCCACTTGTCCTTCTTAGGATAATTCCTTTTCTGGTGTAATGCTTTTTGCTGCCTTACTTTCTTGAAGCAGTATTTTGTGGAGGAAGAAATAAATTTTTTATTTTATATGCATAACAGGAGTTTGGAGACCATTGCAGAACATTGGAGCTGGAAACCTGGCTGGATCTTGCCTCCATTTACATAAATTTATCTCAGTGGCGAGATGCGGAGATGTGTCTTTCCAAAACTGAGGCCATTTGTTCATATTCAGCTCGTAGATCGTATACTGCTGGTAGATATAATCTCACTCATATTTTCCGCTTTCTGTGCTCATTAATCATTATTCCAAACATATGCATGTAACCCAAAGTGTTCACTCTTGTTGTTGTATATTCATGAGAAAACTGACAAACACATAATTACAAGTCCTTGTCAATTATAGTCAACTTGACTATTCTGTAAATGTGACAGTGGAGGGGGAGAACTTTCTTGGCAGACGATGTTATGTTAGACCAGTGCCTCATAGGACTGGAATCATTTATCTAGTGTCACGGAGAAATTCATCGGGGCTAAAGAGTTTTTATCTGCTCTCTTAAGAGTTTTAAAACTCTATCTGATATTATGGGACTACACATCTATTGGAATGCCTTTAGATGATCCACTTAGTTCTAAAAGAGCTCCACATTAACTATACCCAGTTTAGAGGAATAATTTCAACCTTTCTGTGATGCTTTCCCCACTGAACCTACTTTATACAAAAGCTCCTATATTATGTGAATTTTCCCTTTCGCTACTGTGTACTTAAATTTCAAGTCATATAACTTCTTGCATTCTGTTAAACCCTCTCTCTTATATATCCTAGGATGGTGAATTTGGCTATTGTTTTTAGGCTTTTTAGTGTTTACCAACAGATAGTTCATAGTTCCATAGTCGTCTGGTGCGTCAGCTATAACAAATATAAGGATCAGGAAAATTCAACTGATTGATGATATCATCTGTGCGGGCAGTGTGTGGTTGTTGGGAAATCAAATGTTTGTTTGCCTACATTATTTTGGTTATCAGCTCCAGTATCAATAGTTACTGCCGGTTATAGTTTGTTAATGTCATCTTGCAAAATTTTATAAGATGGTAAATGCATCCCCCGTTCTTGATTCGGCTACTTCTTTATAATCTTACTGGTTCCTACTTTGGGTGGGCATAGCAAATTTGATGTGTACAATGGCACTGAACACTGTTTTATTCACACTTGTGTCGTTATGTGCAATTTACTCTTTATGCTAATTAGCATGCCATTCTGATCAAGGATTATATTTTTGGTGATAATACTCAGGTTTGCTTAACCAATCGAAGGGCCTATATAAAGCAGCGCTGAGACATCATTGCAATGCTTTGGCTGTTAATCCATCCCACGTGCCAAGTCTTGTATCAACCGCGGTGGTGCTTAGGAAGACAGATAAACAGTCTCCTGCAATTATTCGAAGCCTTCTCACAGAAGCACTGCGGCTTGATCGGATGAATGCTTCTGCGTGGTATAATCTGGGCCTGCTTTACAAAGAGGAAGGTTTAGGTTCAGCATTGGAAGCTGCTGAGTGTTTTGAAGCCGCTATTCTTCTGGAAGAAACTGAACCTATCGAACCATTTAGATGACTCCCTCCCTGTATATAATTTATCACAGATTTTCAAATTGCAATCTCTGCAGCTGATAAATCCATCTTGCGAGCTGTGAATTTGTAGTTTAATGAGAGAGTGGGAAGAGTATCAATTATGCTTTTGTTTCTTGACCATGTTTTTGAAGCTGATAGTCGAGGTGAGTCCAAAGAGTTCATTATTGTACTGCAGAAACTTTTTTGCCTTATGTTTGCAGTATTCCAAGTCCTATACCTATTGTTCTGAAGCCACCCTAAAACCGCATAACATATAGTGGAAAATTTGCTTTGGTCGAGAGGTACAATTTTATTTTGGCTTCAGGAAAAGGATCAAGGAAGAGTTTCTCGGATAACACTGCTCTTGATTTCCGAAGCTGGAGCTTTTGGAAAGCAACTGTTGGAACTGCAGAATGCATCATCAGGTACTATTCAACTAAAGATATATAGCTTTAAAAGTTGAAGCTCATTACTCATGAGAGCTACTGGTTGGTACCTCCAGATGATCTTATAAGAATAGCGGAGATTGAAGACTTGCTACGACTTTGTCCCTCAATTATACTATTTAACAAGTTAAGTGCATCGTTTTATGATATTTTGTCACGGATAGTGATCAACATTGACTGTACTTGCTCTTCTTTGTTCTTACATGCTCGTTAAAAATATAAAAGATTCAGTGTGGAGGGTCAGGGCCAGTGTATGAAGTGATAGATTTACTGTGATCTTGATGTATTCTGCTTATCTGAGTGTTACTAATAAGTTTCCCTGTACAGTACATCAAAAGAAAGAAGAAAAAGGGTAAAAAGAATTGGAAGGCTGCCCCTTGATCTTCTTAGTACTGGTGCTTCTCCTTCCTTACTCCTGTCTCTCTAATATGGTTGAATTTTGCTAAATAATACTAGTAGTTGTTATCTAATGTTGGATGGGAGTAACGTTACATGTCTAAAATAGTTGCCGAAAGCTGGCTATACTGTGAAATTCTTGATATTTTAAAAATAGTCAGATTTACAACTGGTCGCTCAAAAATAGCCAAATTTCAAAAGTAATCGAAATTTAGCCATTTTTAATGTAAAGATAAATCTAAGCGAAATCATTGGTCAAAACTCGAAAAATATTCCAGTATATTATACTGGAGTTCTAGGATAGTATGCTGGAACTCCAGCATAATATGATGGAGTTCCAATAAAAATACACTATAACTCCAGCATAATTTACTGGAGTTTTAGCAAGTATAATGGTCCAGTATAATATATTGGAGTTTGGAACACTAGTGCTCGAGTTTCTAGTATAACAAAGTATACTAGTCCAACATAATATGCTGGAGTTCATACACAAGTGCACCGAACTCCAGTATATTATGCTGGACCGGTCTCTATTGCAGCAAAACGACATCTATTTTTCATTGACTTGGTAAACGCTTGCTATTTTTGATTGACCAGACCAAAAACTGGCTATATCTTAAAAAAATTGATAGTCAAGGTGCATGCCAGCTAGTTCGGGCACCTAGTTAGTCAAAATTTTATAACTAAAAGAGAAAATACATTGCTGAAAAGGGAATCATGTTGTGAAAAGTGTTACAGACAAGTAAGAGTGACGAGCTATTATCCCATTTGGGAAAGTTTTTGTACGACTTATAATGACTCACTATTCAAACTTTACTCGGGTTTAAATTGCGGTTTGGATAAATCTATCTTCTCCATATAATTGAACATTATATAATTTAGAATTTCCCCAAACATTACATATATAATATAATTTTATGACAAAAGTTTAACGGATAACAACAACAACAATAAACCCAGCATATTCCCACCAGGTGGGGTGTTTGAGGAGTATAATTTGTACGCATATTTTACCCTTACTAACATGTAGAGGCTGTTTTCAATAGACCCTCGGCTCAGTAACAGTAGAAGAAGAGGAAATCAAGAAAGGGAGAAAGAGGGAAGAGAAAAGAAAAAGGGAGAAATAAAGAATTACTCAATAACCTTGTACCTTAATCCTCGACCTCAACACCCCCTCCCCCCCATCAAGCGTCATGTCCTCAGTGAGCTGAAGCAGCAGTATGTTCTGTCTAATCATCTCTTCACGGTACTTCTTAGGCCTATTTCGACCTCTTCTCAAACTCGCCATAGTCAACCTCTCACACTTCCGAACAAGAGCATCCATGCTCTTCTCTCAACATTTTCGTCAATCTCCCCGTTACTTTAGATAACAGATTCGAGATATTTAAAACTGGCTCTCCTAAGATAATTAACATCAAGCTTTACCTCTACGTCTGCTTCATTGTTCTCGTCACAAAATTTGCACTCCCATCCTCGTCACTATCAAGAAAAGGAAGAATTGGGCTGTTATCTTCCCATCATATATAATTACTAATCACAGCACAATAGTTGTTTTTTTTAGTTCAAAAATAATTTTGTTTGTGTTATGAAATAATAAAAGAACAAGAGCAATATTGCAGAGAAAAAGAGAGAGGAAATTCTTATTGAATTTTGGGATGAATTACAATGGGGTAAGACCCCTCTATTTATAGGAGAAATTATGACTTAGTCACAAAGTAAAATTCTCCACAAGATAGACACTCACTCCAAGTAGAATTCTATTCTTAACACTCCCCCTTGAATGTCTACTCAATAAGTAATGTGCCTCATTAAAACCTTAACTAAAATAAAACCCAATGGGAAAAAAAAATCTAGAAAAGGAAAAAGAGTACACATATCTAATAATACGCCTTTTAGTTGCCTCATTAAAAACCTCGCAAGGAAAACCCAGTGGGACAAAACCTTGTAAGGGAAAAAGAGTGCAACGCGCATTAACTCCCCCTGATGAGAGCATCAATTCACATCCTTAAGCCTTCGCATCCCGATCTTGTACACTAGCTTCTTGAAGGTTGACGTCGGTAGAGATTTTGTGAACAAATCAGCCATATTATCACTTGAGCGAATCTGTTGCACATTAATATCACCATTCTTTTGAAGATCATGTGTGAAAAATAACTTTGGTGAAATGTGCTTTGTCCTATCTCCTTTTATGAATCCTCCCTTCAGTTGAGCTATGCATGCTGCATTGTCTTCATACAAAATAGTGGGTAACTTTTCACATTTCACACCACATTTATCTCGAATAAGATGTATTATAGACCTCAACCACACGCACTCTCGACTTGCTTCATGAATAGCAATTATCTCAGCATGATTAGATGAAGTAGCCACAATTGATTGCTTAGTCGATCGCCAAGATATGGCGGTGCCTCCACAGGTAAACACATAACCTGTTTGAGATCGAGCCTTGTGTGGGTCGGATAAATACCCAGCATCAGCATAACCAACAAGATTGGGACTGCAATTGTTGCCATAAAATAAGCCCATATCGGTAGTCCCTTTTAGATACCGCAATATGTGTTTGATCCCATTCCAATGTCTCCTTGTGGGAGCAGAGCTATATCTTGCTAAGACATTAACTGGAAAAGTTATGTCGGGCCTTGTAGTATTGGCAAGATACATTAGTGCACCAATTGCACAAAGATATGGTACTTCAGGACCAAGTAGCTCTTCATTCTCTTCTTGAGGTCGGAATGGATCTTTGTTCACATCAAGTGATCGAACAACCATCGGAGTACTTAATGGATGTGCTCCATCCATGTAAAACCGTTTAAGTACCTTTTCTATGTAGGTAGATTGATGAACAAAAATTCCGTTTGCCAAATGTTCAATTTGCAAACCAAGACATAATTTTGTCTTTCCGAGATCTTTCATCTCGAACTCCTTCTTTAAATAATCAATTGTCTTTTGGAGTTCTATAGGAGTTTCAATAAGGTTTATGTCATCAACATATACGGCAAGTACAACAAATTCCAATGTTGTTTTCTTTATGAAAACACATGGGCAAATGGCATCATTTATATAGCCTTCCTTTAATAAATACTCACTAAGACGATTATACCATATTCGTCTTGATTGCTTTAGACCATACAAATATCTTTGCAATTTGATTGAAAACATTTTCCGGGATTTTGATTTATTAGGCATTTTGAAGCCCTCGGGAATTTTCATGTATATCTCATTATCAAGTGAGCCGTAAAGGTAGGAAGTAACCACATCCATCAAATGCATGTCAAGTTTTTCATGGACAGCAAAACTAATGAGATAACGGAATATTATAGCATCCATAACGGGTGAATATGTCTCTTCATAATCAACACCAGACCTTTGTGAAAATCCTTGTGCAACAAGGCGTGCCTTATATCTTTGTACCTCATTTTTCTCATTTCTCTTGCGTACAAAGACCCATTTATAGCCAACGGGCTTAACACCATTAGGTGTTTGGACTACAAGGCCCAAAAACTTCACGTTTTGCAAGTGAATTCAACTATGATTGGATTGCTTCTTGCCATTTTGGCCAATCAAGCCTTTGTCGACATTCGCTAACAGATTGAGGTTCAAGATCCTCATTTTCTTGCATAATGCTGGATGCAACATTATATGCAAAGACATAATCTACCATTATATCCACTCGATTCAAATTTGTCTCAATATCGATTGGATTTATTGATAGTTCCTTATTTTCTTGAGTCTCGGGCTCGGTGGATTCCTCATGAATCTCAGAATTTATTAAGTCGTGGATTTCTTCATGAGATTCTTTCATAGTGTCATTTTGATCATTTATTTTTCTTTTTCTAGGATTTCGATCTTTGGAACCTAATGGTCTGCCACGTTTCAGTCGTGCTTTTGACTCATTAGCTATGACACTAGAAGATTTTCCAATAGGGACATCAATACGGATTGGAATATTCTCCGCAGGGATATGTGATTTTGTTATCCTTTTCATATCCGTAAATGCATCGGGCATTTGATTTGCTATTTTCTACAAATGAATAATCTTTTGTACCTCTTTTTCACAAATAGAGGCATGTGGATCAAGATGAGATAATGATGGATTTTTCCACAAAATTTCCCATTTGGTTTCACCAACTTCTCCCCCTAATTTTGGGAAAAGTCTCTCATCGAATCGATAGTCTGCAAATCGTGCAGTAAACAAATCTCCCGTTAATGGCTCGAGGTAGCGAATAATGGAGGGCGATTCAAACCCAACATATATTCCTAACCTTCTTTGCGGACCCATTTTGGTGTGATATGGCGGTGCTATAGGCACATATACCGCGCATCCAAAAGTTCTTAAATGGGATATATTAGGTTCATGACCCAAAACTAATTGCAACGGGGAATATTTATGATAATTTGTCGGTCTGAGACGAACTAGCATTGCTGCATGCAAAATGGCGTGACCCCAAACAGAAGTGGGCAGCCTTGTTTTCATGAATAACGGTCTTGCTATCAATTGCAGGACGTTTAATTAAAGACTCTGCAAGACCATTTTGAGTGTGAACATGAGCTACGGGATGTTCCACTTTTATCCCAATTGATAAGCAATAATCATTAAATGCTTGGGATGAAAACTCAACAGCATTATCAAGTCTAATAGACTTAATTGGATTATCAGGAAATTGTGCCCGTAATCAAATTATTTGTGCCATTAATTTTGCAAACGCGAGGTTGCGAGATGACAAGAGGCACACATGGGACCATCTAGAGGATGCGTCTATCAAGACCATAAAATATCGGAACGACCCACTAGGTGGGTGAATAGGTCCACAAATGTCCCCTTGTATACGTTCCAAAAACGCAGGAGACTCAATTCTAACCTTTGTTGGTGATGGTCTAATAATTAACTTGCCTTGATAACAAGAAATGCAAGAAAATTCATCATTTAAAAGAATCTTTAAATTCTTTAATGGATGCCCATTTGAGTTTTCTATGATTCGTCTCATCATAATTGATCCGAGGGTGTCCCAATCGATCATGCCAAAGTACAAAAGTATTGGAATCGGTAACCTTTTGGTTTACAATAGAATGTGCCTCAATTGCACTAATTCTTGTCCAATACAGGCCACAAGACAAAGATGGGAACTTCTCAATAGCCCTTTTCTGGCCGGAGACATTTTTGGTAATGATGAGATATTCAAGATTATTCTCATCTATTGTCTCAATATGATATCCATTTCGACGGATATCTTTAAAACTCAACAAGTTCCTCTTGGACTTGGAGGAGAACATTGCATTCTCTATGATAAGTATTGTTCCCTTAGGCAGAGTTATAGTAGCTCTTCCAGAGCCTTCAATTAATTTACTACTACCAGAAATTGTAGTAACATCTGTCTTACACATACTTAAATGCGAGAAATATTTCTTCTCTTTGAGTATTGTATGTGTTGTACATGAATCAACTAAACAAATATTTTTACAATTGAAATTTGATTCAAGTTTGCTTTGTGAAATATCCATATTTGCTTCCCATAGATTGACATACAAAAAAAAATATAAATAAATATAAGTATTTTCAAAGATAAAAGAAAAGAGACAAAGGGAAGTCAATAACTCAATAAATAGTGCAATTTCGAATAAACTTTGTTTATGATACAAATAATTCCTATTAATGAATTGTGACTGCAAATTAAAAAATTTAATAATTTTCAAAAGAAGACGTGTATTTACGTGGGGTATGTCACACTTCACCGATGTCACTTTTCCCTTCCAGTTAAATTTTCTCAATTCTCAACATTTCAATTTTCTTACAAAAGAACTAAAAGTATAATCTTGGTTTTGTTTTTTCTTTCAGAGTAACCTATAAATTTCCTATTATGAATTCTCATTCTTTGTAATTCTTTAGCTGATACTGCTTCTTAATTATTAGTAAGCATAAAGGGGCCAAAAATTAATAAAAGAACAAGATGACAAAGTTTTACGAGAATCGAGATGTCATTGGAATTACAATCACATATAATTAATTACCCTCGTGTGTAATGCGATTAGAGAAAGGTGACAACGTATTATACACCAAAACAGTACTATTATTGATTTAATTAAAATAAATATTAGAATTATATTTAATCAAAACAAACTAACACTTGTTTCATAAAATAATAATGCTAATTGATACTAATGACTACTACTCATGTAAAGAATTATGGTTACTTGATGTTTATTCACTAACTAATATAAATAAGCAAAATAAAAATAAAGTCAAACTACTCAATCATCTTTAACCACGGATCCATCACCGATCAAGTGGTCTATTTTTCCATCAGGGCGCTCAAAGAAGTCTGCCACATCCAAGTGGGTGATGTCAAAATCATTGTCAGAGACAAAATTGGCTTCAGGGCCTTTATTCTTTAGAGATGCTTGATAAAGATCAACCAAATGTCTTGGTACACGGTAAATTTTTGCCCAATGCCCTTTTCCACCGCAACGATAACATTCAATTTCTGAAATCATTTGTTTTTGGCTTCTCATCTTTCCCTTTCCACCTTTTGTGGTTATTTCTCTTTGGGGGATGATTAACACCAGGAAAATTTCTTCCTTATCTACGGCCACGACCGCGGCTACATCCATGATCACGATCACGATTACGGATAGAGTCACGATCGCGACTATGATCATGATCACGACTGCGATTAGAGTCACGGCCTTTTTCACGCTTAGCATAATGGGAATATACCTCATCCGCTTCAGGCAATGGTGTAGACCCAGTGGGTCGATTTTCGTGATTTCTCATGAGCAAGTCATTGTTTCGCTCAACCACAAGAAGAAGAGAAATCAAGCTCAGAGTACTTCTTGAAACCTTTCTCTCTGTACTGCTGTTGCAGAACCATATTGGAGGCATGAAACATTGTAAACGTTTTCTCAAGCATATCATAATCACTGATAGTATCTCCACAGAGTTTCAATTTAGAAGTAATTCTGAACATCGCAGAATTATATTCAGAAACAGACTTAAAGTCTTGGAGCCTCAGATGAGCCCAATCATATCGTGTTTGTGGAAGGGTGACCAACTTTAAGTTGTCATATCTTTCCTTTAAGCCATTCCACAAAATAAGTGGATCTTTGACTGTGAGATATTCAATTTTCAACCCTTCATCAAGGTGATGGCGCAAGAAAATCAAGGCCTTAGCACAGTCTTGGGTGGACGCTTTATTTCTGTCTTTAATGGAGTCTCCAAGACCCATTGCATCTAAGTGGATTTCAGCATCCAACACCCATGTCATATAGTTCTTGCCCGAAATTTCAAGGGCAACGAACTTTCTTTTCATAATGTCAGTCATAATTAAAAAGAGGAGAAAAATTACCTTAATCTTCTGAAAGAGCTTCTCGAGATGGTAGAGTCTCGTGCTGATAACATGTTATAAATAATAAAAGAACAAGAGCAATATTGCAGAGAAAAAGAGAGAGGAAATTCTTATTGAATTTTGGGATAATTTACAATGGGGTAAGACCCCTCTATTTATAGGAGAAATTATGACTTAGTCACAAAGTAAAACTCTCCATAAGATAGACATTCACTCAAAGTAGAATTCTATTCTTAACAGTTTGATAAATCTTATCCCACTAATATGTGAACCAAATGAGCCTTACAATTTAAATTCTCATTTCAATAATGGTGTGTACGTCAAAGTTCAAACGTGTACCTGATTGATTAAATAAATCGAACAGGTGCCACCAATCATGCCGAGAGTCAGGATTGAGCTTTGTCTGGCGTAAGTCAGGATTGAGCCTTGTCTGGCGTATATGCTTGACCTTATTAATTTAATTTAATTAAAAAATAAAGATACTCCTTTTGACAATGATCCTACAATTTCTTCTCCATTTTCCTTATATGCATTCAGTGAATGTTTGCCCATTTAATCCAATGCTATAATAAGGGACTGAAGGTATTAAGAGTTGCATTGCAAATTAGTGATATGCATGGTTGGTTAATAGAGGCGGATCCAGGAATTGAAGTGTATGGTTTCGTATCACTGTAGATTTGTCCCTCTGAATACTTGGGGCATTTGCATATATACCCGTTCTTTGTGTCACTTTTTAACATGTGTCCGCTTTGCAAAAAAAATTGCAAGCGTACCCGCTTTTTCACATAATTTCAGCCGCAGTTATAAAATAAAAACTTAAGCTCTAGAGCTTAAGTTTTCCAATGAAAAAGAAAAACATATAAATAAGAGACAAACCTTCCAACAAGCTCAAAAGATATATGGAACATTCACAATGTCGTAGGCTGAAGTTCAACTCTAAGAAGGCTGAAGTTCGCCAGTTACAAACAAATACTTCAGCTCTAGAGCTGAAGTTCGCCAATTACAAACAAAAAACTCTTCTCTAGAGCTGAAGTTCGACAGCTACAAAACAAAAACTCCAACTCTAGAGCTGAAGTTCGCTAGTTACAAACAAAAACTTCAGCTTTAGAGCTGATGTACGCTAGTTACAAAACAAAAACTTCAGTTCTAGAAATGAAGTTCGCCAGTTACAAAAATAAAAACTCCAGCTCTTGGGCTGAACTTCAGGCCCGGCTACTAGAATGCTGAAGTTTTGCGTGATTGCTATTGCTATGAAGTTTCTCAGTTATAAAAGGAAGCTGAAATTTTTTAAAAAGTGGGTAAGGGTGCAAACAAAAAGACAAAGCGCGGCTACAGGTTAAAGAGGGACGCCCCGTGCAATTTTTATTGAATACTTTCATATTATCATATTATATATTATGGGCTAGAGAGACAAAGGGGTTTTTATTCCACTGTATTTTTTTGACTTTTCCTCTTAGATATCAAGCTAAGTAACTAACTAAGAACTATCAAATCACAACCTATGTAATTTCACCATTTATTAACTGAAAATGAACTTTAGCTATTTATTTTCTCAAAACCCTCTCTATTCATGAGAGGAAACCAATTAAAAAAAAAAGAGGAATGAAATTAAAATATCTATTGCAATAGAGTGGAAATAAGTGAAGAGGTTAAAACTAGCTTTTAATTTTGAGTGATTGCTTAAAATAGAGCCATTGAATTTGAAGAACATATTTTGAGTAATTGAGTTGCTGCCGTTGGAACGGGATTTGGGAATTGGACAATTGGTAAGAAAAATGAAATATTTCTTTTCCTGATGGTACATCTTTCAATTTAGTGTCATATACTTTTTATTATATTAGTTAAACAGACATAACAAGTGTCTTTTCTTTTTATTATTTTAGTTAAACAAATATAGCAAAGTCTAAAAAGCTGGTCAGTGGGAATCGAACTTGCATCGTGGATTTGAAAAATTTAGTATGGGTTTCTCACCTTACTATTGAACAAATAAAACATTTTGATACTGGGTTCCTACATAAAAATTGTTATAAATTTAATAAATTTTTAAATATAAATACACGGTCTACACAAAAGTTACTGGGTTCCTGGGAACCCATACCTATAAGTGTAGATCTGCCCCTGTTGGTTAATCTATGCATTAAAAAATTATTTGTTCCTCATAAAACTAGCAACTGTTATTTTGAAACGAGATGATAAAGCAGATTATTAGGGCAGCATTTCCATTTTAAGAGTGCGAAAAACGACAAGAAAAGCAATTATTAAATTAATGATCACCTTACAAACACCTATTTTAAAAGAAGAATTAACTCAAATTTCCACCCACTCAATTACTTATACTAAAATTAGCCTGTGGAGATAGTATATGTATGTAATATATGTAATATATGTGTAAAATTATATATATGACTAGAAAAAATAAATAATGAATATGAACAACTATTTGTGTAAAGATCTCATTTTAAAATTTTGTCATTGAGGAAATGTATTTTTTTTTGTGTGTGTGGATCCTCGGGGAAATGGTATGATAAATTGTGTTATTTCATGTTTAGAATATTTGTATACGTTCTCGAGAAACCAGATATAGATCAGATGTGATCAGTTCCCTTTGGCTGTCGTACAATGAAAATTGAAAGGGAGAAAACATGTTCTCGGGGGAATATGACTGATTCATAGGAAGAACAACATAAAATCTGGTTCTCATAGGAGAATATCAATTCTAAGTTTGTCATTATCAAAAAGAGAAAAAATGATAAGTTATGCATCTTTGTTTTGATGATTTGATAAACTTCATGACAGAACCAGATAGGAACCTAGTACAATTGGTTCCTTAGCGTTTAGAGCAAGATGTCTAGTTCAATTCTCAATGAAATCAGCTAAGGCAATAATAGAGGGAACAAATAGGGATCAGTTCCTCCAGTCAGAGTACAAGTCAACTTTATAGATGTTAAAGTTGATGCACTGTACTGACAACAGTACAGTAGCACTGCTGAAGCGTGTAGTGTACTGGACACTCTATTGCATCGTCTTTGATGACATCACATACACATATTATCAACATGAGGCAAGACATTTCATTTACTAATACTTGCAAATCCAAAAAATCATATTCTCTCAAGTGCTAGTCACTACCTCTCTCAAGAACAAATTTGTTACAACCTCAAAGATCAGATCCAGAGATTGAAGATATCTTAAGTCCTTGGGTTTATTGAGTTTTTGTCATTTTATTATTTATTTGTAATCCTACACTACTTTCAAGAAGTGTCTTTGTAGGATATATTTCAACCATTATTTGGTTTGGTTTCTTGACTAAAGTTATTCAAGATTTGTTACTTTGTAATAGAGTTGTTGCAAAGGTCTTACAATAGAGTTTGTTGTAAGGGGTGAGGAATTAAGAGGTTTAATTCCTAGATTGCAATAGGTGGTAATCTGAAGTTTGCTCGGTGTAGTAGAGTTGAAATCCTACTAGGGTAAGTCGTGGTTTTAATCCCTTGAGCAAAGAGCTTTCCACCTAAATATCGTTTGTTCTTTATTTACTGCATATTTACTGATGGGAACATATAGAGAACTTGGTTCCCTATACTTTTTTATTTTACTTTTCGATTATTTACGCTAGGAACATATATCTGATTCTCTATATGTTTGGTGGACTCCTAGTTTCTATCAATTGGTATCATACCATGTTCTTTCTAAAAGGCTAACACCTATAAGGGATCCTTATGGCTGCTTTACCAAGCTTCGAGGAAGGAGAATCAACCTACAGACCACCAAAATTCAACGGCCAATATTGTGATTGGTGGAATATAAGAATGTATGACTTCATCATGGCTGAGGACTCAGAGTTATGGGATGTAATCTGTGATGGAACTTTTGTTCCCGTGAAAATTGTTGGTGAGAGAACAATTACAGTCCCCAAAACAAGAAAAGAGTACAACAATGTCGATAGAAAGGCTATTGAGAAGAATTTCAATTCAAAAAAGATTGTTTTTATGGCGTCAAACCAGATGAATACACCGCATCTCAGCCTGTTAGTATGCTAAGAAGTTCTGGAAAGCTCTCCATACTGCCCATGAGGAAACTACTCAGGTTAAGCAGTTGAAAATTGATATGCTTACTACTGAGTATGAGGTTTTCAAGATGAAGGAGGATGAGTCTATTCAGGACATGCATACAAGCTTTACCTCTATTATTAATGAGCTTCACTCCCTTGGAGCACTCATTCCAAGAAACAAGATGGTCCGAAAAATACTCAATTTGTTACTAGGTTCCTGGGAAAGTAAAGTAAATTCTATCTCTGAAGCCAAGGATCTGGAGAAGCTGACCATTGATGAACTCATTGGAAATCTAAAAACTTATGATATAAAGAAAAATAAAGATCTTGAAAGAAGAGAGCACAAGACATAGAAGAACCTGGTTCTCAAGGCTGCCAACAATAATTCAAGTAGTGATGAATACTTCATGACATATCTCACTCGAAGATTTCAAAAGATAGTTCGTCGAAATGATAATTATTCATAGGCATATGATAATGAAAGTGAAGGCAATGAAAGAGACGAATATACATAAGGATCTGGTGAAACAACATTAGCAACAACGAGTGTGGCCGACATTGCCATATTCATGGAAAATGACGACCCTTAGCAAGGCTATCATTGACTCGAAACCTCATACGATATTAGTTTACAACTTTTTTGCACGCAGCATCCACTTACAATGTTGGTCTCATCTATGACAAACCACCTTATATATTTTCTTGGATGACTCAATAACCTCGATCTCATAACAACTTTATATGTTGTAAATTCACATCGCCCTACTGAGGCGCGCCATGTCATCGAAAATTATTTTGTTATAGAGCTGTGTTGGTCTAGTTTTATCCCACATTATTGTACGAATGTCATAAAGATCCCGAGGGCATCCACATATGCCATACTTGGCAAGTGATCAATGTAGGAATCTCCCTTGAATAAAAGGGGACACGCGACACGTACATCGTTGGTCTAACGGTAGGTGAAGTTTGCATATACGGAGTCCTCAGTTATGGCATCATGTTCCATAGTCAAATTAGGGTTCTCATTCTCATTCTCATATGTGAAGTAGGATTCATCATTGTCGCTCTCATTAGGGAAGGGTGTATCATGTCCGGACTATTTAGCATTATTGTCATAATAACTGTCATCTTCCTCACTATATGCACCTGCCATATCCTAATTCAATATATCATCATCACCTGGTCGAGTTAGGACATGACCGTAATGTTGCTATTTTTATTGCGTAACTAATAAAATAATGAGTATTTCAGAGTCATTCATGTTAGTTTATATGAGTCCACCAAACTATAAAGTACTGCTCTATGAGTTTCGACTGAGAATACTAATGAAACAGTAAGTAAATGAGACACACGATTTTTACGTGAAAAAATCACACTCAAGGGGACAAAAACCATGACCTACACTCGTAGGCTTTCAACTTCACTAACTTGTAAACAGTCCATTACAAGCCACTTTGTAATGAATCTATTATAAAGACTTCAACTCAAACTAACTTATGATACACCTATCACAAGCCACTTTGTTACTCACTAGTTACAAAGACTTTAACTCATGACTAACTCTAGTCACAACATAAACACAGAAAGTTTATGGTCTTACAAATGGGTTCCTAAGCAACGCTTCTAACTAAGCAATTTAGGAATTACTATAAGAACAATCACAAAGTTACAACTCAGCTAAGGACAACAAAATTCTCGATTTAGGAATTGGTCTGTAGTATCATTTAACTTTGTTCTTCAAGCTCTTGAGAACTGAGTTCGCTGTTCGCAGAAGGCTTGAATGCTTGAAGTGAGAAATCAAGTGTTCAAGTGATGTTTGTTATAATGCTTTAGTTGATACACTCTTGATGACATCGCTTGAATGATGTAAGCATTGGGTAAGTCAAAGGTAAATGACTGCAAAACTGCTGCATTATGTGCACTGTTCCTATGTTAGTCACTTTCCAGTTGTGCATATTTGAATTTCGTACTGCTGTCAGGGAAACACATAGGATCAGGTCCTTGTCTTGTTTCTCTATTTTTTTACACTTGTAGCAGTTCACATTAGCTGGAGTCCTGGATGGAATCTGTTCATTTGTAGTATGTACCAAGTGTATCAGGATCCCTATCTGGTTCTTAACAATAAGTTTGTTAGATCATCAAAATATAAGGCAAAGACCTTGAAGACCCATTCATTTCTCCCTTTTTGATGATGACAAACTTAGATATTGATAACATGTATTTAGAGCGAAAAGTAACCAGATGAAGTAATAGAAACTTCCTTTGTATTGTATACCAAATGTGTGAGGTTCCCTATCTTGTTCTTGACTGTAAGTTTGTTAGATCATCAAAGCATAAGGCAAAGACATTGAGAACCCATCAATCCCAACATAATATATTTACTTTATCTATTAACATACAATTCATAATTTGTGGATAGCCCATGATACACATTATCGAGTTAGTGATGAATCTGATGGACCAACCTGATCCACACCTCCAAAATTAGGTATATTCCAACTGTTGGTTGGTTCATAACTTTAAAGTTCATATCTCGCCGTAACCATTATGAAAGATGTAAGAGTTAGTACGATTACGATACATAAAAGGAATAATTATACTACAACAAGGAAACCTAAAATTTACGATTACGATACATAAAAGGAATAATTATACTACAACAAGAAAATTAAAATTTACCACTCGGCTCGTGTATTTTGAAAACTTGGCAACCCTCCATGCACCTGCTTTGGAAAGAAATTATGTCCTCGCTCTTCATTAGTCCGTTGAGATAAGTTTAGATCTGGCCAGCACTTTCATATGGAACCTATTTGGATAAAATAACTCTGAAAACACAACCAGATAGTTGAGTGTTAGCCATTGCGGGAACATCAATATTATTGACGTCTTCAGAATTGACGTACATTTCCAGCATAGTTAACACAAAATTATCCCCGTGTTCATCAGGAGTCCTCAAAAAAATCTTATAGATTTTCATTGTCATTGTTGTTAAACTTGGCACAACAAGCAATCCCTTGTGGAGTAAGTGAATACGGATATCTTTCGGTTAGCTTAAGATTAACCAAACATTTACTTACACTATTTCTTTTTCAAATTAGAGATATCAATATGTCGTACTCCAATATGAGTGGCACCTTAACAATACTTTATCGAGAATAACTATAATATACAGAGTTATTCTCCACCACAACCTCACCAATCCAATATAATGCAAGTATGCCACCCTAATTTTTCATTCATTGAACATTGTAGCAAAATTCAAAAATAAAAAGGAATATGTTGATGAATAGGAAGTGATACAAAGGATGTTGAAGAATGATTTTTTCATAATGATTTTTTGAAGAATGAATGTTTGGCCTTAAGCAAGCAATTATCCAATGCGAAGGGATGGCAAGTATTAAGTATAACACATGTAGTATATGCGATGTACGTAGCACATATAATACATGGGTTGTACACTGAACTATTATGGGTTTACAAATACTGAATATAGCGCATGTATTACATGCGCTATACCTTAACGAAGTAACTGTCTGTTAAGGTATACTTCCTCCGTTTCAATTTATGTGAACCCATTTGACTAGGCACGGAGTTTAAGAAAAAAGAGAAGACTTTTGAACATGTGGTGTAGAATGAGGTACCTTTATTTTGTGTGGCTATAAATCATTGCATAAAGGTAAATTGTTTCCAAATAAGGAAAGGGGTCATTCTTTTTGGCACGAACCAAAAAGGAAATATGTTCACATAAATTGAAACGGAGGGAGTATGATATTTTGAAACATGCGCTATACATAATATTGTATTCAAAATATTTTCTGCCTATTTTTGTCTATTGAGTCCAAAAAGGCAACCTTTTGATTCTAGACTCCCTTATTAAGTACTCATACTCGTTAAGAACATTTTTCTTGTTAATATAATAGCCTATTTGGCCAAGCTTCTCCAATACTAAAAGTACTTGAGTGTTTGACCAAACTTTTGAAAGAAAAAAAATAATTTTGAGAAGAAGCAGAAGAATTTTTTGGAGAAGTAGAAAAATATATCTTATCTCCAAAAATATTTTTCTGAAAAATACTTTTGAGAAAAATACACTTAGAAGTAATTTTAAAAAGTTTGGCCAAATACTAATTACTGCTCGAAAATACTTTTTAAATTAATTAGTCAAACACCAATTGCTTCTTACTAATAGTATTTTTTTTAAAAGAAAACTTTTTAAAATAAATTTATTTTTATAGCTTGGTTAAATAGTTGATAAGTATGTGAAGGAAAAAAAAAAAGTTCTTCAACGTTATAACTAAAAGAAGAAAAATGAAAAGCACGCCCCCACGAAAAGAAAAGGAAAAGACAACAGACAAGAAAACAATTGTCAGACAGACGAGGGTTTTATGTTTGTCTCCAAGAATTGAAAATTTGGACTTATTTTCTGCACCCCCTTTTTCTTTCTTCTTCAATAATTGTCAAAACAAAATCTTCACTGTCACCTACTGCTATATCCTTTGTTGCTAGAATACACTTTGCCCCCCCCCCCCCCAAAGAGCACACACACACACACTAAAACACACAGAGATAATCAAGAATGATGGCGAGTGGCAACAACAAGGAGGAAGCAGGTCCATCACGTGGCCTTAACTTTAATGAAGACAAGAGAAATGATGAATTAGAAGAGGGAGATAGTGAGGAAGATGAGCATAATCAAGATCCTGCTGCTGATATTATTACAAGTTATGTACCTGGTCCTCTTCTTTCTCTCAAAGATCAAATTGAAAAGGACAAGGTTCTCTCTTTCTCTTGAAACTCAAAAAGCTTTGAACTTTATGTGGCTTACAGCTTGAAATTTGAAGTGGGTCTCTCTTGTATCTGTTATCTTTATGTATTTTTTGATGTATTATGGGCGTCTCATTTCCTTATACTATTTTAGGGTTCTGCTTATCTGGTTTTGGCATCTATATATGCATTTGTTATTTCATTTGTTGTCTTGCATATTTCTTTTTCAAAGAACATTGCTTTTGGTGATGTTGGTTGTTTCTTCAGGCAATGATTTTTTGATTTTGTATATATCCGACCCCCAAAATAAATGAATGGAAAAGAAGAAAAAACAAAATAGGAGCACCAAATTTGATATTATAAAGGAGAGAGAAAGGTTTGTTTGGTGCTTTTTGGGGCTGAATTTGAGCTTTTCCCTGAATACATTAAGTGATCTTTTTGTGGGATTCATGTACTGACAATATTTAATCTAGAGAATTTTTATGCTGTGACATTTGAAGTATTCCTTATTCTGCTTTGGCGTCAAGTTTGGCTTGGAGTCGCCTTGATTTTTGCTTACTCCAGTGGGATTTTTTCTCTCCTTACATTCTTGAAATTGAAATAATCTCTTAGTTGCATCAATTCATTTGAGGAAATTTCTATGCTGTACCAGCAAGGGCGTTCCTTCTCAATCTACCTTGATTCTTGCTCACTCCGTCGGATTCTTTTTGCCTTACATTATTTTAATTGGATCATCTCTTGCATTGGAAGCTTCAGTTAAACTGTTTCCATATTTTGCATTAGCGTATCCAGGATTTTACATTCGTGGGTCTTAATAATTTTTGACATAAAGGTACTACTAAGCGCGTAGTACATGTACAACTATTTGAACACGACGACGAAAAAAAAGTAAAGGAGAAAACTCATATTAATATTATGGACGCTGTGAATCTGTGATGAGAACAACTGCAAGAAACAGAAGCGAGTTTTGCCGCTCTAGAGGAACTATTCGTCTTTGGGTCAAACTTTGGAATCTTTTGCAGATTTTCCTTTCCTTTGCTATAGAGAATTAGGTAAACCAAAAAAAAAAAAAGGGTAAACAAAAGTCAGTTAAATACATGAAAAAGTAGTATTGGGTTAAGAAAGAGTACTTGAAATAATTAAAAAAAGACCTAATTGAGGGAAACATTTTTCATTTGAGAAAAAAAGAAGAAGAAAGAAAGTAGCTTGAATATAAGAAAAAAGGAATAGTTTACCAGCTAGTTAAAAAGGACTTATGCTAGGATTGAGTTTCGAACACTTGCCCGCTAAGGGGAGGACGCACGTTTATCGGTGTCATCCGACACTCCTTTGTTGAGTTTTGACAAATTTTTTAATTTACAGATGTGAATACTATGCAAATCAAATAGGCTAAATAGTAAAGAATGACACTTCTTAAGGCTAGAGCTTCATTGGCGTGCTGGTAATGCGCTGTTGTATTTCTTTGGAGATGGAAGGTTCGATTCCCGCTTAGTCGATGTATTTTTTTAAAATTTTGAGCCTTTTTGTTGAAAAAATGTAGAAGCCAGCAAGGCTTGACCCTTCGACTCCTAACATAAAAATGGAACATTACTAAACCAATTCAACCTGCATCCATTGCTGCCAGTAAAATCTGGAACCTATGGTTCCTTACCTTTTTATTAAGTCCAACTCATTACCTAATGAGTCTATTATGAATTTAAAAAAAAGAAGTATTTTGTCTTATTTTTTATTAGACAAGAGGGGTTGCTCTGATGGTAAGTAACCCCTACTTCTAACCGAGAGGTTGTGAGTTCGAGTCTCCCAAGAGCGAAGTTCTTGGAAGGAAGGATGCCGGGGGTCTATTTGGAAACAGCCTCTCTATCCTAGGATAGGGGTAAGGTCTGGGTATGCACTACCCTCCCCAGACCCCACTAAGTGGGATTATACTGGGTTGTTGTTGTTGTTGTTGTTGTTGTTGTTGTTGTTGTTGTTGTTGTTGTTTGTCATATTTTTGATGAGTCTATTATGGATAAATTTTCAAAAATCGAAAACAGGCCGATGGAGATTTGTAACAGTATACTTGAATTGTGTTTTTCGTAAATATAACTATGTTGGAGTGATTTATTTATTCATTACTTCTTTAAAACATTGACACCAAAAATCTTGCGTACTTCCCTGTGCCCGCTAACAACACTAAGTCTCCAGCATCCTTCCTTAACCAAAGCACCCATTAGAGTTTTTGTTTCCTAGGCGCTTTCTGATCTTTTATACCGTTTTATTAAATTTTCTGTTGAACTATACCTACTCTAAGTTGAGGTTAATGGGTGCTTGAGCACCCAAAATTAATATATAGATCCGCCCCTGATATTTTGAATTTCCATATGATTATTCTTGTTTGCGCAGGAGGATGAGAGCTTGAGGAGGTGGAAAGAGAAGCTGCTTGGTTGCCTGGATAGTGACTTAAATGGTTTGTCTGTCTTTTGACAAGCTTTGTTCCTAATTATAGCATACCATTTACTCTGAAATTAGCCTTTAAATCTTATTTAATGTCTATTTGGATCAATTTGTTAGGACGAATGGAACCTGAAGTTAAGTTCCACTCAGTTGGAATTCTTTCCTCTGACTTTGAGGAGATAAATACTCCATTGCCTATTAAAGAAGGCCAGAGCAAATCTGTTCTCTTTACCCTCAAGGAGGGCTCAGAGTACCGGCTTAAGCTAACATTTAGTGTTCTGCACAATATAGTTTCTGGCTTGGCTTACACAAATACAGTATGGAAGGCCGGTCTTCAAGGTTTGATTTCTGTAGTCTCATTTCCTATTTCTTTTGCTCTCCCTTGTTTATGAATGCATTATTGGCCAGTCAAGCACCATAGGGATTTAATACTAGCATTTTCATTGTGTAGTTTTCTGAAAAAATGATTACCTTTATTTGTTTGGGAGGGAGCGTGATGATTGGATCTCAGGCTATAGCCAAGAAGGATAGTTTCAGATACCTTGGATCGGTGATCCAGGGGGACGGAAGAGATCGACGGGGATGTCACTCACCGTATAGGGGCCGGGTGGTCGAAATGGAGGCTTGCGTCGGGAGTCTTGTGTGATAAGAAAGTGCCACATAAACTCAAGGGAAAGCTCTATAGAGTTGTGGTTAGACCAGCCATGTTGTACGGGGCAGAGTGCTGGCTGGTGAAGAACTCTCATATTCAGAGGATGATGGTGGCGGAGATGAGGATGCTTAGGTGGATGTGCGGGCTCACCATGTTAGATAAGATTAGGAACGAAGTTATTCGGGAGAAGGTGGGGGTGGCCCCGGTGGATGAGAAGATGCGAGAGGCGAGACTTCGGTGGTTCGGGCATGTGCGGAGGAGAAGCCCCGACGCCCCGGTGAGGAGTTGTGAGCGGCTAGCGGTGGTCGGTGTGAGGCGAGGCAGAGGGAGGCCTAAGAGATACTGGGGAGAGGTAATTAGACAGGACATGGCCAGGATGCGGATTTCCGAGGACATGACCCTTGATAGGAAAGTCTGGAGGTCTAGTATCGGGGTTGTAGGATAGGGGTTTCTAGATTTTTCATACTCATTTCCCGGGGTGTGAGGCGTGGTAGGGCCGGCCATAGATGATTAGTTTGTATTCTCTTTTGGTAGTCATTTCTGGTAGTTACTGTTTTGATATCATTGCATGCCTGTTTCTTAATGGTACATATGCATCTTATGTTTAGATAATTTTTATGAGGTGTATGCTGGAGTAACTAATGCGGTTTTTGTTTTTTTGTTTTTTTTGTTTTTTTGTTTTTGCTTGCCTTTTTTCCATGCGCCGAGGGTCGATTGGAAACAGCCTCTCTGCCCTCTCGGGTAGAGGTAAGGCCTGTCTACATATTACCCTCCCCAGACCCCACCTTGTGGGAATATACTGGGTTGTTGTTGTTGTTGTTGTTATTTGTTTGGGCAGAGGAGTACTTCGACTTGTGCATTTATGAACTGAAAAGACCACGTTATTAGTCATGTAGATTGTGTGTGATTTTCGTGAATCAGTTAAAATGGAATATGGTTTTGCACCCGATATCCAACTTTGGCCTGGAGTAGAGATCGAATGACTTGGTCCCCAAGTTTGGGGACTCTTTCTTACCATTCTTTGGCTGGAATCTAAACAAATGTTGCCTGATTTCTTTTTCTAAGATAATGGAATTCCCTTGGTTGAAAGAGATTCATTTATTTATGAATAGTCTCGCATAGTAGTTTTTCTTTATCTTGGTTTCCCTTTACCAGGAGGTATAGATACATTTGTGTCTATAAAACTGCAGACAATTTGAGGCAAGGTGTGCCTTCTTTTCCTTTTTGATAAAGTAAGCTGTGCCAATTGTGGAATAGAACTAGAGAGAGTAGGAAGGAAGAGGTTTGGTCACTGGTTCCTCATCAGTTAGAAAGATTGCAAGGGACTTCAGTTGGGTTGGTTAGAGACTATAAATCCAAGTGTGAAATTTATTATTCTTCTCATAGTCATTGCTTATAGACTATAACCAAGTATGAAATTTATTAATACCCTCATAGTGAAAGAACAATACATCTCCCCATGCATGTAGACCTTATAGTTGTCGAACACATTCAATTCTTTTGCCTTTCTGATTCTATTATCCTTAGTTTTGATTTTAGTTTTCATCAATTTCACGCATTTGTATCAACTTGACTCACTGTTTTACTAAAAGGGCTGCACAACGGCTCAAGGTTATTTTCCTAACATTAGGCATGGAAGTCTTAACTTAAAATTAAACAAGTGTTACCTCTACTTTCATTCTTCACTTCTGTTATTTTCTTTCCTTACATATCGTTGTTTGTTCATTTCGATGTCAGTTGATCAAAGTAAGGGAATGCTGGGCACCTTTGCTCCTCAGCGAGAACCTTATATACATTTGTTAGAAGAGGAGACCACTCCATCAGGTGCACTTGCAAGAGGAATATATACAGCTAAACTTAAGGTGCGAGCATTTATATTCCTACTGGATCCATTATCAGTCAGTATTTTTCATTTCATGAGTCAAATGAAGTATGCCCACTAGAAGCCTAACTCGGTAACATAGAAAGTGAAGTAAAATAACCAACTATTGCCAGTTAAATATATCGAGTAATGTAAAAGAAGACATTTTACTTTTGTTCCGTCCAGTGTTATCTAAGGCGCGCTTAAGCCCTGAAGCGAGGCTCAAAACATGTTTAGCGCTTTGCCTCACTTAACGGGCGCTTCACTGTTGTCGTCAAGGCTTTAAGGCATACTTTTCCTTGCTAACGAACGTAATCCGGAAGATGCGGCACTAAACAATTGATATTTCAATTTGTCGTCAATTCTCTTCAAATTCTTTGTCCATATAGTTGGTATTCATGCTTATAGATATTATTCTTGGACTACACATACATATTTGTTGTTTTTCTCTATTTGCACCCTTCTTCATTAAAGCCCATGCTTTGCGCTTAAAGCCCCAAGTGACCTTAGAGCTTTTTGGGCTTTTCGCCTTTGATAGCACTGGTTCCGTCTTTTTGGCTCTATTGCCTGTACCAGGAATTCTGTGGCTGTGTACTTCTCTGGCCTCTTTATCAAATTTTCAAGTTTGTATCAATCTATAATTCATATTGGTGAGCATGAATTTGTTTTTCTGTGGATTCTTGTTTTTGTGCAGTTTGTTGATGATGACAAAAGATGTCATTTAGAGCTCAACTATTCGTTTGAAATAAGCAAGGGTAGGTAGCCAAAGATGTCCTTGTTTCTGGCCTTGTTGGAATCTGGATTTTCTATTTCAAGTTTTGTCTTTGGATTTGGAATGTACCTTTGTTTACTATACTACATATCAATAGCTTAGCAAATGGAATATGATTTACATTTACAGTTGATCTGTTGCTGCCTTGTATGAGATTTGGCTGCTTCTTATGTTACTACATATAATATGTTATGATGCTACTTTTATTATTGATAGTGCAAAAGGCTTTTATATTAAACTTTTCTCCAGTAGATGTCAATATAGGCTTGGATTATTAACACGTGTCTTTGTGAAGTTTAAAGTATGAATTTGCTTTCTTTTAATTCCAATGTTCCACGATTCTTGAATCTTGATTAGTTTATTCTCTTCTAATTATTCTTATCAATATTTTATCTTAATAAAAACATGATTATTTCCTTCTTTTTTTATGGCACGTAACATTACTTGAAATATCTCATTAAAGTTATTTACAAAAAGTGATTGGCACTTCGTACTTTGTAGTACCAATTAATAAATACATATTAAGATACGTGTCGAACAATAATTTCAAACTTTAAAATAAGAAATAATAACATTCACTTGCTATATAAATAAATATCTTCACCCGATTATAGGAAATGCAAAAAGAGCAATTTAAAAGATACATTGTAGCTTGTGTATCGTTTTGCACAAATTTTAGCTTTTCTTTTTTAAAAAAAAAATATATTCTTTTACATAATTATAGAGAATTAACAAACAAAAAGTAAGACGAAATAACTTCTTGGCCACTTAACTTTGTAGAAAGTCCATACACAAACTTTAGTCTTTCCCATTTAAACACTCAAACTGGTGAAAGCTATAATTAATAAATACCTTTGACCATGCTTATGTGGGTGTAGTTTATCTTATGTGGACAGAGTGCGTACAAGTCACATTCAAATGACGTGTATATCTATTACTATTCATTAAAAAGATAGTAAAATCAAAAAAATAAACAAAAACTATAAGGAAAACCAAAAAAGAAAAGAAATCTCATCCGCCATTTTTCATAATAAAAGCACCCCTCTCCCCCGGATCTCATCTTCTACACACCACCCTTGTATCTTCGCACCACTCCCAACGACCAGAAACAAGGCATAACCCATAACCCACAACAATAACCAAACGAACCCAACTAGTCCCTCCTCCCCATCTACGCCTAACAGTGCCTTCCTCCTCCCCCTCCGGATTTTGAGCTTTTCTTGTTCTCAATCTAAAAGCTAGCCGCCTACCACCAGAAATAGTTGCAACATAAACACACATACACGCAAGAGACAGAGAAACAGATCTGGGAGGGTGGGAATGAAGTGAGCGAAAAAATAAAGGGACAAAGATGTTTTTGTGGTTGTTCGGTTTGAGTGTTGAGGACATTGGAGATCGCCACTGAGTTATTTTTTTCTGGTTCGTGGTACAATTTCCAGATTTTTGTTGATCATATATTATCCATATTTTTACTCGTTTTCTCTAATTCACTTGAACAGTTCTAAGTATCCATTGTTGTTCCTTTGTGTTCGATTTTTCTGTCGTAGTACCGTGTAAATTATTTGTGGCCCTCTTCGTCGTTAATTTGGTTTGTTGGGTCATTTTGGTACCTTGAGTTAGGTAAAAGTTACACAGCTATGGTGAAGAAGAAAATAAGGGAAATAGAAGAAAAATTAAAAATTAATAAATTTATTCCAGCATAGCTATGGGGTTTGTTTTCGCGCCCTTGACGTGTAACAATCCCGTTGGTCATTTGCTGACTGGATGGACACGTATGTGAATGTGTATTACATGCGTGTAGAGTCAATGGTCAAATGTGTTTATTAGTTAAGGGTTACACGAGTTTGAGTGTTCAAATGGAAAAGTTCAAAGTTTGTGTATCGGCTTTCAAAAGCCTTACAAGTTTAAGTGGCCAGAAAGCCATTACGCCAAAAAGAAAAGTGGTTGAATACATATGCAACCCCTTAAACTTTTTTTGTTTTATTTTTTATTTAGACACTCAAACTAAACATTATTCATATTAAACACTTGAACTCAATTTAAAATGTGTCAATTATACACATACTACTGACATGTCATAGCGAGTGTAATGCCTTATTTGTTTTTTTTTAAAGATTAAGATGTGTGAATCTGAATACATATCTGAATATGAAGATGTGTATTAAGATTAAGACATATCAAGATGTGTATTAAGATTAAAACATCTAAATATTAAGATGTATTTTAAGATCTGAATGCATGATTTTATTTTTTAAACATCTGAATATATAGAATATATCTTTGTTTAAAAATTAATAGACATAACTTCAAAAATAATTAATATGATATATATATATATATATATATATATATATATATATATATATATAACGGAGGTGCTGATGGGTGGTGGTAATTTATAATGGTGGGTGGTGTCAGCTATAGCCATTGATGGTGATGTGGTACTTGTGGTGGTAGTTGAGGTGGGTGAGTGTGTGTGTGATTATGTTACGGATAATAGTTGTGGTAGTAGTGGCAGTTATGGTTGAAGATGGTAGTGGTGGTGGTGGTCGTCCATGTGTATACTTCACGCATTTAAATTTTAAGGTTGGTTGTTTTTAAAGGTTTAATAGGTACAATTTCTAAAAAGGTAAAGGGTAAATAGGAATAAGGTATAGTTCATATGTCTAAAAGAAAAAAAATAGACAAGTTTAACGGGCTGCATATGTATTCATGTTCGTAGACATTGAAATTTTAACGGACCAAGCCCATATAAAATTTGGGCTAAATCTTAAATTCAAGACACTACAAGATGACTCTTTCAATTCTATAAATCTATTAGGGTTGTTTTCGGGCTACTCCATAAAAATCCTAACTTAGAGGATACTCTATAACATACTAACTTGGATGTTACTCTACTGTAACCCTATGTCCCTTTGAGAAAATCTCGAGAATTCCATGAACTATGGAATACTTACAAAGAGATCAAGATACGGTCAGATAGTTCTTGATAATAAAATACCTCAAGAAACTCTATAACATCCTTTTATGGAGATCAAATACATTTCAAGAAAGTCCGCATCTTCGAGAAATATGTTGCTCCGGCACTCGAATCATGGAGATAGTCAGAAAATAAGAATCAAGGGAACAAACACCCGCATTTTTTATGAATAAAATTATGTTTCTTCATATTTATATTACGATTGCGTTTAGTATTTTGTTCTAAGAAAATTTGTTGCAAACAATGTCATCCTTTAAAATTCACGACCTACACTGACATCTACCGGAGCAATTTTTAACGGAGCAGAGCTGCTTCGGGTTCTGTCCTTCTGGCCCAATTATAGTTGGCATAAATGGCACCAGGTAGCTGCTTTTAAGGGTTAAGTTCACAAATGACCTTAAAAAAGTTGGTTCAAGCCATTTCTAACCATTTGTCCTCTCTGGAGGAAAGGGCAAAATTATGGTATTGTGGAACATTGAACATCATATATCTAACACCGAATCTTGGTTTCTCTAGTATTCATCTATGTGATATTTTTCGGGGCCACGGGGGTACCTTGAAGATATATATTTTTGTCCGACCAGTCAACGAGAATTTTGTAGCGTGGGTGATGATGCATGCCTCATATTATGGGATGCTTGAATTGACGTCAAAGTTGTTGAAAAGGTTGAGAAAATGCACAGTGATGCTCATCGACTGACTGAATACTATGGATGACCAATATATCATAATTTGGATCGAAATAATGGGGTTCCAACTATGTTTAAGCACAAAGCCGCAATTCTCTGTGTTCAATGGTGTCCGAGTGAACATTGTATGTTTGGGAGCTCTGCAAAAGATGGCCTCTTAAAGATTTGGGACTATGAGATGGTTGTTGAAGAAAAAAGACAATGTAGAAAACTCACTTCGAGAATTTGTTAAATAGTTAGTAATGTATACTATCCCACATTGGGAAGTAGGTACCTATTATTTTTTAAATAGGTCTTTGTACAATACTTTAGACATAATTAATAAAAAGAATTCCATAATATAATTCTCACATGGTATCAAAGCGTGAGTAAGACACATCGAAAAAAGTTAGATAGTCGGCGTGCGTCAAATTCTGGTGACTTTCTAGGGCTGATTTGCGTTAGATCAAACTATGTTGGTATTGTACTAAAACCAACACTACCACAGGATCCCAACCTTTCACGATGAAACACCAGAAAAATCTCCAGTAGCCGACTCCTCACGCACAGATCAGAGGTTCGAAATTCTGGCAAGATCTACTCCACGCGCTGGTGCGTGGAACCTTTTCAACCACTTTTTAAAAAGTTTTTTAAGAATAGTTTGGCCACCTACTTTTTCGAGCCTACCCATACTATTTTCTTTTTATGTCGATCACTTTAAAACAATTCCGACGACTGTTTAATTTCTAGCAAGAGACAATATTGTTCTTTCACTGTTCCAGTGAGATTTCTATTATTCTTGATTGTTTGTGCTATTTAACCCAACAATATCTTTGGCACTTGATATTTTGGTTCTAAAAGCACGGGTTCTGAAAATTTATGTTTAATGATTACTTCGGAATCCTTAATGGGAAGTTCAAACTGCTTAGCCTGAGCTTATTCTGTTAAGTTGTGGTGTAAGGGTCAAGGTATTCAAGATCATCTAGCCAATAAGACTAGTGACGGAGAAAAAAAGATCAAAGCACTCTCGGAGAAAATTGATGCTTAATTATGTAGTTTGTTGTGGCGATTGATTGATTCCAAGATAATGACTTTGCTTCATTCATTCCAAACATGTTATTTAATTTGGGAGAAGGCTCGTACTTTATACACTAGTGACATATCTTATTTTTATAATGTGTTATCTTGGATGAAAAACTTAAAAATAATTGGAATTAGATATGTCTACCTACTTGGGACAGGTGCAAGCAGTAATAGAGGAATTTGAAAAGTTAATGTTAGTCACTGCTAGTGTTGAAAAATAATAAGAGCAAATATTTCTAGTTCTTACACTTTCTGGACTACCTAATAACCTTGAATCGTTGAGAGATCAAATTTTGGCTAGTCCTTCGGTCCCTACAATAGATAATATTCTCTCGATCACTTTACCTTGCTGCACCACCCAGTCACACAGTGGTCTCACCACTAACTATTGACTCCTCTATTCTTACATCTGAGATAATGAAAAATTTGGCATTTCAGGCTGTGGAGAATTGACGAGGAGGAGGGCATTTTGGGAGATTTCGGCCCAAGTATTCTTATTATAATAAACTTGAACACGCTCGTGAAGTGTGCTATTCTTTACATAATCGATAATCCAGGAAAAATGCTCATGTTTCTCAGATCGAGACTACAGGTAAACAAGGAGTTTCTTTATCTCATGAAAATATAATAAGTTCCTTCAGTATCGAGAAGTAAGCACACATCTCCGTAAGTAGCCTCAGTTTCTCAAATTGATACTCATGTTGCTGGTAGTTTTTATCTTTGCTTGTGTTTCTCAGTCTAATACTCTTGGATCGTGGGTGATGGACTTAGGAGCTTCTGATCATATCTCTGGTAATGAATCACTTTGTCGAATGTTGTGTATTCACAATCTCTTCCTACTGTTACTTTAGCCAATTGATTCTAAACTAAAGCAAAAAGAGTTGGACAAGCTAATCCCTCATATTATGTAACTCTAGATCCATTATTTATGTCCATGGTTGTTCTTTCAATCTTGCATATGTTAGTAATTTGACTCGTGCCCTCCATTATATATATTTTATTGATGATTGCTCTATTATGCAAGACTTCAATATGGGGCAGACGATTGGCAGAGGGCGTGAATCACAAGGCATTTACTATCTTAATTCACTATATCTCTCCATAGCACGTCGCCTAGTTTGTCTATATTAGATTGTGAGTCGTGTCAACTTGAAAAATATACCCAAGCCACCTTTCCACGTAGTGCTAATAGTCATTTAGAGTCTATTTTTTCTTTAGTTTATTATGATATATGGGGTCATAGTAAAGTTGTTTCAACCTTAGGATTTCGTTATTTTGTTAGTTTAAATGATGATTACCCAAGATGTACTTAGATTTCCCTAATGAAAGATCGTACCGAGTTATTTTATATTTTCTAGAATTCTTGTGCTGAAAAATCAATTTGGTATTTCTATTCGCACTATCTGTAGTGATAATATTTTAGAATACTTATCTCTCAGTTTCAGCAATTTATGATCTCTGAAGAAATTATCCATCAAACATATTGTCCATATACCCCTTAGCAGAATGGGGTAGCGAAAGGAAAGAATATACATCTCATTAAAATTGCTTGCACACTTCTCATTCAGTCCCATGTTCTACTGTGTTTTTGGGGTTGTGTTATTCTTACATGTTACATGATTAATCTGATGCCTTTATCTGCTATCCATAATCAGATTCCACATTCAGTATTTCTCCCTAAGTCACCTTATACTCTATTTCCTCGTGTTTTTGGGATACATGTTTTGTTCAGATTTTTGCTCCTAAAAGGATAAGTTAGCTCTCCGTGCTCTTAAGTGTGTCTTCCTTGGCTATTCAAAAAAGGTACCGTTGCTACTCATATGACCTTCGTTGTCATCTTATGTCAACAAATGTCATATTTTTTGAGTCCCAACCTTAATTTACTTCTTCTGTTCATCTTAGTATATCTGAGGTCTTACATGTACCTTAGGGGCGGGCATCAATTTGTTCAGTTCGATTGTGAATATTATCGGTTATTAGTTTTCAATATGATAAATCGATAACCAAACTGATATCAATATCGGTTTACCTGATAAGATATAACTCAATCTAGGATTAAACAAAAAAGAGAAGACAATTCACTGTAGTTAATCAAAAAAAGAGAAGAATTCACATATAATATACTAGCCATTTTTGCGTTCTGGCCTCAACTAATATTTGAAGCCTGCTTCATTTTAACAAATTCAAGACCTTTGAAATCTCCAAAATTGATACTACAACTCCACAAATATTCCTTCTCCAATTCATTGAAAATAACAATTAACAAGAACGTAAATACAGTTTTTTGTTTTCTGCCAAAAATTTGAATTGAAGAAGAAGTGATGAAGAATTGAATCAGAGTCTGAAGAGTGAACTGTGAAATTTCAATCTTGAATGCGGCTGGAAAAATTAGGAGAAAAAAAGAGAATGAAGCCATAGATTTATTTATATACTTATGTGTAAAATTATAATTTTATTAAATCTTATTGGGTTATAGGTTAACCCGTTAAGAAATTGGAGAAACCGAGGCCCGAA
This sequence comes from Nicotiana noctiflora, assembly GCA_032618575.1. Classification (NCBI taxonomy): domain Eukaryota; kingdom Viridiplantae; phylum Streptophyta; class Magnoliopsida; order Solanales; family Solanaceae; genus Nicotiana; species Nicotiana noctiflora. The sequence goes on from JASVEL010008819.1 coordinate 117,046, forward strand.
CAAATTACCCAATGGTGAAAAAGTATTAAACTATTTTACCTAACCGTTAACCCAATAAACCTCTATCGATACCCCAATAATATTTTTTCAATTCAGACTATCGGTTATACCTGATATATGCCTAGCCCTACTGTACCTGCTTGTGAGGAATCCACATCTACAGAACCACCAGAACCACTACTACCTATACAGACTTCTGAGGAGTCTAAATTTGCTCCTCCTACATCCTAAGCTACAAGGCCACCACTCTTGACTTATCATCATCGTCCACGTCTAGGATCGGGGCTAAATGATTCACGTCCTGCATCAGATTTTGCACTTACTACATACTTATCTTCTTCTAGTCCACCAATTGCCCTTTGAAAAGGTGTACGATGTACACTTAATCCTATTTCCCATTTATGTAAGTTCAAATTATCATTGTCTTTCATCACCTTATTATATTTTGTATCATTTTTGTCCATTGTTTCCATCCCTAAGTTTACAGGTGAGACACTATCTCATCCAAGGTGGCGATATGCTATGGTTGATGAGATATTTGCTTTACGTGCGAGTGGCATTTTGGAGCTTGTTCCCCTTCCTTTAGGTAAGTTTACTGTTGGTTGTATCTGGGTTTATGCAATTAAAGTTGACCCCGGATGGTCATGTTGATTCGCTTAGGGCTCGTCTTGTTTCAAAAGGATACATTCAGATATTTGAGCTTGATTATAGTGATACTTTCTCTCCTGTGACTAAAGTAGCATATGTTCGCCTGTTTTTGTCCCTGGTTGTTGTTAGTCATCGACATCGTTATCAGTTAGATATTAAGAATGCTTTTTCTTCACAGTGATCTTGAGGAAGAAGTATATATGGAATAACCACCTGATTTTATTGCTCGGGGGGAGTCTAGTGGTCTCATCTGTCGATTGCACTGGTCACTCTATGGTTTGAAACAACATCCTCAAGTTCAGTTTGGTAAGTTCAGTACAGTTATTCAGGAGTTTAGCATGACTCGTAAAGAAGCTGATCACTCTGTGATTTTTGATATTTTGCTCCTAATCTGTGTATTTATCTGGACGCATGGGCAAAATCGTGAAATTATGGACTTTTACTATAATGGAAATGATCCATTCACAATTGTTGGTCGTATCTTGTGATTCGGCGAGCTAACATGTATGCCGCATGAATGGTTTGTTCTAGGGGCGGCTCTAAAGGCCCCAAATTTATTTTAAGCTAGTGAATTTATTCGCACTTTGCGTGGTGATAAGAAATATTGTTAAAGTCATATTTTAACTATATGTGTATTTCATGTCACCTAAATTTTTAAAAATATTAAACCTCATGCAAAAATGATGCATAAAAAATATATATAAAAGTTCATAAAAAGTCAAATATACAAAAGTTCATATGGTCACATGTCTCTAAATTCTTTGACCAACTTTATTGTTTGTATATCTTCCGATAAACTTTAAAATAAATAATTTCTCAAGGTTGATTGTTCTTTCTCAAATATTTAATCTCAATTTTTAAATATTAATGTATAATATCTAGCACAAAACTTTCATAATGATATAAAACGCTTGTACGTAATCGCATTTTTTATGCTTTAAAAAAAAAACATATCCAACCTCACAACATTTCTCGTTAAACCTGAGCAACCCATCAAATCTGAACTTATTTTATTCGACTTTATATATCTTGCAACATAACTAATGCCTAGTAGTAAAATTAATTTATTGCTATATCATTCTTATAATCTTATTTTAACAATTACTATTGGTGCTTTCTGTTAGCACATATATCAAACCTAAGCTGAATTAGTTAATTTTTTTTCAAGAATATCAATTATAAAATTGTAAAACGTATACTAATTACCAAATAAAAATAAGTATAGGTTCTGTTGAAACATAGCCAATACAAAAGCTTAACTCAATAGATTCTTAATGAAATTGAGAATTGAAGAAACAATATGAATGGCTAGAGGATAAGGAGGAAACTTGCAGATAGTGCCATTGCAACTGTAAGAATTCTTTATTCTGTATAAATATGTATTATGATGAAAGATTGTAACGGTCCAAAATACGAAATATGAAAGGTTGAAACTATAACAACCGTTCTTTTTATATTTATCGATAATCGACCAAAAAAAAAAATTGCAAGCAAATTTCATATAAATAATATTTACATCTATAAATAATCTGCTAAAGAATTTTAAAGAAATGTGAGTTCTTTAGTTTTACTACTTTTCACTAAAATAAGTATTTACAAAACTTCAGTTACCTATTACACTAGATAGAAACAACATAAAAGCACATGTAATTACTCTTTTACGTTACTACACAATTACAAAATCTTTTTTGCTTCTTCCTTCCCATGGAGAAATTCAAAAGGAATCACCGAATTATTTACTACAAACTATAAAGCCAATTACTTGATGTTGTTACAATTCTCCTCTAAAGATTATACATTGACAAAAGTTTCATCCAAGCAATCTGCAAATCATATCAATATTCAATCATGTAAAAATCTTACAGTATAACAATCAAAAGTAAATAAAAAAAAGTGTCTTTGAAACTCTTAATTCTTAAACTTCAAGGATTATATGGAAAAAAATTTGTGAGAAGTGAGAATAAAAAATCAGAGTAGTAAAATGGTAAAGAAGTCGATTTATTGGTGCATAGTTATGACTCTATTTGCATAGGGTCCATGACATATTTTAAAAAATAAATAGTGACATACCTGGTATTCTTCTACCAATATTTGGCTAGCCATAGTCCCTAGTTCTAAATTTTTATTTTTTTCACATGGAGAGTAGTAAAATAAAGAAAGCCCGAAACTACTACTTCCAAATTCAAATTGAGGAAATGATACATGAATCAAAATGTTGCACAAACTATAACCTCATCCAATAAAGAAAATAAAGTTACAAAATAATATAGGATTAGAATTGGATACCTGGAGAGTAAAAAACTTCTATTGGAACACTTCTTGAGCATTGGAATTATTTTTGAGTTATGGGAAAAAAACTAATGCATAGAAAGAAAAAAAGGTGATTTAAAGGAAAACAATAAATAACACTAATGATGGTGTTTAAGGGGAGGAAAAACTGTAACGGAAAAAGAGATTAGAAAACGTTTTAGAAAGAGAGATTAATAGTATACTAATAATGAAAGTGTTATGAAATAATAAAAGAAGAAGAACAGTATTGTAGAGAAATAGAGAGAGGGAATTCTTATTGAATTTTGGGATGATTTACAATGGGGTAAGACCCCTCTATTTATAGGAGAAATTATGACTTAGTCACAAAGTAAAACTCTTCACAAGATAGACATTCACTCCAAGTAAAATTCTATTCTTAACACTCCCCCTTGAATGTCTACTCAATAAGTAATGTGCCTCATTAAAACCTTAACTAAAATAAAACTGTCACGCCCCAAATCGAGGGACATGACCGGCGCCTGACCGGGTTGCCCCAGTCAAGCGGACCTGGGTGCCTTTCATTCCCACGCGTTAACCCCGTGTTGATTGTTTCTCATTAACCAAATATTTTACCAATAATGACTGATTTCATAATGCATAAACATAACCATGTGATTGATTCACTAACAAGTTCATAATTTATATTTACAACGCCCCATACATATACATAGGCCACAATCCCATAGTTTACATGTCTATGGAGCCTCTAGGATACAAAAAGGGAAATACAATACTTGCCGGTAACAAGGCTCCGGCTATACCTTACAAAACCAAAATGAAATCTAAACCGAGTGGCATGAACCACACAAGGCCCCGAGGAAGAAAGGGGCTCACCAAAAATGGGCAGTGGAGGATGAAAGATACTACTGCCGATGAGCTGAAGTGCCTGCTACTGATCCACCTACAATCATGACACGAATGTAGCGCCCCCGGCAAAAGGGACGTGAGTACACTTGAATTGTACTGGTATGTATGGACAAACTTTGTCCCAAGTAAACTCAAGCCATTAAATTACATCAACAATTAATTAAGCCAGCCAACCATGTTTCCACATTTTCCTCATTTCAAATAATTCTCACACAAAGCACTTTCTACGATCAACCAATTTAACAATAACCAATCAATCACGTAAAACACAAGTAGTCAAACAAAGGGGCAATCAGTGCCCCACAGGTTGCAAACTCTCCTGTCGTCTCCTTTCACAATTTCACATTATTGATTTTTGTATCAATTTTCAATAGCGATTTCGATCGCTTTCCATCCTTATTGCCCCTGACCACCCTTATTACCTCGGCCACCCTTATCACCCCAACCCACACCTTATTTCACCACGTTGCGGCGCGCAACACGACCCCGCCTTACAGTTGAAAACACAACAATTTCAAACAGCAGATAAGGTACTACACACAATTTCAACAAGTTCAAATAAGGAACTTACACATTGGTTCATGTTCTCAATTTCTTCTCAAGCCAATATCAAAACCAAGTTACAAGTATTCCAAAATCGAAAATGCCCACATAATCATGTTCAACAATTTACCACAATTAAGGTGTTTCAAATTCCTTCCACAATAAGCCAAATATGCCATCACAATGGTTTTTCCCAATTCTTTACCAATCTCGATTACCTTTTTATCTTTCAATTCATATTTCATACCACACCACACGTAGTTCAACATCAATCAAATGCTCAACAAGGAAATCAAAGAATTACGTGAAATTTCTCAATTTGACACATGCCAAAACAATTCGCACACATTTGGGCGATTTTACAAGAATCAAAATTAGCCATACATACCTGGTGATGATTTTTCTTCCTACTTTATGCTTACCCAAGATATCCTACTCTTGCCAACCTTGTTCTTGAAGACTCTTACTTCTACTCACTTCTTTTACTAGAAATCAAGTTCAATAATCATGCATGAGTGTAAAAATTCTATTTTTAAAAGCTATTATATGCAAACCTCTCTTTACCCAATTAAAACTGAAAATCAAAGAAAATAGTTAGGGTTTTTACCTTGAAAATATTGGGGAAGTTGAATCCTTGCCCTAGAATCCCTTGGAATTAAGTGGTTGGAACAATCTTTGAAGATGAAGAACTTCTCTCTCTAAAAACCCTCTCTTCTCTCTCTAATTTTGGTAAGATGATATGATAAAATGAAGAAGAAAGGTGTAATATTAAAGAAGAGATCGGGTCAAAATGTTACAAAAATCTGGGCCGGGGTCAATTATGCGGTGCACTATGCGACCGTAGAATCAACATGCGGTCCGCATAGTGACCGCAGAATTGCCCCAAATTTTATACAGGTTCTGTTAAGGAATGCGGTCACTATGCGGACCGCATGTTGATTCTGCGGTCGCAAAGTGCACCGCAGATTTGACATGCAATCGCATATCGACCGCACTTTTGACACGATTTTTGGGCAACTCTCTGGAACGTTTTGCGGCAAGAATGCGGTCCGCATGTCAAGTTTGCGGTCGCATTCTTGACCGCATATTTGACACTTTTTCGGAAAAATTATTTCTCTACATTTTTGAAACTTAAATCACTACCAAGGGTTCGAACCGCGGCTCGCAAGCTCGCCGCGAAGAATTCTACGCATTCCTAACACATTATTCGGACCATGACACCACAGCTACTAGGTTTTATGCACAAAAATTTTACGGGGCCTTACAAAAACCCAATGGGAAAAAAAAATCTAAAAAAGAAAAAAGAGTACACATATCTAATAATACGCCTTTTGGTTGCCTCGTTAAAAACCTCGCAAGGAAAACCCGGTGGGACAAAACCTTGTAAGGGAAAAAGAGTGCAACGCGCATTAACTCCCCCTGATGAGAGCATCAATTCACATCCGTAAGCTTTCGCATCCCGATCTTGTACACTAGCTTCTTGAAGGTTGACGTCGGTAGAGATTTTGTGGACAAATCAGCCATATTATCACTTGAACGAATCTGTTGCACATTAATATCACCATTCTTTTGAAGATCATGTGTGAAAAATAACTTTGGTGAAATGTGTTTTGTCGTATCTCCTTTTATGAATCCTCCCTTCAGTTGAGCTATGCATGTTGCATTGTCTTCATACAAAATAGTGGGTAACTTGTCACATTTCACACCACATTTATCTCGAATAAGATGTATTATAGACCTCAACCACACGTACTCTCGACTTGCTTCATGAATAGCAATTATCTCAGCATGATTAGATGAAGTAGCCACAATTGATTGCTTAGTCGATCGCCAAGATATGGCAGTGCCTCCACAGAGGTAAACACATAACCTGTTTGAGATCGAGCCTTGTGTGGATCGGATAAATACTCAGCATCAGCATAACCAACAAGATCGGGACTGCAATTATTGCCATAAAATAAGCCCATATCGGTAGTCCCTTTTAGATACCGCAATATGTGTTTGATTCCATTCCAATGTCTCCTTGTGGGAGCAGAGCTATATCTTGCTAAGACATTAACTGGAAAAGTTATGTCGGGCCTTGTAGTATTGGCAAGATACATTAGTGCACCAATTGCACTAGTATATGGTACTTCAGGACTAAGTAGCTCTTCATTCTCTTCTTGAGGTCGGAATGGATCCTTGTTCACATCAAGTGATCGAACAACCATCGGAGTACTTAATGGATGTGCTCCATCCATGTAAAACCGTTTAAGTACCTTTTCTATGTAAGTAGATTGATGAACAAAAATTCCGTTTGCCAAATGTTCAATTTGCAAACCAAGACATAATTTTGTCTTTCCGAGATCTTTCATCTCGAATTCCTTCTTTAAATAATCAATTGCCTTTTGGAGTTCTATAGGAGTTCCAATAAGGTTTATGTCATCAACATATACGGCAAGTACAACAAATTACGATGTTGTTTTCTATATGAAAACACATGGGCAAATGGCATCATTTATATAGCCTTCCTTTAATAAATACCCACTAAGACGATTATACCACATTCGTCCCTGATTGCTTTAGACCATACAAAGATCTTTGCAATTTGATTGAAAACATTTCCGGGGATTTTGAATTATTAGGCATTTTGAAGCCCTCGGGAATTTTCATGTATATCTCATTATCAAGTGAGCCGTAAAGGTAGGCGGTAACCACATCCATTATGGCGCCCAGCACATTGCTAAGCCAGCCTGACCAATTAATAACAATAACGGAGCTAGAAGCTCTCTTTAACCCATTTAAGCAAATTAATTCAAGAAATAACAACGATACATGTAACGAAAACGGGGAACCAAGTCCCATAATACATCAACTCCCATAGACCAAGGGTCAAGAGTCATGAGCCTCTACTGAACATGAGTGTATAAAGGTTTACAAAATACCAAGTGCGGAAAGAAAAGTCAATACAAAATCAAGAGACAGTAAGAAGGAATATCGGGTCCTGCGGACTCTGCAACTACCTCGAATATCCACAAATGTCGCCTCGCACATCTACTGGATCACTGCTGAGAGGTACCTGGATCTGCACACAAGGTGCAGGGAGTAAAATGAGTACTGCCAGACTCAGTGGTAATAAACAAGGGTAAGACAGCGCAGATAAGAAATCCGCAATAAAGCACTATGTAAAGCTGTAATCAAATACCCTGTCACAGAACCAATATCATCTGTACTTGTACCAACAAGTACCAATAAATAGCATAACAACTAGCAGATGTAGCTAAATGCAATGCAATGCATGATATGACCGCTACGGCGCGTAGTCCGACTCCAATTTTTGGGTACCCGTGCTCACTGTGGGGGTTCAGACTCCGGAGGGGCTCCTACAGCCCAAGCACATCTCATAGAGATATTCCTGCGGCGTGCAGTCCGATCCAACATATATCTTGCTGCGGCGTGCAGCCCGATCCACTACTAGTCGGCTAATATGCAGATACGGCCTCGCAGGCTCAAAAGTAGTTTTTGAAAACTCTTTTATCATTTTTCAGTTGGAAAACAGTAATATCAAGTTCCAGAGATTGGAATTAGCATAATAACAAAAATAGCTGCGGACTAGTAGTAAACTAGCATGTCTATATGATGAGACCATGATAACGATCCTCGCGGGATCCAATAACTGGCTCACGGCCCACATGTATAATCAACCGCCCAAGAAGGGGGTTCAACGGCTCAAGAATGGCCATTGTTACAATATATATATATATATATATATATATGCAACCATCCGAGAAGGAGGTTCGACGGCTCTAGAATAGCCAATAATACAGTATCAACAGGTCGGACTAATATATAGTCTCCAGTTCATGATCGACCCCGCACTCTCAAGAGTGTGCGTGTCTCGCCGCTATACGGCGTCACAAAGTGGTATACCGGGGTTTCGAACCCGCTGGTCATCACCCACATCTATTACTCACCTCAATACGGCGCGACGACTACTCCGCAATGCCCTTGCCACGAGAATCAAGCTCCGCACGCGTAGAATCTGATTCAATACAGTAGAAATGCAACAAATTAGGCCAATGGGACTACACCCAATCAATACAACTCAATTTACATCAAAATTCCCAAAGTTGCCAAAACCCGACTTTCGGTACGCTTATCGAAAAATCACGAAAGTCACATATTCGAACCCTCATCTCAATACGAGTCTAAGCATATCAATTTTACCAAATTCGGACTCCATTTGCCCATTCAAAACCTTGATTTTCTAAAGTTCAAGACTAGGGCTAAATCCTCCATAAATTACCCCAAATTCCTCCATTTTCATGATATAATTGCATAATATTACCAATACTAATCATAGTTTAAGTCCATAGATGATTACCTCATGATTTCCCTTGAATTTCTCTTCAAAATCGCCCAAATCGCCTCTAAAGCCGAGACCCAAAATGTGTGAAATGTTCTGAAATTTTTCTAACTTCTGATACACTTACTTACAGCGATTTTCGCTTCCGCGGAACATTTTCCGCTTCTACGCTCCCGTATCCGCGACCAAAGGGTCGTTTCTGCGGTTCCAGGCCTAGCCGGCCATTTTCCGCTTCTGCGATATACGGACCGCCTCTGCGCGTCCGCTTCTGCGAAGACTCGATCGCTCCTGCGGAAATTTCCGCTTCTGCGGCTAGGCGTCCGCCTCTGCGGACTCGCCTAAGCGGCTCCCTTCCGCTTCTGCGATGGCCGCTTCTGCGGCTCCCTTCCCGCTTCCGCGATTCCGCTTCAGCGGAAAGGCGTCCGCTTCTGCGAAACCACCCGCTCCTGCGCATCTCGTCCGCTTCTGCGGACACGCTCCTGCGTCCAAAATTCCGCAGGAGCGGAAACAACAGAAGCAGGATCCCAACCTGCAATTTTCCACAATTTTATCCCGTTTAACCATCCGAAAACACCCCGAGGCCCCGGGACCTCATCCAAACATACCAACACATCTTAATACCTTATTCGAACTTGCTCCAATCCTCAAAACACGTCTAACGACATCAAAACCCATAATTCGCATCGAATTCAAGCCTAAATTCCTTAAAACATTCCAAATTACACATTCAATCAAAAACCCGACCAAACGACGTCCGAATGACCTGAAATTTTGCAGCCACATCCAAAATCACCTAACGAAGCTACTGCAACTGTCGGAATTCCATTCCGACCCCCGGATCAAAATCTCACCTACTGTTCGGGTTTCGCCAAAATTCAACCTTAGCCAATTCAAGCCTATTTCTACACCGGCCTCCAAATTCAATTCCGATCGCTCCCCTAAGTCACAAATCACCTTCCGGAACTAACCGAATCATCAGAATCCGATTCCGAGCCCTCTAACCAAATAGTCAACTCCGGGTTGACTTTCCTTATTCGAGTTTCCTTCACAAAGGCTATATGCCTCATTTTCAATCCAATTCACTCCTAACTCACCCGATAGGCTTTAACACTAATATAAAATCATAAAACATGTATTTACAACATAACGGGGTGGTAATTCTCGTAACGACGGGCCGGGTCGTCACATTCTCCCCCTCTTAAGCAAACGCTCGTCCTCGAGCGGGTCAAGAAACATACCTGAAGTCTCAAACAAATGAGGATATCTGCTCCGCATCTCCCGCTCGATCTCCCAAGTGGCCTCCTCCACGGGTCGACCTCTCCACTGAACCTTAACTGATGCAATCTCCTTAGACCTCAATTTTCTCACCCGACGACCCAAAATAGCAATAGGCTCCACATCATAGGATAGATCACCATCAAGCTGGATGGTGCTGAAATCTAATACATGAGACGGATCTCCAATGTACTTCCGGAGCATAGACACATGGAATACCGGATGAACGCTGGATAAGCTGGGCGGCAAGGCCAACTCATATGCCACCTCTCCAACTCTCCTAAGTATCTCAAAAGGACCAATGTACCTGGGACTCAACTTTCCTTTCTTCCCAAACCTCATGACACCCTTCACCGGTGAAATCTTCAACAATACTCTGTCACCCACCATGAAAGACAACTCTCGGACTCTACGGTCCGCATAACTCTTCTGACGAGACTGTGCTGTACGAAGCCTCTCCTGGATCAACTTTGCTCTATCCAGAGCATCCCGGACTAACTCAGTCCCTATCAATCTAACCTCACCAGGCTCAAACCATCCCACGGGGGATCTACACCGCCTGCCATACAATGCCTCATACGGGGCCATCTGAATACTCGACTGATAACTGTTGTTGTAGGCAAACTCGGCAAGTGGTAGGAACTCATCCCACGAACCACCAAAATCAATCACACAAGCTCGCAACATATCCTCCAAGATCTGAATAGTACGCTCAGACTGTCCGTCTGTCTGGGGGTGAAATGCCGTACTCAACTCAACCCGCGTACCCATCTCTCGCTGAAATGCTCTCCAAAACTGAGAAGTGAACTGAGTACCCCTGTCGGATATGATAGACACCGGAACTCCATGCAACCGAACAATCTCTCGAATAAAGATCGCTGCCAACCGCTCCGATGAGTAGGTAGTACTAACTGGAATGAAGTGAGCTGACTTGGTCAGTCTATCCACAATCACCCATACAGAATCAAACTTCCTCGCCGTCCGAGGGAGTCAAGTAACAAAGTCCATAGTGATCCTCTCCCATTTCCACTCAGGAATAGCAATGCGCTGAAATACACCACCGGGCCTCTGATGCTCGTACTTAACCTGCTGACAGTTGAGGCACCGTGCTACATGTCCGACAATGTCCATTTTCATCTTTCTCCACCAATAGTGTTGTTTCAAATCTTGATACATCTTAGCGGCTCCAGGATGGATAGAATACCGCGAGCTATGGGCCTCTTCCAGAATCAACTCACGAAGGCCATCAACATTGGGCACACATATCCGGCCCTGCATCCTCAATACGCCGTCACTATCAATGGTGACATCTCTAGCATCATCAAGCTGAACTCTGTCCCTAAGGACAGCCAAATGTGGATCATCATACTAGCGCTCACGAATACGATCATATAGAGATGACCGAGATACAACACAAGCCAATACCCCTGCTGGGCTCCGAAATATCTAACCTCACTAGCCGATTGGCTAGCACCTGAACATCATGAGCAAATGGCCTCTCCTCAGCCGGAATATATGCCAAGCTCCCCATACCGACCGCCTTCCGGCTCAAAGCATCGGCCACCACATTGGCCTTACCCGGATGATATAATATAGTAATGTCATAATCCTTCAGCAACTCTAGCCATCTCCGCCGTCTCAAATTAAGGTCTTTCTGTTTGAACAAGTGCTGGAGACTACGATGGTCGGTATACACCTCACAAGACACACCGTACAAGTAGTGCCTCCAAATCTTCAAGGCATGAACAATGGCGGCTAGCTCCAAGTCATGAACAGGATAGTTCTTCTCATGCGGCTTCAACTGCCGAGAAGCATAAGCAATTACCTTTCCTTCCTGCATCAACACACAACCTATCCCCACTCTCGAGGCATCACAATAAACGGTATATGAACCCGAAGCTGATGGCAATACTAACACTGGAGCTGTGGTCAAAGCTGTCTTGAGCTTCTGAAAGCTCTCCTCGCACTCATCCGACCACACGAATGGTGCACCCTTCTGGGTCAATTTAGTCAATGAAGAAGCAATGGATGAAAATCCCTGAACAAACCGTCGATAATACCCCGCCAAGCCAAGAAAACTCCTGATCTCTGTAGCTGAGGACGGTCTAGGCCAACTCTGCACCGCCTCTATCTTCTTCGGATCAACCAGAATACCATCACGAGACACCACATGTCCCGAAAATGCTACGGACTCGAGCCAAAACTCGCACTTGGAGAATTTAGCTTATAGCTTCTCCTCCCTCAATCTCTGCAACACAATACTCAAATGCTGAGCATGCTCCTCCCTGACTACGGGAGTAGACTAGAATGTCATCAATGAACACAATCACAAATGAATCCAAATAAGGCCCGAACACACTGTTCATCAGATGCATAAATGCTGCTGGGGCGTTGGTCAGCCCAAACGACATCACAAGAAACTCATAATGACCATATCGGGTCCTGAATGCAGTCTTCATAATATCTGAGTCTCTGATCTTCAACTGATGATAGCTCGAACGAAGATCGATCTTAGAAAACACCCTCGCACCCTGTAACTGATCAAACAAATCATCTATGCGCGGTAGAGGGTACTTTTTCTTCACTGTCACTTTGTTCAATTGCCTATAATCAATACACATTCGCATGGAACCATCTTTCTTTTTAACAAACAATACCGGCGCACCCCACGGAGACACACTAGGGCGGATGAAACCCTTATCCAGAAGTTCTTGAAGCTGCTCTTTTAGTTCTTTCAACTCAGCTGGTGCCATCCGATAAGGAGGAACGGATATGGGCTGAGTGCCCGGCACCAAGTCAATGCCAAAATCAATATCCCTGTCCGGCGGCATGCCCGGCAGGTCTGAGGGGAATACATCTGGAAAATCCCTCACAACAGGTACAGAATCAATGCTAGGAGACTCATCTCCCACATCTCTCACAAACGCTAAGTACGACAGACACCCTTTTTCAACCATTTTCTGAGCCTTTAAGAACGAAATGACACGGCTAGGGACGAAATCGGTCGAACCCCGCCATTCAATCTGAGAAATACCAGGAATGGCCAACGTAACTGTCTTAGCATGAGAGTCCAATATAGCATGATACGGAGACAACCAGTCCATACCCAATATAACATCAAAGTCCACCATCCCCAACAATAACAAGTCCGCCTGGGTCTCCAAACCCCCAATAGATATAACACAGGATCTATAGACATGATCCACAACAATCGTATCACCCACGGGGTGGATACATGAACAGAGGTAAATCAAGACTACCACGAGTCGTACCCAAATGACGTGCAAAATAAGAGGACACGTAAGAATATGTGGACCCTGGATCAAATAGAACGAGGCATCTCTGTGACAGACATAAATGATACCCGTAATCACAACATCGGAGGCAACCGCATCACGCCCGTCGGAAGTGCATAGAACCGTGCTTGGCCTCCACCGCATCTCTCCTCGCCCCCGGGGCGTCCACGAAAGACCGACCTCCACCTCTACTAGACCGAGATGGCGCCGAAGAGGAGGGCCGATCCCTCTGCTGAGTCCCGCCCCTACGTAGTCGAGGGCAATGTCTCCTCGCGTGGCCAAACTCACCACACTCATAACATGACCGCGCGAGCGGTCGGTGATGCGCGAGGCGGATGTGTCCGCGTAGCGGAAGCGCTTCGCGAGGCGGGTCCGTTTGAGCGGCCCTTATTCGCGAAGCGGAAATGGCCGGCTAGGCCTCGGAACCGCCGAAGCGACCCTTTGGTCGCGGATACGGGAGCGTAGAAGCGGAAAATGTTCCGCAGAAGCAAAAATCGCTGTAAGTAAGTGTATCAGAAGTTAGAAAAATTTCGGAACATTTCACACATTTTGGGTCTCGGCTTTAGAGGCGATTTGGGCGATTTTGAAGAGAAATTCAAGGAAATCATCGGGTAATCATCTATGGACTTAAACTATGATTAGTATTGGTAATATTATGCAATTATATCATGAAAATGGAGGAATTTGGGGTAATTTATGGAGGATTTAGCCCTAGTCTTGAACTTTAGAAAATCAAGGTTTTGAATGGGCAAATGGAGTCCGAATTTGGTAAAATTGATATGCTTAGACTCGTATTGAGATGAGGGTTCGAATATGTGACTTTCGTGATTTTTCGATAAGCGTACCGAAAGTCGGGTTTTGGCAACTTTGGGAATTTTGATGTAAATTGAGTTGTATTGATTGGGTGTAGTCCCATTGGCCTAATTTGTTGCATTTCTACTGTATTGAATCAGATTCTACGCGTGCGGAGCTTGATTCTCGTGGCAAGGGCATTGCGAGTAGTCGTCGCGCCGTATTGAGGTGAGTAATAGATGTGGGTGATGACCAGCGGGTTCGAAACCCCGGTATACCACTTTGTGACGCTCTATAGCGGCGAGACACGCACACTCTTGAGAGTGCGGGGTCGATCATGAACTGGAGACTATATATTAGTCCGACCTGTTGATACTGTATTATTGGCTATTCTAGAGCCGTCGAACCTCCTTCTCGGATGGTTGCATATATATATATATATATATATTGTAACAATGGCCATTCTTGAGCCGTTGAACCCCCTTCTTGGGCGGTTGATTATACATGTGGGCCGTGAGCCAGTTATTGGATCCCGCGAGGATCGTTATCATGGTCTCATCATATAGACATGCTAGTTTACTACTAGTCCGCAGCTATTTTTGTTATTATGCTAATTCCAATCTCCTGGAACTTGATATTACTGTTTTCCAACTGAAAAATGATAAAAGAGTTTTCAAAAACTACTTTTGAGCCTCGAGGCTGTATCTGCATATTAGCTGACTAGTAGTGGATCGGGCTGCGCGCCGCAGCGAGATATATATGTTGGATCGGGCTGCACACCGCAGTAAATCTCTATGAGATGTGCTTGGGCTGTAGGAGCCCCTCCGGAGTCTGAACCCCCACAGTGAGCACGGGTACCCAAAATTGGAGTCGGGCTACGCGCCGTAGCGGTCATATCATGCATTGCATTGCATTTAGCTACATCTGCTAGTTGTTATGCTATTTATTGGTATTTGTTGGTACAGGTACAGTGAATATTGATTCTGTGACAGGGTAGCTGATTATAGCTTTACATAGTGCTTTATTGCGGATTTCTTATCTGCGCTGTCTTACCCTTGTTTATTACCACTGAGTCCGGCGGTACTCATTTTACTCCCTGCACCTTGTGTGCAGATCCAGGTACCTCTCAGCAGTGATCCAGTAGATGTGCGAGGCGACATTTGTGGATATTCGAGGTAGTTGCAGAGTCCGCAGGACCCGATATTCCTTCTTTACTGTCTCTTGATTTTGTATTGACTTTTCTTTCCGCACTTGGTATTTTGTAAACCTTTATACACTCATGTTCAGTAGAGGCTCATTACTCTTGACCCTTGGTCTATGGGAGTTGATGTATTATGGGACTTGGTTCCCCGTTTTCGTTACATGTATCGCTGTTATTTCTTGAATTAATTTGCTTAAATGGGTTAAAGAGAGCTTCTAGCTCCGTTATTGTTATTAATTGGTCAGGCTGGCTTAGCAATGTGCTGGGCGCCATCACGACCGGATTTGGGGTCGTGACATAAAGGTAGGCAGTAACCACATCCATTAAATGCATGTCAAGTTTTTCATGGACAGCAAAACTAATAAGATAACGGAATGTTATAGCATCCATAACGGGTGAATATGTCTATTCATAATCGACACCAGGCCTTTGTGAAAATCCTTGTGCAACAAGGCGTGCCTTATATCTTTGTACCTCGTTTTTCTCATTTCTCTTGCGTACAAAGACTCATTTATAGCCAACAGGCTTAACACCATTAGGTGTTTGGACTACAGGCCCAAAAACTTCACGTTTTGCAAGTGAATTCAATTCTGATTGGATTGCTTCTTACCATTTTGGCCAATCAAGTCTTTGTCGACATTCACCAACAGATTGAGGTTCAAGATCCTCACTTTCTTGCATAATGCTGGATGCAACATTATATGCAAAGACATAATCCACCAATCGATTCAAATTTGTCTCAATATCGATTGGATTTATTGATAGTTCCTTATTTTCTTGAGTCTCGGGCTCAGTAGATTCCTCATGAATATCATAATTTATTAAGTCGTGGATTTCTTCATGAGATTCTTTCATAGTGTCATTTTGATCATTTATTTTCCCTTTTCTAGGATTTCGATCTTTGGAACCTAATGGTCTGCCACGTTTCAGTCGTGCTTTTGACTCACTAGCTATGACACTAGAAGATTGTCCAATAGGAACATCAATACGGATTGGAATATTCTCCGCAGGGATATGTGATTTTGTTATCCTTTTCATATACGTAAATGCATCGAGCATTTGATTTGCTATTCTCTGCAAATGAATAATCTTTTGTACCTCTTTTTCACAAATAGAGGCACGTGGATCAAGATGAGATAATGATGGATTTTTCCGCAAAATTTCCTGTTTGGTTTCACCAACTTCTCCCCCTAATTTTGGGAAAAGTGTCTCATCGAATCGACAGTCTGCAAATCGTGCAGTAAACAAATCTCCCATTAATGGCTCGAGGTAGCGAATAATGGAGGGCGATTCAAACCCAACATATATTCCTAACCTTCTTTGCGGACCCATTTTGGTGCGATATGGCGGTGCTACAAGCACATATACCGCGCATCCAAAAGTTCTTAAATGGGATATATTAGGTTCATGACCCAAAACTAATTGCAACGGGGAATATTTATGATAATTTGTCGGTCTGAGACGAACTAGCATTGCTGCATGCAAAATGGCGTGACCCCAAACCGAAGTGGGCAGCCTCGTTTTCATGAGTAACGGTCTTGCTATCAATTGCAGACGTTTAATTAAAGACTCTGCAAGACCATTTTGAGTGTGAACATGAGCTACGGGATGTTCCACTTTTATCCCAATTGATAAGCAATAATCATTAAATGCTTGGGATGAAAACTCAGCAGCATTATCAAGTCTAATAAACTTAATTGGATTATCGGGAAATTGTGCCCGTAATCGAATTATTTGTGCCATTAATTTTGCAAACGCGAGGTTGCGGAATGACAATAGGCACACATGGGACCATCTAGAAGATGCGTCTATCAAGACCATAAAATATCGGAACGACCCACTAGGTGGGTGAATAGGTCCACAAATGTCCCCTTGTATACGTTCCAAAAACGCAGGGGACTCAATTCCAACCTTTGTTGGTGATGGCCTAATAATTAACTTGCCTTGATAACAAGAAGTGCAAGAAAATTCATCATTTAAAAGAATCTTTAAATTCTTTAATAGATGCCCATTTGAGTTTTCTATGATTCGTCTCATCATAATTGATCCAGGGTGTCCCAATTGATCATGCCAAAGTACAAAAGTATTGGAATCGGTAACCTTTTGGTTTACAATAGAATGTGCCTCAATTGCACTAATTCTTGTCCAATACAGGCCACAAGACAAAGATGGGAACTTCTCGATAGCCCTTTTCTGGCCAGAGACATTTTTGGTGATGATGAGATATTCAAGATTATTCTCATCTATTGTCTCAATATGATATCCATTTCTGCGGATATCTTTAAAACTCAACAAGTTCCTCTTGGACTTGGAGGAGAACATTGCATTCTATATGATAAGTATTGTTCCCATAGGCAGAGTTATAGTAGCTCTTCCAGAGCCTTCAATTAATTTACTACTACCAGAAATTGTAGTAACATCTGCGTTACACATACTTAAATGAGAAAAATAATTCTTCTCTTTGAGTATTGTATGTGTTGTACATGAATCAACTAAACAAATATTTTTACAATTGAACTTTGATCCAAGTTTGCTTTGTGAAATATCCATATTTGCTTAATCTTCTGAAAGAGCTTCTTGAGATGGTAGAGTCTCGTGCTGATAACGTGTTATGAAATAATAAAAGAAGAAGAACAATATTGCAGAGAAATAGAGAGAGGGAATTCTTATTGAATTTTGGGATGATTTACAATGGGGTAAGACCCCTCTATTTATAGGAGAAATTATGACTTAGTCACAAAGTAAAACTCTCCACAAGATAGACATTCACTCCAAGTAAAATTCTATTCTTAACAGAAAGAAATAAATGCTTAATTGTTAACAAAATTTAAATGCAAAAAATAATGAAAAAGGTATAAAATCTAAGAAAAAAGATAAATTTGATCATTGGCCAAAGAAACATGCCACATCATCTTTTATTTTCCCATCTTTATTAGATATATAGATAGATATAGATATAGATATAGATTATTATTATTATTATTATTATTATTATTATTATTATTATTATTATTATTATTATTATTATTATTATTATTATTATATAAATAATTAGTATAAATTAGTAGTATAAAAAAGTATTACTGTATTTTATTTTATCATTTGATTGAGGTTATTTTATATCAATAAATTCATAAATTATGATAATTTTCTTTATTGGTGAAGTAATATATTTGTTTCCGTATTCAATTTTAGTTTTATTATTTTTATATAGGAATATATATATCGACAATATAATAAATTTCTTTTACAATGTTCTCTAAAACTGCATGAACACAAAAGTATTCATGTACCAGTTTAATTCGACATATTATATTATGTTATTTATAATTTATTTTACATATTCACCAATAAGTGTTACTTAAATAAAATAAACTACAATTATCATTTAAATTGATCATAAGGAGTAAATATATATGACATCGTTAATGCTCAAAACTTAAGCTGTTTCGTTATTTACGTTTATTTCTTTTTCTTGTTTGTGATGATAGCCAAATCAAAATTTGTGGATCTCAACATCCGATAGTCCACCACTTTATTTTTTTGCTCTTTTCTTTTCTTCTTTTTCTAAATTTTGCTTATTTTTGTCTTAAATGATTAGTTGATTGTTTAAAAAGTAATTTTGTTGTTAGTGTAAATTCTTTATAAAATAAATTTAAGGGCCTCTCAATATGGTTTCGCCTTAGATCACGAGATCGAGTGAACCGCCACTGGTTTGTTCTACCATCGGAGGAGAGAAGTTAAAGATCCTAAAGACTGAAATATGATGCAACATCATCTTTGGCCTGACCGATTGAGCTATCTTAGCGCAATGGTTATGGTATTCGGATATCAAGAGTCAAATGAGTTGCTCTTGGACCGTAAAATATTTTACATGATTTTTAAATATTTTAAATTATTAACTGTTGTTGTGCTTTAGAATACTTACGGAGTTTTTAAATCCTGGAGCTTAACAAACTCATCCACAGAGCACACAGGTAAAATCACCTCGAAATGTTCAGACAAATATACAATGACACCTCCAACCTCTAACTCCTTACTCAAAAGAAACACACAGAAATGTGTTCCAACTATTTGGAAAGTGATTTTAGGAACAAAACCAACTAGCTTTCTGAAGTTTTAACAGCACAAAATTGAATATTTACACATCCCACTGACCTTGAGGACTATCCCATGAAACAAGTGACTTTACATGAGGCATGTAAATTTGCACATCTCCAACATTAACCTCCTGCATTTCTTCAGCTTCAATATTGTATATATGTAACAAAGGGTTTCCTCTTCTCTTGAAAACTATTTCCGTTGTCGAAGCACAAAGCGGAACAAATCCTGTGATATCATAGAACCTATTGATGCTATATCTCTTTATCCAGCTTTCCCTTAAGCCATCCTTTTTCAATATCCATACCTGAATCAAATTCAACGTCGCATGAGTTATGAAGCTCAGGGTGCCTCCAATCTCAACAAGACGATCGTTTTTTGTGCTGTTGATTGGTAGAGGTACAGTTTGGAACTTCTCATCATGAAATCCAAAAGACACAACATGGTTACAACTGTCCCTCTTTGGAAGCCAATACAAAGCACCAACTGCTGAAACAGATCTACGAGTGGTACTGATTGATCCGAATTCTCCTGAATTAGGTCCATCCACTGCATGCCATGATCTTGTAGTAAGGTTCAGAATCTCACAGTGGATGTGTCTATGTTCGTCGCGGAACAAGTGTACTACTTTATAAGCACCTGTGAAGTGGCTGAACATGAACCCGTAGCACTCCTGCACGAAACCAATTGTACCAAGAGGCATTCTAATGTGGTTCCTTGTACTTGGATTTACAACTACTAGACCTCCGTTTTTCTTAATTCTAGCCAGGACCAAACCGTTGCAGGCAGCCAAAACGCATTCTAAGCTCCTCAAATTTGGCATACAAACTTTGTGGCCTTTACCGCTATGGATGTCCCAGAAATGGAAGTAACATTGATTTGGCTTATCTGAAGGTAGTGGAAAAGGTGACCGTATGTTTTCCTCGCGAAAGGACTTTTGAGTAATTAGAACTGTCTCAGATTGACGAAAGTGAGCTTCAACAAAAGCTGGACTGTTGATCATGTTGAGAAGTGTCCTGCATACGCAACGCAGTCTGCAGAGAGTTTCAGCTGGAAGTAGAAGAAAAACCTTAAAAAGCAAGTCATAAGGAAGCCAAGTCCCTTTGGTCTCTAAATTATTTTTCATTTCTTGTTTTGTTTCCCTTGATGTTGTGTTTCGTCTCAGCTGTTGAAGCGCAATTGTTTCTACAGATGACAATTTAAGCCACTTTTTACCTCTTGGCCACCTGTCCCTCATGACTTAAATCCTCTGCAATCAGAAAGCTCAAAAATAATTATGCAGCCAAATGAAAAAACATTTTAAAAGGAAAAAAGCTTCATGCCAGTATTTCGTTATTCGTTTAATGTTTGGGAGGGTGAGCCAGAGGATTACAAAAATGACAAGAAAGAGTTTCCAGAACAATGTTTCAGCAATCTGCTTAACTCATAGTTTTACATAGAAAACTCCATCAGTTGTTTGTTCTTTCCATATGGAACTTAATGCTTGTCTATTCCCACCTTACCTAACCTTGGCTTTTGTCTCCACAATGATAAAAACTATTTAACTGGTTGTCCTTGTATAGTTGTATGAGTTCATATACCAATCCTGACCTTCCCTATTTAATAATTTCTGATAGAGAGAACGCGACAGATAAGGATGACTTAGGGACCAATTGTTGGATGTACGTACTCCAAGTATGATAGGATTAAAGAATGAAAATGGACACTAGCAAGAAACAACAACAATAACTATCCAGTAAAATCCCACCAAGTGGGGTTTGGGGAGGATAATGTGTACGTAGACCTTACCTCTACCCCGATAGGGCATAGAGGTTGTTTCCGATAGATCCACGATTCAGAAAGATGGAAATAAAAAAAACAGAAAAAGACAATTCATTAGTAACTCCGGTAGAAACCGTAATAGTAACAGAAGCATAACAACCAAAAGATGAATGACATGCAATAACAGTAACCAGTACCTAAGTCTCGGGCTAAGATAAACAGCAAGTATAGTAACTGCAAGCCATCTAAGATCAACCCTTATCCAACACCGCCTCACCCCCGGTAGGACACTAGCAAGAAACATACAAAGATAAGTTTGCATACGCCTGACTATATCCATCCTGTTCCATATTTGCATTCACATAAAGGAATTTGTGTTTGTGATGAAATTGAAAAAATATAATCTGACAATAAATATCTAAACAAACTAAATTCAAGGTAATGCTTCAATTCAAATCACCAACAGACCCGATTACAGAGCTGTAAACAGAATATGGCAAAACAATCATTATCAAGCAGCAGCTCTCCATTTTAAACTTGTGCCTCAGTGAACACATCAGTAAATCTTGGCGAGCCACTAACATGTCGAGCAGACTGCGCATATATTAGAGATGACATGAGGCTTAACATACTAGAATACATCATCCTGGATCCATAAGACAGTTGCTCAGGCATCAAGATTGTCATTCTTTTATGACAAAAAATAAGGAAACTCCTAAGATAGTACTAGTAGTTTTCTGGAACCATCACAACCCCAACACAGGCTTTGGTCTAGTGAAAAGAATTCTTCTTGTCCCTTCATTTTCTTTGGTTCTTACCTCCCAAACAAAGCATAAATGAGCAGATAAGACAAGCGAATGTAACCAGAACCCATGGCACTAAAAAAGTTCAACTTAGTTACCTATGATGATAAGCTCATAGCTTGATACTCCCGCTCATGCTGCGGGGAGTCATCTAAATATTGGACCTTGAAATGAGCAAAGACATACAGTTGAATTAGGTAAGTGAAAACCAATCAATGGATCAAAGGTTTTCGATAGAACATTATGAAACTAACTAAATGAGACACAATTGAGCAACAAAAGAAGGAAAAACAGACCCCTAAATGAATCCTCTCCAAATCAGTATCAAATAACAGGAAGAACAGAAGAAAGATTCACCTTCTAAAGTACTAAAGGAGTGTTTAGCAAAGGCGAAAAGCATAAAAAAGCTCTAACGTATGTTGGAGATTTAAGCACAAAGCGCAAATAAAGCATGTGTTTTAATGAACAAAGGCGCAAATAGAGAAAAACTACAAATATGTATGTATAGTCCAAGACAAAGAAATTGAAGAAAATTTAGAATAAATTGAAATATCAATTGTTTAATGTCGACTCTTCAGGATTACGTTCATTGGAAAGGAAAAGTATGCCTTAGAGCCTTCATGACAACACTAAAGAGCTCGCTAAGCGAGGCAAAGTGTTCAACATATTTTGAACCTCACTTCAGGGCCTAAGCGTGTTTTAAGTGCGTCTTTGATAACATTTGAGTGTAGCAAGTGCATCACAATCTACAAGAAAGGGCAGCCCGGTGCATAAAGTATCCCGCATTCACGCAAGGTCCGGGGAAGGGACACACTCCAAGAGGGCATGATGTAGACAGTCTGCCCTGATACAAATATTGGTGGCTGATTCCATGGTTCGAACCCGTGACACACTATTTAAGTAAGTTGCAATAATGAAACCTTCTCATTTTAAGTGGCAAAAGTTAAGTACTCTTCCCAGCAAAAGTAAACTCATTTCTTGCCTTACAAAGCCAACAAAATGGAGACTATTTATCAGTACATGTTTAACTTACAAACAATCTCTGCATTGTTTAATGTAATCTTCCAAGCATGGGATTTCTTTCTTTTGTTCTGCTACAAGGAATTTATAAAATATCTCAAACATTAATAATGCAGGGCTAAAACTTAACTTTCTTTTTCTTCTTTATGTTTTGAAAGTAAGAAACAGATTTGAAAAGTTATATACACCAACAATAATTAATTACTACATTATAAATGTAATTCCACTTTAAACAGGTTACCATCTTTAACATGCCACTGAGCATGCTTATTATAGACAATTTCCATGTAGTTGGCTTTAAAGGCCTAATACTGTAATAAAAAGTACACTTTTCTGCATAAAACTTTAAGTCAGTCAAGAAAATATATTGTTTTCGCTTCGAAGGCCTTTTACCGATTTATTCTAGCTAGTTAAAACTTCAGAGTAGCCAAGTTAGGCTACAACAGAAGCAACTTACACTGGTCCTAATCTTGTAATAAACCAATAGTATCACTTATATCAAACATGCATCATAGTTGTCAGAAAAAAGTGAACAATACCCCATGAAGGGGGAGAGGGAAGAAGCAAAATATTCTAGAGGCCATACAACATGCTATAGTCAATGCATTATTAGTAATAACCTAAAGTGTAGTGGCATTTGCATTAATTTTTATTGTTACTTGGGCTATCGGAAACAGCCTCCCTCCACCCGTGGGATTACACTAAGTTTCTTGTTCTTGTTTTAAAGGGTAGTGGTGGAGCCACCTTCAACTAACAGCAGAAAACTACACTAGGATAGCTGGACAAAAAGTTTCTTTCATGTATTAATACTATATAAAGTCGAATCCCCTTTTTTTTAATGTTTTTTTTATATATCTTGATGGCTCTTAGTGAAAATCGTGGCTCCATCACCGCTAAAGTGTATATATATTAGTTCTAATTTACCACAAATTTATACATATTGTTGATCCATCCATCTGCTCTGTTAACCTAATTCAAGTCAAGATTAGCAAGGAAGTTTAAAAAACACCAGAAGTGTAAATTCATTCAAAGTAGGAAATAACAACGCATGGTTCCTTCAGTATATAGTTCAATGATCGCACAAAAAAGCAATTAAAAGAAGGCATGATATGATGATCACAATCTCAGACACAACAGAAAGTAAAATTAAAATAAATTGCTTTTATTTTTAAAGTTCATGGCTGACCTTGGCTGTTAATAGGAGACCTTTCTTCTTTTTGCCTTTCTTTCCTCTCGATGATGATCGGCGAACTCTGGTCAGTCAGCATGTGAAAGTGGACACAAGGTCATGAGCTTTTTCTAACTATTATTATATTTATATATTGGCTCTAATACCCGCAGCCGAATAATAATAAAATTGTCTTCACTTATATGTTATGTGCCCTAAAATACTTTGAGATATTGGGTCTAAAATATTTGTATAACGGTAAGCTGTCCACATATTCCTTTTCCGGACCTGAGTGAATACGAAATGCATTGTATAAGGAACTGAGAGCCATACACTGTAGTATTTAAGTGGAGAGAGTTGGAGAGGTGAACCCATTATTAAATTAGCTCTATAGACAAATTAAGGTTTTGTATTTGATGAGTTGATATTAGTGTTTTTACAAATTATTATGGAAAATATTAAGTTTAGTTGACCGGTTGATAACATGCTACTTAGTCCCTAAGGAATTTGTCGATAATTAAAAAAAAAAATTGATGGTTGATCGATCATTGAATTAGCCTTTTTCGACAAGTGAGGCTTGCTCAGTTGGTAAGCACCTCCACCTACGACTGTTAGGTCCTGGGTTCGAGTCACCGTGGAGGGGAAGTGTGGAAACACTATAGATCCTCCTAATTTGGGAGGGGTTTAAAAAAAAAAAAAAAAATTAGCCTTTTTCAAAGCAGCCAATAAGGGGTAAGTTTGGAGGAAGTCTGACACGGAGAGAGCGACTCCTATGTGGAATAATGGGAGGAAAAAGACCTAAGTAGTCCATTAGGTGTAGTGCTGGTACATTTTTGTCCCTGTTATTATATAATGATGGACACAAATGGTCCTTCATCTTTACAAAAACTACATAGATGATGTTGACTCTTTACTAGACATCATAGAATCCTTGTAAGATGAGCAAAGAAATACTTTTGCTTTTCTGGAATCTGCAAATATGGCTACCAACACAGCTTTTGTGCTGATGTTTAATAAGATGTTACCATATAAATTCTTTTCTATAAGATGTAAATGATGATGAACATGACGATATTATATTGCATTGCTTAATTAGAAGAGGAAGAATTGAAACGCATTTATCATAATCGTGTGAAAATTTCTTTAGATCAACATCAAGATCAACTTTTGAGGGAATGTGAAAACCTACTTTTGGAATTCAGATTACTAAAGATCAAGGAAGCAACCTTTGAAAAAGCAGAAATTCTCATGCATGACCTTTGTCCTTAGTTTTATTCAAACAGTTGATTCTTTTCAAGTTATTATATCAAAAAAAGAAGAGTGTATAGAAATGTATTCAACAAAACTGTCCTTTATGGCTCCAGTATTGGCACTTGGTTGTATTCTGCATCACTTTACCAATTTTCTGTTGTTGATAACAGATTACAGAGGAAAGATGGGAGAAATTAAAAATAGCCAATTTTACAAGTGGTCATTCAAAAATAGCCATAGTTTCAAAAATAATCAAAATTTAGCCATTTCATGTAAAGATAAATCTAAACGAAAATACTATTTAAAATCCGGAAAAATACTCTAGCATAATATACTGGAATTCCAGTATAATATATCTGTCCGGTATAATATACTGGAGTTTGGAGCACTGGCATAATATATTGGAGTTCGGTGCACCTGTGTATGAACTTCCAGCGTATACTGGACATGCTCCAGTTTCCAGTATATTATCATGGAGCCAGCAAAGTATATCGGTCCAGTGTATGCTGGAAGTTCATACACAGGTGCACCGAACTCCAATATATTATGCTGGACCAGTCTCTATTGCAGCAAAATAGTGCTATTTTTCAATGAGTTGACAAACGCCGGCTATTTTTGAATTGACATTCCGAAAACTGGCTAGATCGTGCTATTTTAACAGGAAAGAAAGGCGAAAAAAGACATTCAGTTCTCTTGCTTGAACCCAAATAGTTCATCCATGCAAAGTCTTGGATTGTGTAGTTCCATTATCTAAATAGTCAAAACTAATTAACTAATGGAGTCTCAATATATGGGTTATATTTTCAGACGTGTGATCAAACTGTTGGCACTCAAAGCACCAACGCATATAAATGATCATCATAGTCTTCCTTAAAATGAATAGAGCTATTTGACTCTTCGTTGTAGTTACACTATAATGTGGAACATGTTATGGTGCTACATCTGATACTCTACAAATGTTCTTCCATATGGATGTCCAGGTGATCCAGAAACTTTCCAAGTTAATGATACACAAAGTTGGATGCGATGCAGTCCAGACGAACATCCAGTCTTTGCTCTCTGAATCGTTAGGCCTTGTTCTTCTAATATATGTGGAATGTACATCTGCTTTCTGCAAACCACATGAAAATTTATCCCTTAAAACAAATTCTTCTGGCAAAAAGATTGTCATTGGTGTTGAATTAGCACAGTACGAGGGAAGTTGGTCTTCCAACTCATTCTCAGTAGTGAAGATACTTGACTCCTTTTTGCAGACTTTGTATTATTTCTGGGGAGTTTCCTAGTTTCAAGTCAATATCTTTTGACCATTAATAGTCCCCCTTGTTTTTAGTTTCTTGAAATTGGGAAGCTCCTATTTTGGAGGAAAAACCAATTCTACGGCTGCTAATCTTTTTTCATCTCTCAGAAAGATATTCAGGACCATCGGACAAGATTGCTAGGAAAGCACAGAACCATCACTTATTAGTTGCCTAGCTTTTGCCTCCTAAGACTAAAGAATTCAAAGCACCAAGAACATCACAAAATCATACAATTAGAAAAATAATAACCAATTATTATTCTGCACCCTTCAAGAAATAAGCTGGCTATTCCTCAAGCAGTTAGGTATATAAAAGTACTTCCTAAGTCAAGACGCTAAATGGGGGACAAATCAACATCCCTTGCATTGAAGCACAAAGTACATATTAGCAAGCCTCGATCCTGTTGTCACATATTTTGGTTGTCATTTGACGCTTCCTTAGGATAATTTAGCTGTTGAATATTCCTTGTCCCTTTTAACAAAAAAGAACAAAGCATACCTTTAAAATCATACATAGTGCGACAGGAGATCATATGTAGAATTCTTCAATCTGCAACTCTGCCCCAGGTGAACATCCCCGAATAAATATCTGCATCATCGTAACCGGAGAAAGATGGCCTAAATACAGTGAAGGAGAATATTATTTTGCATTATTCAATTGAAACACTGTTACCTGTATTCACAATGTTCGGGCCATGCGCATCGGGCTTTTCCATAATCCCAATAGCAGTCCTCATCCCTCAGAGGCCCACGCTTTGCTTTTTGTTGCAATGCTTACAATGTCAATAAAAACTAAACATTCATAGAAGAAGTTAATGAGGAAACAGACCCACCTTTTGTAACAAACTTAGACTTTTTATCAGGATGAATTTCATGCCACATCTCAAGCCACAGCTCCCGCATCAAAACCGGAGATCTGACAATGTTCCTGTGATTTGCTACCCAAGAAAATTTACAGTCATCAGATCAACGATTTGCATGAGGTGGATTCAATATCTTACATCTAGAACAATCCAACATTACCGAATTTATGCAGTGCAGTTAGACAAGATCTTTAATCTTGTATCATATGGAAACTGAACATTTGACAAGATCTTTAATCTTGCATCATATGCAAGATTGTTTTGAGGTATAAAACAATGTACCATGTCTTAAATCTGTCCCGTGTCAAATGCTTACGACCGTCGTAAACCGATGAAGGAACCAAGAAAAGTAATTTTAGTCTATGGAATTGGACAAGCTCTCAAAACATGCTAACTCAGGTAAACTGGAAATTCCAATGTCTACTTTCTGAACTAAGATATAAGTTTTCTCCCCAAAGAATAATTATCCAAGAAGAAAATTTAGATCTTCTGCAAAGTTTAACTATTAGAATGATGCTGGGGCATGCATTAGAACATAGAAAAGATGTTCAAACACCTGTCAGTTCTTCTTTCTTTCCCCTTTTTTTTGGCGAAATACATAAATCGCCCCTTTAAGTTGTCCACAACGATCATTTGAACACCTTGATTTACCATATGACCCGACAAACACTTCTATTTAACACAAGTGTATCTCGTGACCACTCGAGTTCAACAAGCCTCATGAGTGAGTTACACTCGCTGATGACATGTCAATCCGACAAATTATTAAATGACACGTGTATTTCTTAAATAAATTATAGTCTATATAAGAAATAGTTGTAATTTTTAATTAAAAAATAAGAAAAAGATCCTACTTTCCCAAATCAGACCTTAAACCCCGTCTTCTTCCTATATCTATCAACCTTTCATCAACTACTTCTTTCTCCCAAAAAAAGAATAATATCAAATGCTTCACAGCCAACTAATTAATATGTTCAATTAAAGCGATGGAGGGAATCAGGAGAATCTTTCGATACCCAGAACAGTAGAAAGGAGGTTTAGGCTTTCGGTAAAAGAGCTGTTTAAGGGGGTTCGGATCGCCTGCTGAACGAACAATAATGGAGGTTACAATAATAATAATGATAGTAGTAGCAATAATACTGCTACTCTACCGGGGAGTCAAATCCGCATTCTAGAGGACAAGCGAGGGAGTAGGATCTTGATTAAAGTATTAATCATAGTTTGGAGATTTTTCGCCAAATCACTTCCTCCCAAAAAAGTATCATATCAAATACTTCACAGTCAACTAATTAGTAGTGGAAATTTATTGTTTTTGGATTTATTTAATGACGGACGGTGATTATGGTGACGATGGAATTTTTTTGTGTTTTTTCCCTTTCATGGAGGATGAAGATGGAGAAGATAATTTAGGGCAATGGCAGAAGATGGAGGAGAAAATTGGAGGAGATGGTGGGTTCCACATTGATTTTGAAGGGAAAAAAAATAAACTTGATTTTAAATACTTCACGCGCTTAAATTTAAGTGTAACACACAAAATTTGCCATGTCACCCTAAGGTACCAAGCAGAGGTGTTTGTCTGGTCATATGACATGTTAAAGTGTTCAAATGATGATTGGGGACAACTTAAAGGGGCGCTTTATGTAATTTGCTTTTTTTTTTGTGATAAGATACACAAAAAAGTAGAGAATCTACAACATAATATGAGCTGTGAACAACATCCAATCTTCTGTACAAACTGGAATTTCATTGATGCACCAACCTATCCCCCTCAAATACCTGTCTGTTCAATTATAAGTTGGTAAAAAGTTGGTACTGTACCAACTTATATATGCTTTTTACCTGAGTCTTTATTTTGTTAATGGAGAAAATTAGTGCATTCATTGTGGTTTTATTGTATATTTCAGCTTTATATGTTGGAGAACAGCTTTGGAGAGAAAACAAGTCAAAAGAAGCCAATCTGAAGAAAAGGAGACAATCCTGGCCATATTTGGAAGTGGCTGAACGGACTGAAAACTGGCCAGAAGCATAAGAACTGGCTAGAGATGAAAAAACTGGGCAGAAACTTAGAAATGAAGGCTGTTTTTGCCATTTGACTTGGGAAAAATTGTGGAACTATAAAAGCAAGACTTAGGAGAAATAATAGACGTCTTCGGCTATTTTCCAAGCTGGAATTAACATAAACACTATCGGGAGTGAAGATTTGGACGAACTTCATTGAGTATTTCTTACCTTTTTAATTCCAATATCTAACTTCTTGTTTCGTATGGTTTTATTTTTATTTTTATGGTGTAGTTGTTAATATCGATGAGTACAAAAATTTTAAATATCGCATAAATATTCTTAAAATTATGCTTGCATTGTAAAATAAAAACCAAAGGCATAAAGATGATGAAAATAAAATAAAACAATTAAAAATGAAATGCTTAGTCTATCAAGAATCACATTGAAGCCAGCAAAATTTATCAACTTGGTTAATCCTAATGTAATGACCATTTCCATTCGAACTCCAACCAGCACCCTAGAGGAAAATTTTATTGCGGAGCTCTTACCCAACATTAATCCGATGTCCCTAATAACCACCAACGTGAAGCTTAACATAGTGGCCACCATAGCTAATTTCACCTCACTGTCCCTTTTAAATGCAACTAGCTGCCATTAATGGCACGACAACCCCTAACGAAAATGCAGAAATTGATAATGTTAGCAGCTGCAAGACTTTTTGAAATAAAACTGTAGTATGTTAAGTTTTTGTACGAGATCCATCCATCGGAAAAGCTAGCTATCCAACAGCATGACTTTACCATAATGAAGATGCATGCTTCTCAAAATGGTTTTGAAATGACAGTATATATAAATATGAAAAGTCTTCAGAAACATAATCAAATATGAGAATTATTAGAAGTTTACTCTGGAATACGTGACAATGTATTGAAAATTTGAAAACTCCTTGGAAAAGATGTGAAAATTATAACAATATGAAGTTGTCTTAAATATTGCATGCCAACTTTTAAAATTCCAGGACAGTTTCACTGATTTACATTTTTGTACGTGGACATTGGACAATATAATAAGTTGTCTTAAATATTGCAACACAGCTTTTAAAATTCCAAGACAGTTTTTCTTATTTGCATTTTTGAAGATGA